>CM046874.1:356072410-356672410 GCA_025667525.1 Glebionis coronaria
ACGTACGTGTTAGAACACGATAAGTATTTACTACGCACGAGCACGTAATAATTATTTGACAATAATGAATCACGAACATGCGATCATGAAATCATGAACGTAATTAAAACACGAACTATTATTAATTACGTATATATATTTATTACGAGCGTAATTAAATATATTAGATGACGATATTTACGTAACGAGAACACTTAAAACGCGAACACAAATAATCACGAACGTATAACTTAACATCGAGACACGAAAAAAGGTACGGGTACCCCAAGTGGGGCCCCCTACCCGCGGCTACAAGGACAAATGGGCCAAGCCCATTTGTAAATTTTACTAAAGGGGGTTAATAATTTTTACACTACTCATTTTTTTTTCATTCACAGAAGATTTTAGAAAAACCTAAAACCCTCCTTCCTTGTTCTTTTTGTGCCGCCACCCTACAAACACCACAAGGAGGTGGTTTGTGATCTTGGATCTTGGATTATTAGTCGGTGATCGTGTTTGTTCTTCGTCCTTTTGATCCACGCGTTCGGTAAATCCTTTTTAAACTTTTTCTTTTGATTTGATCTTTTAATAAATCCAGAACATGTTATGTTTTCTACAAAAACCTAATAAATAAACATGGATCTAACATGATTTGGGGTTTAATAAAATCAAAAGTATGTTTTTAAGGGGTGTTTGTTTTGGCCGCAGGCTGCACCGAACCCGAAGGGGTTTCGGTTTGGCCAACCGACCACCACCAAGACCATATGGTCTTGGTAGGTTGGTGTGGGTCCCACGGCAGCCTCAAGACACGGGTTACCCCGATTTGGTTCAGGGTACGGTGTCGATTTCATGTCCGGTTCATGCTTTTGATTCTAGATCCGGTTCATGGTGTATGTTTAGTTTTTATGTTTTATGATCTTATGTTAAAAATTAAATTAATAAAATGACATGATTAATTTAATAACATGACTTAGGTTATTTTAATTATTAATAATCATGAAATTAATTAACCTAAGTATTTTATATTTTAGACTTATAATTAATTAATTATTTAAAAACCATGATTATAATTAATTAATTAACATGACTTAGGTTATATTATTAATATATAATAATACATGTTTTAACCTAAGTATTTAACTTTATTTAATTAAAAACATGTTATACTTTAATTAAATATTTTAACCTATAGTTTAATTTAATTACATGGAATAATTATTAAACTATACATTATATCATATGACTTAGAAAATAATCATGAAAACACTTAGGCTTATATACTTAGCTTATTTAACCAGCTTATTTATAATTATGGAAACTTTCTATTTTTAGAAACGTAATTAAATAAGGCAACTAATCTATTTATGGAAACCTTCTATTTTTAGAAACTTAATTATTTCAGGCAGCTAATCTATTTATGGAAACTTTATATTTTTAGAAACTTATCTATTTTAAGCAGTAATTCTATTTTTGGAAACTTTCTATTTTTGGAAACTTTCTATTTTTGGAAACTTTCTATTTTTGGAAACTTTCTATTTTTGGTAACTTTCTATTTTTGGAAACTTTCTATTTTTGGAAACTTCCTATTTTAGGAAACCTGCTATTTTTGGAAAGTTATTGTTATTACACAGTAAGTATAATAATACATGAAATACCAGAAATACTTAATCAGATTAAACAGAATATAAGATAAACACGGTTTAAGGCTTTAAAACAGTAAAACATGGTAAGAACACATAAAATAAGCTAAGACATGACATAAAACCAGCTACGTATTTAGTAAACAGATACTTATTCATGTATGTATTTATGTAGCACTAGTGATTCGGAAGTAAGATTCCTCTCAGTTCATCTTCTTCGTTCACTGGACATAAGGTACGGATTCCCGTCCTTTCAGTATGGACATTCTTTCCTTATTAGGATTCCCCGTATGCAGCCAACTGTTTTCCCGTAGTATAAGTTACGTGTTTGATTGCTTATGTTTAATTAAGATTACCTATAGCCATATACATGCATGACCAGTTTCACCTAGTTATGGAGGTACCATAACCATAACATTAGAGGCATTGATGTTATGACTTCACCACGGTGGAGTGATTACTCGTGGCGTCCCTTCAGCTTTTGGCCATTTACATTATATTTATCATGTGGGGCGTATGGGTGCATCCTAGTTACATGTTTTCAGTCAGGATTTCATGGTGAATGTGGTGTGTGCCTTGCATCCTTCACAAGGAGCTGATCCCTCCTACCTAGAACCAGTATATTTAAATTAGAGGCAACCCCTCTAATTTGCATGATGAGGTCACCCTTCCAAGTATTCATGCACGGTGGATTTTCATGACCTATATTGGCTAATGGTAAAATATGTTAAACAATTTTCAAAAGATAAACATAAGGCTTTTCAAACTATAAAACCAGTTTTATGAACATGTTCCAGGTTTTCCAGGACTTATAAATTTCCGCTGCTATTAAGTCTTTATTATGTTTAGTCATTCATACTATGTCTATATCCGTGCACTGAGCGTTTTGCTCAGCCGTTACTTTCCTTTCCATGTCCCAAAACGGCAGGTACCCTAGGAAAGACTCGAGCATTTGGAGAACGTGCATAGGATGGAAGCTGCTAGAGACTTCTTTTCCTTTTGCCTTCATATAATTATGCTTGTGTAGTCTTTCATTCATTTCTTTTGCTTTATTATGTTTTGGGCTTATGTTGGGAACCGATGTTTGATTCCGGTTATCCCTATGGTCATGTAATGTTTTATACATTTATCCTTGTATGCTTTGATGACACGCCATAATTACGCGTGACATTTCCATTATCAAAATGAGGTGTTACAATTATGGTATCAGAGACAAGGCTTCGACCTGTAGGCTCTAAAACTTGACCTGTGACTAGTGGGTAGTCACCAGGAGCTTCCTAAGCCAACGTCTGTTATTCTACGTATTGATGTTTTCAGCGCATTGTTGTTTTAACCATGATGTTTTCAGCACCTTGAGGTTTTAACCTTGATGTTTTCATCGATATTGTTTTACTAATATGGATGGACAACCGTCATTCATATTTAGTTATGTGTCATTGTTTCATGCATAATGTTCCTCGTGAACTGTGACTATGTGGACTGAACCCCAATAGTTCATAATTAGTCACATAAAATTTTTTCTGATAAGTTTTGACAGATAAGTTTCATTGATTTATGTTTAATGCATCATTGTTGCAGGGATTATGACTAAGTAATGGTTGGTACATGACTGGCCCTATTTAGTCGCATGTGCTTTTATCTAAACTTTTAACTTTGGGACCGTCCCATAGGCGTCCCCTCGCCATGTCTTTTGTTTTGGGACCGACCCATAGCCGTCCCCTCGCACATATAAAAAAAAGGTTTTTATAAACTACATTACGCATTCATGCACTGTTTTCATGCATAAAAATTTTCTCATGATTTATTGGCATACTTTTTTTTTCATGTCCCCTCATAAGTTACTATGTTTTTATGTCAAGTATGTTTTCATACTGTCATGGTTAACTTCGGTTTCATGCTGATTATGTTATACACTCCTTTATGATAGATCGTTTTATGTTCCTTCATGATAATTCCGTCTTCATGTTGATTACGTCTTACGCCTCTTTTGTTATTTATTCTTTCACGCAAGACATTGTTGGATTTCATTGAATTCTACTTTCATGATAGTCATGGTTGGTTTTCATTGATCATGCTGTCAGGCAAGTCATCGTTGAATTTTGTGTAACCACACTTTAGCGTTCCTCTATGCAACCAGAATGAGGTATATACTGGCATTGCCAGGTTATCATGATGGTTTTCGTAACCGTTTAACCGATATACTTTCCTTAAATCATGATAAATGATCGACCCCATACCGATCATTTCATGTGCAATCCACGTGTACTCCACGTACCGTATTTCATGTGTATTACACGTACCTTAATCCATGTGTATTTCACTTGCAATACTTCACGAGTATTCGCTAGTCGCTTCTGAATCACCTCAGGCGTATTTTCAATTGCTGATATTCTACAAGATTGCTGATGCCGCTCATAACTGGGAGATGTTACTAAAGGTTGATGCTGCTGACGTTCGGAGATGCTACGAGATGCGGATGCTGTTCACAAACCTAGAGATCCTACAAGACGAAGACAAAGGCGTCGGAGCAAAGCAATTGGACGAGAAGATGCTTCACCATCAGACAATTTCCATCAATCATTGTCCCTAATTCTTAGTTACATGTCACACGTCATTCAGATGTCATTTCAGCCATATAAGTGCAAACCGGTACCAGCCGGCCACTCAGCTGAATAGTTACATGAATCACGGTCATGAGAATGACCGTCATGGAACTAACAGACAGGACGATAGTAACCACTACTATGACAGAAACTATCCTAGAAATCGCAACCGAGGCTCCGGCCGCGGACGTGATCAGACATACAAATGATCAGTAGTCCAACCGATCCGCCAATTCTGGCATAATAACCTAATATTGTAGTTCTATTGTTTTGCGTCTAGAGACACATGTCAATCATCAGTCAAGACACATGTCTCACGTATACCTTTGAAGACACATGTCAAGACATCAGTCAAGACACATGTCTCACGTATACCTTTGAAGACACATGTCAAGACATTAGTCAAGACACATGTCTCACGTATACTTTCTGAAGACACGTGTCAAGACACCAGTCAAGACATATGTCATGCTTATAGTTCCAAGAAACGAGTCAAGACACATGACTCACGTCCAACTATGGAACATTTCTAAGAAATTCAGGGTACCCTCCAAGGGTATATCCATTTGGTTTTGCCATGTATTAATCAGTCCACAATAATTTCAATACCATTACTGGCGCATCAGTGAGAACTGTCACGTTGCCGATGTCACTTTCATTTCTTTCACCAGATTTCATATATTCATGACCATGAAGGACGCCTTTCGTATTCCCACGTATACGAAGGTTTTCCTTCAGCTTAATGATGAGATCCAAGCTGCTAACGCATTTCCTCGGACAGACACGAGATGATTTTATCCTAATTATGTACTATGAACAGCACACCATGCTACGATTCATAATTATGTACGGTAATGTTCAGGCTCCTGAATACATTCAGCTTGATTTTCCATCGGGAAAATCGGTACAAATGATCTATGCTTACAAGCATGTGCGTTGTTAGCCATGGTCGCTAAAATTTTCTAGCTGTCAGTAAGACACGACCACTTAAGTCTTTTACGCATATCCAGTTGATTATTCCAAAATCTTCCCATACATTCCAGAAGAACTTACAAGGAGAAGGACGGTACCATGAGATTATGTGTCGACTACCGTCGGCGTAAACAAATCACCATTCATGACCGTTATTCTCCTCCACGTATTGACAACATGTCCAATCGACCTTATAGTGTTAATCACTTTTCCAAGATTGAAAAACCAGCTGAGCTAGCTCAGTTGGCCACCAAAGGTAACTTTGGGGAGGTATTCTTGGAGAGGTCTCGAGTTCGAGTCTCACCAAGAACCTTCAGGGGCCCGAATTAAGAAGCATGAGTGGGGTTTATCCCCTATGGAGAAGGTTCGATGCTTGCATACTGCCCAATTGGATGTCACTGTAAGCTCGAATCACTAACTACTAACTCGCCGTTCAAAAAAAAAACTTTTCCAAGATTGAACTCATGATCATGCTGCCAACAGTGACGGGTGAAAGAGCAGGACATGTCCATGACTGCTATTCGTACACGACTTGGTCATGCTTGATTTATAATTTTGAATTAGTCTCATCAATGCTCCAATGACATTATAAGAATGAGTTTCCATGAACTCATAGCAAATTCATCAGTGTTTTCATTGAGGATAACCTGATTTCCTTTAAGCCCAGAGAAGAACAGGAAGACCATATCTACACTATGTTGCAAATTCTATGACAAGAGAAATTTTACCCTAGAAAATTTTTCCAATATCAATTCTGTTTGATTACAATGACACGCTGAATCACATGGATTTCTACGGTTAATCTTACTATGACTCAGCTTATGCGCAAAGGAGAGAACCCTACACTACATTAGGTGTTCTAGAAAATCCTACGCTAGGAAAAGTCTAGATTCAGAGACTCAGAGTTTCGCAAACTCCTATGTATCAAGTTCTACGAAGCAAGATACACTTACGTTCATATCTAAGTACCTGACATACCAACAGGTTAAGATAGGACACCAACAGACTGGGATGTTTTTCATCGTCTGAAATGGTGAACTGAAATGGGACAAGATCTCCACGGATTTTGGTTACCAGTTTAACGCAAACTCAGAAGAAGCATGATGCTATCTGTTTATTGTAAACAGTTTGATCAAGTCTACAGAATCCTTACATCCGTTAGGATTTCAGAACCAACAGATTGATCGGACGTGTTCCAGCCAAGGCTCATCCGATCACTTGGCAATTCCTTAGTTATCGGGTCAGACAAAGATTCATAATTGTACTCCTAAATTACTTCACGTCTTCATTCTGATTCCACGACTTGCTTTCGCACTCGCGTTCATGACACTATTCAATGATCGTATCTGGGCTTACGATTTTACGTTCATTTCGTTTTGAGAAGTTTTGCAAGAACTTGAGAGACCAGACCCAAGTTTAGTATAACTCTCCATCATCAGATAGACGTTTCACGTCATATTCCACGTCTCACCTTGTAGAGTTTGGCGTTACCGCCATTATATTCTATGTTCACGATATGTTTCACATGTCATGTTCATTCCACGTTCCTCATATCATGATCAAGATATGTTACACGTATCATGGATCATGATATGTTTACTCATACTACACTCGCCATATCTCCACGTAGCACGTTCAAAATTTTTCACGTATCACGTTCAAAAATTTTCACGTACTACGTTTCCTTATGTCTCGCGCATCGTTTCTAATTATCAGTTAAGTCAGATTGTCTTGCATCGTAACGTTTCAGTTACCCTTGCACGTTAACTCTTATTTTTCCTCGATCGAATTTAGGGGATCTACCTTCCGTTGATAACCAAGAATTTCTTCGTATTCCAAGTCAAGGTCAGGAGGATCAAGATTTATCATTAGTGTCAAGATCTTCTGAAGGAACCGTTCCAAGAGGGAGGCCACTTGGAAACGGAAAAGTTCATCCGGACTTCTTATCCGTTTTTCTCTTATCAATTAGATATGTCTTTTCAGTCACGTCACGTTCCATGTCCTTTCGAGACATGTCACGTTTCACGTTCCCTTCTACCATGTCATCTTCATGTCCTTTCATCGTACATACCCTTTCAGTTTGCTTCGGGTATGTTCTTCTTTTTCAATTACGTTATCTATAATTCGGGGACGAATTATTCTTTTTAGGGGGGAAGAGTTGTAAAACCCGCATGCTTTTACCATGAATAGCACCCTTAAGATCGTACGTACTAGGTTAAAACTTTCCTATTATAGCATGATTACGATTACGTGTTAGGATTTTACGTATTACGTACGTGTTAGAACACGATAAGTATTTACTACGCACGAGCACGTAATAATTATTTGACAATAATTAATCACGAACATGTGATCATGAAATCATGAACGTAATTAAAACACGAACTATTATTAATTACGTATATATATTTATTATGAGCGTAATTAAATATATTAGATCACGATATTTACGTAACGAGAACACTTAAAACGCGAACACAAATAATCACGAACGTATAACTTAATATCGAGACACGGAAAAAGGTACGGGTACCCCAAGTGGGGCCCCCTACCCGCGGCTACAAGGACAAATGGGCCAAGCCCATTTGTAAATTTTACTAAAGGGGGTTAATAATTTTTACACTACTCATTTTTTTTCATTCACAGAAGATTTTAGAAAAACCTAAAACCCTCCTTCCTTGTTCTTTTTGTGCCGCCACCCTACAAACACCACAAGGAGGTGGTTTGTGATCTTGGATCTTGGATTATTAGTTGGTAATCGTGTTTGTTCTTCGTCCTTTTGATCCACGAATTCGGTAAATCCTTTTTAAACTTTTTCTTTTGATTTGATCTTTTAATAAATCAAGAACATGTTATGTTTTTTACAAAAACCTAATAAATAAAAATGGATCTAACATGATTTGGGGTTTAATAAAATCAAAAGTATGTTTTTAAGGGGTGTTTGTTTTGGCCGCAGGCTGCACCGAACCCGAAGGGGTTTCGGTTTGGCCAACCGACCACCACCAAGACCATATGGTCTTGGTTGGTTGGTGTGGGTCCCACGGACAGCCTCAAGACACGGGGTACCCCGATTTGGTTCGGGGTACGGTGTCGATTTCATGTCCGGTTCATGCTTTTGATTCTAGATCTGGTTCATGGTGTATGTTTAGTTTTTATGTTTTATGATCTTATGTTAAAAATTAAATTAATAAAATGACATGATTAATTTAATAACATGACTTAGGTTATTTTAATTATTAATAATCATGAACCTAATTAACCTAAGTATTTTATATTTTAGACTTATAATTAATTAATTATTTAAAAACCATGATTATAATTAATTAATTAACATGACTTAGGTTATATTATAAATATATAATAATACATGTTTTAGCCTAAGTATTTAACTTTATTTAATTAAAAACATGTTATACATTAATTAAATATTTTAACCTATAGTTTAATTTAATTACATGGAATAATTATTAAACTATACATTATATCATATGACTTAGAAAATAATCATGAAAACACTTAGGCTTATATACTTAGCTTATTTAACCAGCTTATTTCTAATTATGGAAACTTTCTATTTTTAGAAACGTAATTAAATAAGGCAGCTAATCTATTTATGGAAACCTTCTATTTTTAGAAACTTAATTATTTCAGGCAGCTAATCTATTAATTGAAACTTTTTATTTTTAGAAACTTATCTATTTTAAGCAGTAATTCTATTTTTGGAAACTTTCTATTTTTGGAAACTTTCTATTTTTGGAAACTTTCTATTTTTGGAAACTTTCTATTTTTGGTAACTTTCTATTTTTGGAAACTTTCTATTTTTGGAAACTTTCTATTTTAGGAAACCTGCTATTTTTGGAAAGTTACTTATTATTACACAGTAAGTATAATAATACATGAAATACCAGAAATACTTAATCAGATTAAACAGAATATAAGATAAACACGGTTTAAGGCTTTAAAACAGTAAAACATGGTAAGAACACATAAAATAAGCTAAGACATGACATAAAACCAGCTACGTATTTAGTAAGCAGATATTTATTCATGTATGTATTTATGTAGCACTAGTGATTCGGAAGTAGGATTCCTCTCAGTTCATCTTCTTCGTTCACTGGACATAAGGTACGGATTCCCGTCCTTTCAGTATGGACATTCTTTCCTTATTAGGATTCCCCGTATGCAGCCAACTGTTTTCCCGTAGTATAAGTTACGTGTTTGATTGCTTATGGTTAATTAAGATTACCTATAGCCATATACATGCATGACCAGTTTCACCTAGTTATGGAGGTACCATAACCATAACATTAGAGGCACTCATGTTATGACTTCACCACGGCGGAGTGATTGCTCGTGGCGTCCCTTCAGCTTTTGGCCATTTACATTATATTTATCATGTGGGGCGTATGGGTGCATCCTAGTTACATGTTTTCAGTCAGGATTTCATGGTGAATGTGGTGTGTGCCTTGCATCCTTCACAAGGAGCTGATCCCTCCTACCCAGAACCAGTATATTTAAATTAGAGGCAGCCCCTCTAATTTGCATGATGAGGTCACCCCTCCAAGTATTCATGCACGGTGGATTTTCATGACCTATATTGGCTAATGGTAAAATATGTTAAACAGTTTTCATAAGACAAACATAAGGCTTTTCAAACTATAAAACCAGTTTTATGAACATGTTCCACGTTTTCCAGGACTTATACATTTCCGTTGCTATTAAGTCTTTATTATGTTTAGTCATTCATACTATGTCTATATCCGTGCACTGAGCGTTTTGCTCAGCCGTTACTTTCCTTTCCATGTCCCAAAACGGTAGGTACCCTAGGAAAGACTCGAGCATTTGGAGGACGTGCATAGGATGGAAGCTGCTAGAGACTTCTTTTCCTTTTGCCTTCATATATTTATGCTTGTGTAGTCTTTCATTCATTTCTTTTGCTTTATTATGTTTTAGGCTTATGTTTGGGAACCGATGTTTGATTCCGGTTATCCCTATGGTCATGTAATGTTTTATACATTTATCCTTGTATGCTTTGATGACACGCCATAATTACGCGTGACATTTCCATTATCAAAATAGGGTGTTACACTCATTGATGTAGCCGCTGGCGAATTAATCATGAGAGTTGGTGACGATAAAATCGTCTTCAACATGGGTAAACTTTCTAAGCAGCCTTCAGACAATGAGAGTGTTTATTTTATTGACGTTCTTGATGAGGCTTGTGAAGAACATTTCAAAGACGCTTGTAAAAGTGGTTCTTCTTCTCTACCCACTGTTGAGACCGTTGCCTCTATTGCTCCATCACTAACTCCATTTGGAGAAAGTGATTTCATCTTGAAAGAATTTGAAGCAACTTTGGGAGATGTGGACTTAAAATATGACGATTCTCCCTCCAATTGGGATGAAGACATTCGTACCATTGAGAAACTTCTCAATGAGGACCATATTTCTCCACCATCTCCTAAGGATATCTCTATCGATGAACCGAATTTGACTACGACTTCCATCGAAAATCCTCCGGATTTAGAGCTTAACGACCTACCGTCTCATCTCGAGTACGTTTTCCTTGAAGACAACAAGAAGTCACCCGTCATCATCGCTAAGGACTTGAAAGAAGAAGAAAAATCCCGACTTATCGCCGTGTTGAAGAATCACAAGAAAGCGATTGCTTGGAAAATCTCCGATATTCGTGGAATTGATCCTCACTTCTGCACACATAAAATTCTCATGGAGGACGACTTTAAACCCACTATTCAAAGCCAAAGAAGGGTGAATCCTAAGATCCATGACGTAATCAAAAAAGAGGTTATCAAACTTCTTGATGCGGGAATGATCTATCCTATCTCGGATTCACCATGGGTTAGTCCCATCCATTGTGTGCCTAAGAAAGGCGAAATCACCGTTGTGCCCAATGAAAACAACGAGTTGATTCCTACTCGTCTCGTTACAGGGTGGAGAGTTTGGATAGACTATCGCAAACTCAATGATGCTACGAGAAAGGATCATTTTCCCCTTCCTTTCATGGACCAAATGCTTGAACGTCTAGCGGGTAATGACTATTATTGCTTTTTAGACGGTTTCTCCGGGTATTTTCAAATTCCCATCGATCCCAAAGACCAAGAGAAAACCACATTCACTTGTCCTTATGGAACATTTGCCTACAAAAGAATGCCTTTCGGCTTATGCAATGATCCTGGGACATTTCAAAGTTGTATGATGGCTATCTTCCATGACATGGTCTTAAGCGTATCATGATGAATGAGAAAGGTTTTTTCTTTTTTCAATTTGGATCTAGTGAGGGTCTTAATGCGGTTCTGGAAGGTGGTCCGTGGATGGTTCGTAATTCACCAATTTTTCTTAAGAAATGGACTATGAAAACGAATCTTCTAAAGGAGGAACTAACTCGTATTCCGGTATGGGTTAAGTTTCATGATGTCCCGCTACAGGTATTTGAAGAGGAAGGTATTAGTTTAATTGCTTCGTTTCTTGGTAAGCTTATTATGATGGATAATTATACTGATAATATGTGCAAAGAGTCTTGGGGTCGTTGTAGTTTTGCTCGTTGTCTTATTGAGATGAATGCTGATTCGGAGTTTATAGATAACGTTACTATTGGTGTCCCTGATCTTGAAGGCTCTGGTTGTACTAAGGAGTTAATTCGAGTTGAATACGAATGGAAACCGCCTAGATGTCATACTTGTAATATTTTTGGTCATTCCGGTGATTCTTGTCCGAAAAATGTTAAACCTATAACGGTTGAAAAAGTGACAACTCATGTTGATAAAGATGGGTTCCAACAAGTGCAAAGCAAGAGGAAGAAGTACAAAGGTAATTTAGGGAATCAAGTTCCGAGAGGTGTTCCATTGAGCAAGGGTTTCCAAGCAGGTAAGACGGTTGTTTTTCGCCCAAAAACTCACTTGGATACTACAAGTACGAGTGCTGATAATAGTAGTAAGTTGCATACTAAATCTGGTCAGTTGCAGCAGTCCAGCAATCTTAATGGTCCGAACAAGGCTAAAGCTCAAATGAGCAGTGTTTCTACATCTAATAAATTTTCATCTTTGTCCATGCCTGGTATTGACGAAGGGGCTCAAGTAAGCGAGGGAGATAATGAGGAGGAGGAGGGAGTCGAGGTCGTCTTTGATGAATCGGTGAATCTTCTCAATACTCATATTGGGGCAAGCACTCCTACTGGCTGATCCCATGTTGATATTTTATTATTTTCCTCGTAACTTTATGTTATCGTCTTGGTTTTTGTCTAGTTTATATATTTCCAGCATTCTAGACTAGTTAATGTTTATGGCCTGTCGTAAACATTTTGTTTAACAAGCTGCCTGTAGCTTGCGGTTAATGTGGTATTTCAGCCACATTCCTTGTACTTCAACGCTTTTTTTGGTTCTATTTACCGGGGTCATTGCTACCCTTTTACCAAAAAAAATATCTTCCATGACATGGTTGAAGAAACTATGGAAGTCTTCATAGATGATTTCTCGGTTTATGGTGATTCTTTCTCTGCTTGCCTTGCCAATTTAGAACGTATGCTTAAGCGGTGTGAAGACACTCGCCTTGTTCTAAATTGGGAAAAATGCCATTTCATGGTAAAAGAAGGCATTGTGCTAGGACACAAAATCTCAAAAGCCGGTCTTGAAGTGGACCGTGCTAAAGTGGATGTCATAGCCAAATTGCCTCCACCTTCAACCGTGAAGGGTGTGAGAAGTTTCCTTGGTCATGCGGGCTTCTATCGTCGATTCATCCAATATTTTTCTAAAATCGCTCGCCCGTTGACCCACCTCTTGGAAAAAGATACTCCTTTTTATCTTTTCCAAAGAGTGTCTTGAATCCTTCAATCTTCTTAAGGATAAGCTAACTAAGGCACCGGTCTTGGTTACCCCTACTTGGGAGCTACCTTTTGAGTTGATGTGTGATGCTAGCGACTTTGCTATTGGAGCGGTTTTGGGCCAAAGAGTGAACAAACACTTCCAACCAATCCACTATGCTAGCAAGACAATGACGGGGGCTCAATTGCATTATACCACTACTGAAAAGAGCTTTTAGCTGTAGTGTATGCTTTTGAAAAATTCAGCCCCTATCTTGTCCTTTCTACCACAATCGTGTATACCGATCATTCCGCGTTGAAGTACTTGTTGACTAAGCAAGATTCTAAGCCAAGACTTCTTCGTTGGGTTTTGCTCCTTCAAGAATTTAAAATCGAAATTCGTGACAAGAAGGGTGCCGAAAACCTAGCCGCGGATCATCTAAGTAGACTTGAGGATCCTTATCAAGGGGATCATCCGAATTAAGAGATCAATGACTCTTTTCCCCTGAAGGCCTTAATGTCTATCAACTCCAATCTTGATGACACCCCGTGGTTTGCGGACATTGCAAACTACTTAGCGGGTGGAATTCTCATGGAAGGGTTAACGTCCCAACAAAAGAAAAAGTTCTTTAAAGATATTGAACATTATTTCTGGGACGACCCTTACCTTTTCAAACAATGTGCTGATCTGATTATTCGTCGATGTGTTGATGGGCCGGCAGCGGTACAAATCCTTGATGCTTGCCATAAAGGACCCACTGATGGTCACTTTGGTCCCAATTACACCACGAAGAAAGTATTCGACTCTGGATTTTATTGGCCCACCATTTATCGTGACGCTCACGGCATGGTTAAACATTGTGATGCTTGCCAAAGACAAGGCAAGATCACACATAAAGATGAGATGCCTCAAAATTTCATACAAGAATGTGAAATCTTTGATGTATGGGGCATCGACTTTATGGGGCCATTTCCATCACCTAAAGGGAACAAGTACATCCTCGTAGCCGTTGACTACGTTTCTAAATGGGTTGAAGCTAAGGCTCTCCCTACGAATGATGCGAGGGTGGTTGTGAACTTTTTGAAGCAGCTCTTTGCTCGATTCGGTGTTCCTCGTGCTATTATCAGTGACCGCGGGACTAATTTTTGCAATGATCAATTCGCAAGAGTCATGGCTAAGTACGGTGTCAATCACCGTCTTTCCACCGCTTATCATCCTCAAACCAATGGTCAAGCCGAGATTTCTAACCGTGGATTGAAGCGAATTCTGGAGCGTACTGTGGGAGAGCATCGTGCCTCGTGGGCCGATAAGTTAGATGATGCTTTGTGGGCTTTCCGTACTGCTTATAAGACCCCGATTGGTTTTACACCTTATCGCCTTATGTACGGGAAAGCATGCCACCTCCCTATCGAGCTGGAACATAAGGCATACTGGGCCTTGAAGTGGGCTAACTTCGACATCAACAAAGCCGGTGATCTTCAGAAGATTCAACTCAACGAGATAAATGAATTGAGGAATGAAGCTTATGAGAACTCATTGATCTACAAAGAGAAGACCAAGATCATCCATGATGCAAGGATTAAGAACCGAGAGTTCCACGTTGGTGATCAAGTCTTACTTTTTAGCTCTCGGTTGAAGATCTTCTCGGGCAAGTTGAAGAGCCGATGGTCTGGTCCATTCACCGTCGCCAAAGTCTTTCCCTATGGCACCATTGAGCTATCTCAGCCAAATGGGCCCAATTTTAAGGTGAATGGCCAGCGCGTGAAGTTGTACTTTGGTGAGGACATCTCTCATGAGATGATTCCATCCCGATAGTTGTAATTTACAACCTTCTTTAGGAAAACAAAGCGTAATTAGGGGCAAGTATTAAACTCGACGATTTAGGAAAACTGACGACTCGAATAAATGCGGGTTCGTTCTCGAGGAGGTGTGTGGATTAATGTGCCAAAATATATAATCAAAAGTTTGGGGTAGTGTCGTTATTAGATGAGAAAAGAAAGAAAAACTAAGACGAGCTACGATTACAACTAAACTACGACGAATGACGTAAAACGCGAACGTAAGTACGTAAAACGTGAAAATTTAAAAATTTTAAGCTAAAAACAAATTAAAAATGAGAATTAAGTTTAAAATAATATAAATAAGAATAAAAATCCAACAAATAAATTTTAAAACCTTTTATTAATTAAATATTTAATTTTTAATGCTAATTAAAGCCCAAAAATTAAATATAATTAAGAAAAAGCCCAAAATATTATTTTATTGGACAAATAACTCACTTATATTATTTAAAAACTAAAAAGTATTTTTCCTAAATTTTAAAAACTATTTTTCTATTTTTAAAACTCTAAAAACAGTTTTTACACTAAAATAATGATTAAAAATAATAAAATAAAGCTAAAAATTATTTGACAATTTTAAAAATCCTAAATTACACTAATTAACAGTAGAAAAATGAAAAAGTTTGAAAAATTAAATATTTTCCCTTAGAAGACAAAACAGTATACAATTAAAACCCTAATTAAACTAAATAAAATCTAAAAATTAATTAAAAAGTGAAAAGTAAAATGTTTTTGAACCAAAAGTCTTAAAATATTTTTCTAAATATAAGAAAAATTTTAAAACTGAAAAACATTAAAATTTTACACTAAAGGACAAAAATCAGTTAATTAAAAAGTATTTAAAATGCAATTAAACCTAAAAAAGGGAAAATAAACAATAAATAAAAATTCAACTAAACAGAAAAATCACAAATTAAATAAGAAAAATAACAAAACTAGTTTGAAAACCTAACTCCTATTTTTCACCACTAAAGACAAAAAATTTAGATTACTGAAAATGACACTTGACCCTTTTTGTCCTTTTGCTTGGCAGGGGAAACTTTTACACTAGCAGTGGGAAGTGAGTTCCCACTGCCTTCACAAAAAAACGGGTCTTGGCACAAATGCCCTTGTAACTTGCTTGTTTTTTGGTTTTATCTGAAAACAAAGGCACCCCCAAAACCAGTTGGGTTGTAGGGAGTCAAATAAACAAGAAAAATTCAAGCTTGTTCACAAAATTTAAGCACAAATGGGCCAAGTATGTTACTGTAAATCAGAAAAAAGGGCTTAGGCTGTTTTGCTGATGTGTTTGGTATTTGGGTGAGTTTTGGTTGACCAAAACTCACTCAAATCCTTCACAAATGTCCACAAACCAGGTCCAAGCCCTAGACACTACCCAAATCTAGCAGGCAACAAAAAACTGAGGGCATAATTATAGCTAAACAAATAGTTATGACCCCTACTGATTTTTTGGCAGGTTTTTATCAAAACTAGCATGCAATCCTTTCCAAAAGGTACCAAATACAACACATCAAACTGAATATGTATAAAACTAACAAGGCAAGTGGATTTGAATTGATTTTAAACCATAAGCTTCTCAAAACCTGATTCTAAACCTGAATCCAAACACCCCTTAAAAACTGAAACTTGAAATTAAACAAAGATTTCTAACCTAACATGTACCCAATCCAGCCAAATCAGTCCTAACTAAGTCTAATCCCACAAACTAACAATATCAAGCATTTGTTTATCATCCTAACAACCTAATTCCAACTATCATCAAAAACACAAAGCAAATCAATGCAAGTATAGAAAAAGCAAAATTTACCTAGTGACCCTACATCCAGGGATCACAAAGGCCAGTTTAAGCCCTCTCCATCAAGCACGGGCTTGAGCTGACAAGATTATGAAAGAAGCTTGCTTGGTATGAAAGAATGATGATGATGATATCCAAAGGAAAAACCACCAATCCAATATGGTAATTTGTAACCTGCTAAGATTAAAAAGAGACAAGGAAAAATGACCTAGATAAACAAAGAGCTATAAGAGTATAAGGCTGGCTTATTTATTAAGCCAGCTTATCAACTTAAAGCTTATAAGAAAAGAAAAATTTCCAAACGGATTACTTGAAACTTGTTTGATAAAAATGAAAACTTTTTCATCCAAAAATGTTTTCAATCAAGAAATAAGTCTTAAACAAATAAGAGGAAACAATGGGAACTCAGATTATGCAATTTAAACTTTTTTCATTTTCATTACTTGAAATTCAAAATTGTACAAAATCTGGAACAATGATAATGAGACACATACGTCTCATTATATACTTCTACTCAGAACTATCTAGAAAGTTGAATAAAATATTACAAAAAAGAACTAAAGCCCTAAACCCTAATATGGAATTTCCAGGTTTGCCCTTGTGTTTGAATTTGGAATCTTGGTCACCAGGTCCTTGTCAAGCCCATGTGATGTTGTAGCTGGCAATAAGTGATCACAATCGTTCATTTGTGCGTAGTCTCCAAGCAAAGTTATCAACCATTGATTTACTGTAACTCTTTTTGTATTTTTGTAGCAGGGGAAGGACCGGGGGGGGGGGGGGGGGCTACTGGGTCACGGGGTGAGTGTGATGGGTGGTGGTTTTTGTTTAGGGGTTGCTTAATCATGTTTCTGGAAGGTTGGGGTGATTACCCCTTTGTTTTGGGGAAGTTAGGGATTAGGGTTTATGTAATTAGGAAAGTAGCAGGGATGGTTTTTATTTGTTAAGGGTGGATTAGTTTTTTTAAAAATTGTGTTTACCACCAAAACAGATTAATAAATCTGTTATTTAAAAAAAACGTGGGTGGAATCTGATGTGGAGTATAGGGGAAATGTGATTGGTTGGGTGGGTGACGTGTCAAGGGATAAGTGGTGGGGGAAGTTTATGTGTCTGGGCAAAAATGGCCCCCCAAGTTCAAAAATGTCTTCATTCCAAGTTTAACAGATTTTCCCCCATTTCCTTTGTAAACATCTTTCATCAACTTGTCACATTTGGCACCACAAACTTCATAACTTAAACAAGGACTATAAATGCATAATTTGCATTCTTCAAGGGCCATTCTTGTAATGTCTCATCATTTTAGGGACCCAAGTGTAAAATTGAGGATTTACAAGGGTTTAAAATGACAAGTCTTCCAAAGTTGAGGGACCATTCTTGCCGATTCTTCAAACTTCAAGGACTTCAATGGAAAATCATGATTCGGGTCCGGTACTTTGTGCGGCTTCGTTTCCCGTGTTTGTTTTTACTTGATTCTTCTGATCTTTTTGTCATTTCCTCAATATCCGTACCTAAAATACACAAGCAACAAACACGAGCATATATTTGGCATTTTTAATGATATTTAATGCATTTTAAGCCCATTTTGGACGATGAGACTATGTATAAAAGCAGTCTCATCACTCCCCCATACTAAACCATTGTCGTGCCCTCACGCAATGCTAGAATAAAGTATCATAGCACCTCCAAAATTCATTTTTATTCACTTTATTGAATGATAAACTAGATACACTACTACTATTGCTATTACTTGCGTTTTAGACATAATGTATGATTTTCATCGCAAATGGGACGTTTAGGTTCATAGAATAAGAACACGTGAATGCTTCGTTAGAAATAATTTCATCGTCCTCGATTTTCACCCCAATTCCATGCCAAGCGTGCAACGAGATCATTGTCATTATAAGTTAGTAATGCTAACACTACTCATATGCCCTAATCACGTACTTATCCTCCCATTATTCCTAAGTTGTATCTCTTATATTTTATTTTTTCTTGAATGTTTCACGAGGATACATTGTTTGACTTATGCGATAATAGAGATTTAGGCCTAAAAATAGAGTCCAAACGGTGTAACCAAGACCATCAAATCAATAACCCCTCCTAATAGACAACGATGTCAAAAAATTAAGTCGACAAGAAGGATCGATAGACACGGTTTTATAACGGTTTTGAACATGAGACTTATTACCAAGACTTTTATATGCCCCCTAACGGAAGGGCCTTTTATCTTTGGTTTACCTCCATCTTTTATTCAACTTCGCCATGAAGCTTTTATTATGACTTCGGTCTTGCCTTGCCTTTTATTATCCACCTCATCGGTAGTTTTATTAGCCAAAGACGTATATCCTCACGCTAAGGCGAATTTTGGATCTTTAAAGCTTCGAAGATTAAGGCTTGATTCACTTTCAATTTTGCATAGATTTTTTCGGCCTTGTGGGGCTTCAAATTGTTTGCTTGATTTAGGTGAGCACTTTAAATCTTATTATTGGGTGAAGCTTTTGATTATTTGGGTGCCAATACTTCAAAACCGTGACGCTGGCGATACCTTAATGTCTTCCCAATTTAATTACACGGAAGCTACTAGAAAAGACTAGAAACCCAACAATCCCAACTAAAACGCTAAGTCAATATTTATTAAGCAAAAAATATTTACATGCGAAGGGAGAATAAGCAAACAACGAGAACACATGAGTTTTTGAAAGAATACGAGTACTCTACGTTTAGCATAGTAACTTATAATTAACTCTATCATTTCTCGTCCTCATTTAAGAGACTTAGCCTAATGTGTAGTTAACGAACCAAAGCTAAGTGCTCAACACGCACGGTCGAGTAAAAAATTACTCTTATTCTCGCCATCGAAAAATCTACATTCGTGTCTTCAAACACTTATAAAACATGAGAAAAATTTTAAAATTTGGCCATTTTTAGCCTTATTTTGCAACAAAAACGATAAACAAAAAGATAAACTTTGGAAAGCGTGAAGGTTTGGCAAGGCAAGTATCTATTCACCCCCCCATACTAAAGTTAAACATTGTCCTCAATGTTTCGAGTCTAGGGGTGCAAACACCCCCATACTAGAGACGTAGTCGAATGCCTAATCTAGCATGGAAAGGGTGTAACCGTTAAATTAATAGCCGTTTATGAAGTGTGCTAAAAACCTAAGGTTAGAACATCAAAGGATATATCATTTGGATATTGAGAATGTCTTCAAAGCAATCGATCGAGTGCTCCCATAAAACGAACACGAGAGGCTCCAATCGTGAAGATCATGATCTAAAAACCACAATTCACAAACAACCACGGAACAAAGGTTGGAAGGGCACAAACCCCCTCACATTAAACTAATTAGAAAGCAATAATATGTACATGGATAAGCATGGGTCTCCCCACGAGGCACCTTGTTTTTGATAACCGAGTCAAAAGCTCGACTCGAATCCCCATAAATGTGATCATTTAGGGATTATCTTGGTTCGGTTATTTTGGTGGGACTTACATGTAATCAAGGCCCAAAAGCAACCGATAATAAAGGCAAAGCCTCTATACCGGGATCAAAGATCGTGTCTTCGTTTTCGGATGATAAACGAAACAACACGACTTCAAGTGACAATGTCCCAAAGGGACACAAGAAAATAGGATGAGAAGAGAAAGGTGGGACATTGGGTGGGCAAACAAATCGAGTTACTCGAGGTAAACTCTCACCGTAAGTGTAGAAAGGATTTCTAGTGACTACTTCGGTGAAAGACCGAGATTTTATCTTAAACGTGATACCGGGGTCAAAAATCTCTTCCTCGGTGGAGAAGTGTGAGGGAACAAATGGGGCTTCCCCCATACTAGATCCACACAAAACATCGTCAAAAGAAGTAGATGCGTTTGTAGCAAGCTCAATTAAGCGAGGTGATGACGGAGTTAACATTGGAAAATCTTTAAAATCAATTTTAAAATCAATTTTAAAATCATTCCCTTTTTCATTTTTTAACTCTTTGTTACGAAAACCCAAGTTGATTAAATTGAAAATATTTGGTGTTTCTAAAACAATTCTAGGCACACTTAAAATTTCCACATTTATCTTGAAGGCGGGAGGAGGATTTGAATTTTTAAAGCGTGAATCGACTAATAAAACATCCCCCTCCGGGCTAACGCAACGGTCCTCATCAAACTCGAAAATAGAAGGCGGATCATCAAGAATACGTTTGATCTCGGAAAAATCGCCATCGGGATCAAAAACGTCTTCTCTTCCTCGTGGAAGAGGTTGAGCAATAAAATTTTCGATAATCGAGTCGCTAGCTTCAACCGTCGTGAAACTAGGAAAAGAAGGCTCTTCGATTGAAGATTTTGCCTTTGTCGTTTCGACCTCGATATCGAAAAACGTACCGATGTGAGCAAGGCCATCGGCGGACTTCTCACATGATAAATCCAAAATCTCACTCGGTGTGGGATTAGAAGTAAAAGGCTCGTCTCGTGACGATTTTGCCGTGACGGTTTCAACTTTGTCCTTCGAAGGGATCGAACGTGGGTTTTCAAACATTTTAGCAAAACTACTAACACGTCCCTTCGGAATTAATTTTCGTTCATCTTGTAAAAACGAGGGTTCAACGATTTCCTTTAAAACCTTTTCACATTTTTCTTTTTCAAAATCATTAAATGGAATTTCTTTGTCAAAATTAAGTGTATATTGATTTAGAAAATCCTCAATAATTTCATCCTCATTAGAAAAATTAGGTTCACAAGGTATTAGATTTAATACTCCCAAGTATCCTACGAGTTTTTCCTTTGGTTTATTTTCAAAAACATTTTTCAAAACTTCGTTAGGTGACTTTTTCGTTTCCTCTACGTTGTTGCAAGACAATGAAGGTTGCACGACTCTAAAATTCGAGAGATATGGATCAATGCGAGACGTACGAGTCTTAGGATTCGATAAGGCTTTAACCTCTCCCTCGGAATTAGGATTGGTGTTATTAGACAAAGAATTAAAATTTTCCACTAAGCCCTCGAACATTAAAAGAATTTTATCTCTCCCTCTAGCATGATTTTCCTCAATGTTATCCACGATTCCTTTCCACATCTCTTGATTTTGGTCTCACAAACGTTGTTGCTCTTAAAAAAGGGTGTCATAATCGTTTTCCATTTTTTTGAAAGTGTCCCTTTGGGTTGCCATTCGTTTATTACAAGTTTCCTTAAGGCTTGTCATTTGTTCCTCCACCATCGTTAATTTTTCATTATTTCGTCTCACAAAATCATTAAAGGCATTATGAATAGACTCATCATTGCAATTAAAAGATGGATCATACGACGAATACAACGAAGACGAGGGGTGACCTTGGTCGTAAGATTGAAAATTGTTACCATGATCACGTGGAGCGGGGTTATATATATAACCCCCTCGACCTCCAATAACCTCACAATAAAAACAATTGGCACCATCGGGCGGGCCTCCACAATTTGGACACGAATAATATCCACCATGATTCGACATGATGCAAGGAGAACGGTGTTACGAGAATTAAACACTAGAGGGTTAGAAATAGAATTAATGGATAAGGGTAAGAAGAATATTTTTGATTTTTGATTTTTTAATTTTATTGGATTTTTGTTGTATTACGTAGACTCAACTCTACAAATCACTCCATGAATCGACTTTCTCGATTAAAGTAGCCTCAAGGAATGAAAACGATCACGTGAAGTGAACGCCTTCGATGACTTTAGAACGTTGGTGGAACACCAAAACGTTCAAGAGGGTTTAATCTTGAAAACAAGCAAATATATATATACGTAGATAATACTTTGGTTGGCAAACCCTCGATTAGCCCTTTTTCTCAAAACACGCACAAGCAAGCGGGGGAAACGAGGCGGCGCTAAGCACTTAAGAGCCTTTTTCCCTTAGGTCGTGAAATACAACCGCCTTATACCCACCTTATAGGTTGTGTTAATTGAAATTAAGCCTCACGAAAGTATTTATCTATTTTGCCTTTAACTTTTGCTTTGGATTCGAATACAATGATCGAGTGATGAAATCCCGAATCAAGGTTGCGTTTTCACGCTTTTGGAGTACTTGTATTTTTATTGTTCTACGTAAGTACAATATATTAATAATATTCACAATAAAACGAAACCCAATATATCTACAATATAGTAAACTGATTGTTGTGTGTTTAATTTAGGAAAACTAAACACAATTTATTTGGATACTACAATATAATAAGGAAAAATAACAAAAATGAGTATGTACGATATTCACGCTTTCCAAAATTAGAAAAGCGAAAACGCACCACTCACACAAACACGATACTAATAATGGCACACTAAAAACACCTCCCCGGCAGCGGCGCCATTTTGATAGTTGTAATTTACAACCTTGTTTAGGAAAACAAAGCGTAATTAGGGGCAAGTATTAAACTCGACGATTTAGGAAAACCGACGACTCGAATAAATGCGGGTTCGTTCTCGAGGAGGTGTGTGGATTAATGTGCCAAAATATATAATCAAAAGTTTGGGGTAGTGTCGTTTTTAGATGAGAAAAGAAAGAAAAACTAAGACGAGCTACGATTACAACTAAACTACGACGAATGACGTAAAACGCGAACGTAAGTACGTAAAACGTGAAAATTTAAAAATTTTAAGCTAAAAACAAATTAAAAATGAAAATTAAGTTTAAAATAATATAAATAAGAATAAAAATCCAACAAATAAATTTTAAAACCTTTTATTAATTAAATATTCAATTTTTAATGCTAATTAAAGCCCAAAAATTAAATATAATTAAGAAAAAGCCCAAAATATTATTTTATTGAACAAATAACTCACTTATACTATGTAAAAACTAAAAAGTATTTTTCCTAAATTTTAAAAACTATTTTTCTATTTTTAAAACTCTAAAAACAATTTTTATACTAAAATAATGATTAAAAATAATAAAACAAAGCTAAAAATTATTTGACAATTTTAAAAATCCTAAATTACACTAATGAACAGTAGAAAAATGAAAAAGTTTGAAAAATTAAATATTTTCCACTAGAAGACAAAACAATATACAATTAAAACCCTAATTAAACTAAATAAAATCTAAAAATTAATTAAAAAGTGAACAGTAAAATGTTTTTGAACTAAAAGTCTTAAAATATTTTTCTAAATATAAGAAAATTTTTAAAACTGAAAAACATTAAAATTTTACACTAAAGGACAAAAATCAGTTAATTAAAAAGTATTTAAAATGCAATTAAACCTAAAAAGGGAAAATGAACAGTAAATAAAAATTTAACTAAACAGAAAAATCATAAATTAAATAAGAAAAATAACAAAACTAGTTTGAAAACCTAACTCCTATTTTTCACCACTAAAGACAAAAAAAATTAGATTACTGAAAATGACACTTGACCCTTTTTGTCCTTTTGCTTGGCAGGGGAAACTTTTACACTAGCAGTGGGAAGTGAGTTCCCACTGCCTTCACAAAAAACGGGCCTGGGCACAAATGCCCTTGTAACTTGCTTGTTTTTTGCTTTTATCTGAAAACAAAGGCACCCCCACAACCAGTTGGGTTGTGGGGAGTCAAATAAACAAGAAAAATTCAAGCTTGTTCACAAAATTTAAGCACAAATGGGCCAAGTATGTTACTGTAAATCAGAAAAAAGGGCTTAGGCTGTTTTGCTGATGTGTTTGGTATTTGGGTGAGTTTTGGTTGACCAAAACTCACTCAAATCCTTCACAAATGTCCACAAACCAGGTCCAAGCCATAGACACTACCCAAATCTAGCAGGAAACAAAAAACTAAGGGCATAATTATAGCTAAACAAACAGTTATGACCCCTACTGATTTTTTGGTAGGTTTTTATCAAAACTAGCATGCAATCCTTTCCAAAAGGTACCAAATACAACACATCAAACTGAATATGTATAAAACTAACAAGGCAAGTGGATTTGAATTGATTTTAAACCATAAGCTTCTCAAAACCTGATTCTAAAACCTGAATCCAAACACCCCTTAAAAACTGAAACTTGAAATTAAACAAAGATTTCTAACCTAACATGTACCCAATCCAGCCAAATAAGTCCTAACTAAGTCTAATCCCACAAACTAACAATATCAAGCATTTGTTTATCATCCTAACAACCTAATTCCAACTATCATCAAAAACACAAAGCAAATCAATGCAAGTATAGAAAAAGCAAAATTTACCTAGTGACCCTACATCCAGCGATCACAAAGGCCAGTTTAAGCCCTCTCCATCAAGCACGGGCTTGAGCTGACAAGATTATGAAAGAAGCTTGCTTGGTATGAAAGAATGATGATGATGATATCCAAAGGAAAAACCACCAATCCAATATGCTAATTTGTAACCTGCTAAGATTAAAAAGAGACAATGAAAAATGACCTGGATAAACAAAGAGCTATAAGAGTATAAGGCTGGCTTATTTATTAAGCCAGCTTATCAACTTAAAGCTTATAAGAAAAGAAAAATTTCCAAACGGATTACTTGAAACTTTTTTGATAAAAATGAAAACTTTTTCATCCAAAAATGTTTTCAATCAAGAAATAAGTCTTAAACAAATAAGAGGAAACAATGGGAACTCAGATTATGCAATTTAAACTTTTTTCATTTTCATTACTTGAAATTTAAAATTGTACAAAATCTGGAACAATGATAATGAGACACATACGTCTCATTATATACTTCTACTCAGAACTATCTAGAAAGTTGAATAAAATATTACAAAAAAGAACTAAAGCCCTAAACCCTAATATGGAATTTCCAGGTTTGCCCTTGTGTTTGAATTTGGAATCTTGGTCAGCAGGTCCTTGTCAAGCCCATGTGATGTTGTAGCTGGCAATAAGTGATCACAATCGTTCATTTGTGCGTAGTCTCCAAGCAAAGTTATCAACCATTGATTTACTGTAACTCTTTTTGTATTTTTGTAGCAGGGGAAGGACGGGGGGGCCTACTGGGTCACGGGGTGAGTGTGATGGGTGGTGGGTTTTGTTTAGGGGTTGCTTAATCATGTTTCTGGAAGGTTGGGGTGATTACCCCTTTGTTTTGGGGAAGTTAGGGATTAGGGTTTATGTAATTAGGAAAGTAGCAGGGATAGTTTTAATTTGTTAAGGGTGGATTAGTTTTTAAAAAAATTGTGTTTACCACCAAAACAGATTAATAAATCTGTTATTTAAAAAAAACGTGGGTGGAATCTGATGTGGAGTATAGGGGAAATGTGATTGGTTGGGTGAGTGACGTGTCAAGGGATAAGTGGTGGGGGAAGTTTATGTGTCTGGGCAAAAATGGCCCCCCCAAGTTCCAAAATGTCTTCATTCCAAGTTTAACAGATTTTCCCCCATTTCCTTTGTAAACATCTTTCATCAACTTGTCACATTTGGCACCACAAACTTCATAACTTTAAACAAGGACTATAAATGCATAATTTGCATTCTTCAAGGGCCATTCTTGTAATGTCTCATCATTTTAGGGACCCAAGTGTAAAATTGAGGATTTACAAGGGTTTAAAATGACAAGTCTTCCAAAGTTGAGGGACCATTCTTGCCGATTCTTCAAACTTCAAGGACTTCAATGGAAAATCATGATTCGGGTCCGGTACTTTGTGCGGCTTCGTTTCCCGTGTTCCTTTTTACTTGATTCTTGTGATCTTTTTGTCATTTCGTCAATATACGCACCTAAAATACACAAGCAACAAACACGAGCATATATTTGGCATTTTTAATGATATTTAATACATTTTAAGCCCATTTTGGACGACGAGACTATGTATAAAAGCAGTCTCATCACATCCCTCACCACGTTTCCCATGAACTAGTTTTGGGTCGAGTCAGGCTCGTGACTCGGTGAACAAAAACAAGCGCTTCTCGGAGGCAACCCGTGATCTATCCTTTACCGTTTTCATAATAAGTGTAGGGGGACCCCCGTATGTGTTTGTTGTCTTGTTTCTTCTTCTATGCAGGGATTGAAGCTTCAAAGATCCATTCTCGATGACTTTTGACGAACCGTGATCCCGTGTTCCCGTCTTCCCGGTTCTATCTTAAAACTGTCGTGATTCAATATTTCATATCTTATATTTTCACATTGAAATCACTATAGTTGTCCTTTCCTTAGCAAGATTTAAACAACGTGCACAATGTCATAAGTGTAGGGGAGTTTACTCCCACATGCTTAAACATTGAGGACAATGTTTATATCAAGTGTAGGGGGGACTTCTATCGAAGTAAGTGGTCTTTTCCATGAATTTGTCCTCATTTTAACCGGAAAAATTGATTTTTCGACATTTTTCAAAATTTTTAATCTATTTTGGCCTAGTTGTATAGTCGTATTTTCCTTTGTTATGGTTATTTTCTTTCCTTGCTAAAATAAAGTTTAATAAAGTGGTTTTAAATTTTTCAAAGTCGTGAATATTTTGACTCAACCCGAGTTTACTTATCTAAGTTTACTCTAGCTAGTATCCTTAACGTGTTTAAGTCAAGTTTTGCTAGGCTTTTATATAGGGAGCTTTAAAACGCGAAAGTCTTAACTCTCACGGGTTAAGAACAAGAACTTTTCGCAAGCTCCTATAATTGATCCTAGAGAGTCGTTTATCAAGGGAACTTTAAAATGCGATTTCTAAACTTGAAAAAGTCAAAGAATTTGCAAGATCCTATAGATGACTCGAAAACCCAAAACTTTGATTTAATTGGCTAAGCATCCACGAGTCTCATTCCTTGAGATTTTAAATTGTGGAGAACGAGAGATGATAGAGTCAATTATAAGTTTGGTATTCTTTCGTGAATTTATGTGAGTTGATTATAAGCCTATTCTCCCATCGCTTGCTAATAAACTTATCTGCAATAAATAAGGTTGTACGATTTGAAAAGTTACTTAGCTTCTAGCACAAGATCGTTTAAAAGTTGCTCGGTATTAATTAGAGTTCATAGCCAAGGCATAAATTATTGAAGCGGGATGCGAAGATTGGCGAGTCCGAAAAGGCCCTAACAAGGCATGAGGGCTACATTTTGTTTCTAAAGATCCAAAAGTGATGTGAAAAATCATTTATCAAAAATCAATATGAAGGACCGAGACACACAACGAAAAGCAAGTACTCCCCAAAAGATCATGGAGAAGTCTATCCGAAAAGACCCTAGCAAGGTATGAGGATAAATAGATCCAAGTCCTAAAAGGAGGCGGATCGTTGTTTATCAAAGTCCAAAATAAAGATTGGAGAAAAATGACGAAGTCGTGGTCCAAAGATGAAGAATCTCTCAAAACTTCAAGTGAAGAAATTCCTATTATGAAGAGAAGACCATAATTTCAAGAACGTCTCTCAAAGATTTGAAGTATGAAGTCGCTGCCAAATATCGGTCCGAGAAAGGTCTCAAATCGTGAAGCGAGTTATGCCAAGATATGAACTTTATGAGGTCCTGAGAAGCAGTTTTAAAGGATTTTGTCCTTTAGCTAACTATTGATTAAATCGTCCCACTTTGTTTTCAGCTTAAATAACTATCGAAATAAGTCAAACAATGCATCCTCGTGATCATTCAAGACAAAAATAAAATATAAGAGATACACCTAGGAATAAGGGAGTCTAAGTGAATAATTGGGCCACATGAGTTCGTGTTAGTCTGCTAACTTATAATAACAATGATCTCGTTTTTAAGCTTGGTATGGGGAACGTGAAACTTGAGAATGATGAACATTCATGACATCCTAAAACCCCAATGTAAGTTTTTGATTTCTTTACTTGTTTTGCTCTTTTAGTTTTCTTAGTGTTCAGTATTTAATAAAGGCCAAGGGGGGTTATCTATGATGAAAAATGTAAACCGTGCTTTGAAATTAGTACATTGCATGAGGACATTGCAATGGTCAAGTGTAGGGGATTTAATAAGTGTGAAAACACTTATCCTTTTACCACTTATTTCCAATAATAACAAGACCAAAATGTGTATTTTATGTCGTAAAAGTCGGAATTATGCGTGGTTTGTGTTTTTATTGTGTTTTAGGACCAAAAGATGCAAAAGGAAGAAAACATGGGCTATCACGGGCTTTTATCAAAGAAAAAGACTAAAGACGAAGTCGAAAGATCGAGAATGCAAAAAGAACGGAAGTCCAAGGCTAATTCTGAAGATTTATCGAAGAAAAAGTCTAAAGACGGAAGTTTAATGAAGTCGAAGAACTCAGGTCTAATTTTAGAAGAAAATTATAAGACAAGTTCAACTTATATCGACAAATCCCGAGACGACGTCGAGAAAGACAAAGAAATTAAGTCGAGTCGAGTCGAGAAGAAAGAAATTAGATAGCTTAAGCATGTAATCTCCCCACCTCCTATAAATACCCTCCTAATGTGTCATTAGGAGGGTGTTAGGTGGTTAATCTCTTAGTAGTTAGTTTTTTAGTTTTTTTTAAGTGTTTTTATTTTTCTCTCTAGTTTTTCCTTTAAAACTTGTTAATCTTTCCATTAATCTTGTAATCTTTTTACATTCATCTTTAATCAATCAAGCTTATTTTCTTAATTCTCATTCTACCTTTCTTAATCTTTTTCTTAATCTTGATAATCATGTAGTTAATCTCATCTCTTTGATTATGTGTTTGATTTGTTCTTGTGATTGATCTTTTAGTTTTGATGCGGTGGATGTTTTGAGCTTATTGTGGTTATTAATCTTTTAGTGTTTGGCTTATTCTTGATTAAGTTGTTTTGATAGATTAATAGGATTGCTTATTAGTTGATTTTGAATGTTTTTATTATTTGATGTTTTTATAGTTTTTAATTTGTGGCTTATTTAGTTCTTCTTAAAATTGATTTGGTTAAAGTTTTGGTTAATTGCTTGTTTAATTCTTGCTTATTGGTAGCTTAATCCTTAAGTTTGGTTGTTACTGTTTATTCGTGTCTGCATTCTAACATTTTCTGAAAAGGGTTTTGTTTCTCTGAAAACATACCTTTCTCTGAAATTGCTGTAACTCTGAAATCGTCCCTTTCTCTGAATTCATCATTTATTCCGAAATTCCATTTCTGTGAATTCATAATTTCTATGAAAAGTTTATTATTCCGAAATAACTCATTTTACCGAAAAACCATTTTTCTGAAATTGCCATTTATTCCGAAAACATCAAATTCTCTGAAAACCTTATTATTCCGAAAAATCAATTTTTCTGAAAACACAATTTTTCCGAAAAACCTTTTATTCCGAAGAAGTCAATTTTTCTGAAAACTCAATTTTTCCGAAAAAGCTCATTATTCTGAAAATCCATTTATTCCGAAGATACCTCTTTTTTTGAAAACCTTAGTATTCCGAAAATACCATTTTTACTGAAAACACCATTTTTCCGAAGAAGCTCCTTTTTCCATTTTTCCGAAGATGCCATTATTCCGAAGATCCATTTTTCTGAAATTCCAATTTTCAGACTTAGTGTAATTGGTAGTTTTCTGAATTGTATTTATTTTCCAACTTTAATCTTTCCCGCCTTTTTACTTAGCATTGTTTTAAATTGTTTTATCTTAGATTAAATTTTCAAGCTTTCAACGACATTTTTACTTTTAGTAGAATAGATAACCAAATCCTTTTATTTTCCACCAAGAACAATTGAGTCGCACTTTCTTCCAATAATCAATTCGAAAAGATTCGGACGATAAAATTTTATACTTAGCCAAAAGCTTCGTATTAACGACCATATTTCTTATGTAGTATTATCCGTCGAGGCGGAGTAGTCTTCATCGTTTTCATTAGCTTCTACTGGACATAAGATACGGATTTCCTGTCCTTCAGGAAGGACAATCTCTTCCTTCATTAGGATTTCCTATATGCAGCCAACTGTTTTCCCCAGTAGTTACAGATTAAATGCTTATGTTTTATTAGTTACCTTAGCCATATACATGCATGACCAGTTTCACCTAGTTATGGAGGTACCATAACCATAACACTAGAGACACTAGTGTAATGACTTCACCACGGCGGAGTGATAGCTCGTGGCGTCCCTTTCAATTTATTTGGCCTTTATTATTATATTATCATGTGGGGCATATGGGTTCATTCTAGTTACATGTTTCAGTCAGGATTTCATGGTGAATGTGGTGTGTGCCTTGCATCCTTCACAAGGAGCTAATCCCTCATACCCATTACCAATTAATTAGAGGCATCCCCTCTAATTTGCATGACGAGGTCACCCCTCCAAGTATTCATGCACGTTATTGACCTCATGACCTATATTGGCTTTTGGTATATTAACTAATACAAATTTTTATAAGTAACATAAGCTATGTTTTCAGAACTAAAACCAGTTAACATGATAGATAACTAGGTTTTCCAGGACTTATTCATTTCCGTTGTATTCATGCTTTGTGCTCTTTATATGCTTTCATATTCTATGTCTTCCATGCTTTATTGTATATCCGTGCACTGAGCGTTATGCTCAGCCGTCTACTTTTCCATGTTCCCAAACGGTAGGTACCCAAGGTCGCAAGTAGGAACTCCAGAGTATGTGCATTCGGATTGGAAGCTATCTGGCCTCTTTTACCTTATGCATTTATTCCTACTTTATCATACTTTACTTCTTTTGGACATTGTTTAGCTCTTTCATTTGTAGTACTTAATATTGCTTGTGTGTGAGTTACTAGACTACCGATGTTTGCTTCTGGTATTTCTATTTATGGTCATGAATGTTTAGACATTTACCTTGCATGCTTTGATGACACGTCATAATTTACTGTAGCATTCCATCTTAACAAATGGGGTGTTACAATTATGGTATCAGAGCCAAGGTTTCGACTTGTAGCTCTATAAAACATGACCTGTGACTTACGGGTAGTCACTAGTGTCTTCCTAGAACTGACAGTTGGTTGTCATGCATTCATTCATTTTCATTTTATTTCATGCATTCATATCATTGTAGCAGGTTTATGACTAAGTAATGGTTGGTACAGGTGTGGCCCTATTTAGTCGCATGTGGTTTTATCGAAACTTTTAGCTTTGGGACCGACCCATAGGCGTCCCCTCACCATGTCTTTTGTTTTGAGTGAACTGGCCATAGGCGTTCACTCTCGCGCATATAAAAGTTTTTATAAACTGCATCATGCATTTTCAAACTATTTCATGCATTATAAACCACTTCATTGATTTATACATTGTTCAAGCATTTTATGTCATCTCATTTCAGATTTTTGATTTATGTCGCTTTTGTTTTCAAACTGTCAAATGGTGAACTCACGCAATACTCTAGATTTGACTGCAGTTGTCAAAACTGTAACACTCTCAATTTTCGTATCGGTACAGCGGAAGGGTCTTTTAGAGTGTTACGGGATAGCACAATAATTCCAATCATAGACAACACATAAAAATGGTTGTACAAGGTTCAACATACATTCATTCGATAAAAAGTTTTAAAGTGTACAACAGGTCCCAAATTATATAGGTCATAAGTTTACAAAACATAGATCGAATGAACATTTTTAATATTATGTGGGCCATCAGAGTCGATCTCCATCCGGATTACCTTCAAGCACCTGAGATAAAAACATGCAAAAATCATATCAGCGAATGCCGAGTGAATTCATAGAGTTTAATAAAACCGTTATATAAAACAGTCGTTGAAATCAGAACACAAGTATAATATCAGAAGTAAGTCCTCGTATTGCTAGTCAGGCAATATATAAATCAAAGCATACATCGTAAACCGTCCATGAGACCGTAGCCTCAATATTACCATTGATAGGTGTGTAAACACCCATCCTTTTTACCACTTAATTACAATAATAACCGGACCAAAACGTGTATTTTATGTCTTTTATGTCGGAATTATGCGTGGTTTGTGTTTTTGTTGTGATTTAGGACGAAATTGTGAAAAGTGGAGAAAACACGGCATTTACGGGCTTTTATTGAAGAAAAAGATGAAAGACGAAGTCAAGAAGTCAAGAGTGCAAAAAGAACGGAAGTCCAAGACCAATTCTGAAGATTTATCGAAGAAAAAGTCAAAAGACGGAAGTTTACTAAAAGCCGAGGAACTCAAGTCTATTTTATTGAAGAATTAAAAGACGAGTTCAAAAGAAATCCCGAGCCACAAATCATTAGAGTCCAAGTTTAAAGAAGATTAGAAGAACAAAGGACTAATGGTGCAATTAATGAAGATTAAAGGCTTAAGGACCTAATGACGCAATTAAGAAGAAAGGAAGGAGGGGAGGAAGCTTCCTAATCCTCCCCTATATATAGTTTAGCTATTTAATCATTTTTCTTTGTTGGCTAATAGTGACAATTAGTTCTTCCATTTATTTACCTTGCACCTTTAAATTCATGTCAATTTAATTACTTGTCAAATTTAATTACCTTGTCTTGCACCTTAAATTCCTTTAATTTCAAGTAAGTTTCCATTTAATTCTTGTCAATCTTTATTTTATCTTGTTAATCTCCTATCTACCTTTCTTAATCTTTGATTTTTATGTTTATGTTTGTGTTCATGTTCATGTTCTTATTTTGATCAAAGTGGGTTTTGATTATTGTGGTTAGTTTTGTTAGTTTTATTGATTTGGATAGTTTGTTTATGATTATTGGATGTTTTGTGATTAGTTTGATTTAATCTTTTGTTTGACTTTGGTTAAATTGTGATTAGATTAGCGTGTTACTGTGTTCCCTGTTCTTCAGGGGTGTTTGTTTCTGTTACTGTGATTCCCAGGTTAGTTCCGAACAAGGAAGCTCCTGACTCAGAAAGTTCCGAACCAGCAAGGCTTCATTCGGAAGAGTTCCGAGCCAAGAGAAGGAGTTCTTTCATTCGGAACATCCTAAGTTCCGAACCAAGCTATTTCATTCGGAACATCCAGACTTCCGGATCAAGGGTTAAGCAGAAACTTCCGAATCAAGCAACTCATTCGGAAGAGTTCCAGATCAAAAAGTTCCGAACCAGAGGGTGTTTATTCGGAACATCAAAAAGTTCCGAACCAAGTACTTCATTCGGAAGTCTTCCGAATCAAAGAGTTCCGAATCAACAACTTCCGGACTAAGACTTCCGGATCAAGGATTTCTTTCATTCGGAACATTTCATTCGGAAGTATTCCAGATAAAGGACTTCCTAACCAAGGCTTTGTTCCAGTTGAGTCCCGAATCAGTAAAGTTTCGAACGAAGGATTGTTTTGGATAAGTGACATATTCAGAATAATTTGTTCCGGATCAAGGATTTTGGTAATATTCCGAGCGAAGAAGAATCATTCCAAACGAAGGTGACATTCCGGATGAGTGATTGTTCTGAACGAAGGATTATTCCGAATGAGCTGTATTCAGGTTCTTTTTAAGTTTCTGTCTTTAATTTTCAAGCTTTATTTTTCCCGCCTTTTTATTTAGTTGCACTTTAAGTTTGCCTTAGATAGTTTTAAGTTTGCATTTTTACTTTAAGTGCCTTTTAATTCTCGTCACGCTTTTAAATACTTGCCCATTATTTTAATTAGACTTAGATTTACTTTCAAGTCATTTACTTTAATTTTTTTGCACATTTATTTAAAAACAACCAAAAATATTTGTTTCACCAAGAACAATAGAGTCATACTTTAAGCCGGAAATCAATTCGATTAGACACACATCAAAGAACTTTTTAACTGAGTAAAATCGATAATATCAACCATTATAGGTAATATTATTATCGTTATTAACATCGTATCATATCGGATATTTAGATTATATAGGATCATTATTAGCCGCATGACATTGTTACCTTACTATCAAAACAACGGGCCACAAACCTAACAAACAATTTGCCCATCTAAGTTAGCGTGTCGTCATAAAAATCACGCTATGTAAATCTTCTCATACATAAATTCGCTTACCAATCAATGTGGTACGACGGGGATTAACCGTCAAGGCGTGAACTGGGGTGATCGTTCCCAAATAGTACTATCATATGCATAAGCGTCTACCAAATCCCGGTAGTTCACAATTCATGCTAATGGGACTTTGAGTGACATAACCTAACTACTAATAATCCTTTGTATCTCTTTTATTGGGTCATCGCATCATTCGGGTCCATATCATTAAGCATACCATCGGGACTACTTGTGTTCTATTTGATCAAAAACTAGCATGTTATCTCCCTCGCGGGTTTACAAATCATTTTATAAAACATTTAAAAGAGTGCGAGGCTATGAACTCACGTTGATAATGAAAGGCGGATTATCGGCTACGGGCGTGCTTCGGTCACGAAAACCTATATAAATAATAATCGGTCTTAGACTTTTGTCCAATGACTTTATCAAAATAACGATATACATATGATGATTTTGTACATATGATGATGATCAAGTGGGTTTACATATTCTTATTTACTCATTTTAGTGTTTATGTATTGGTAACTTTTTACTAGTTTACTAGTTTTACCTATTTACATGTTTTAGGTCCAATAAGCTTATTATAAGTTCTTTAACTTGTATTAGTCCATTTTATAATTATATTATTAGTATATGTACTTTACATGTTGGGTCCAAATGGGTTAAGCCCAATAAGTACTTTTTATAAGTGTTTAACTTATTTAGTTAAATTATTAGTCCAATATGCTAACTTAGCTCGTTAATGTCCGTATGTCCTATAGTTCGGGTTTTATCAGTTTTTACTTGTATTAGATACTTATATATCAGTATATGAATTTTAAAAACTTTACATTAGACGGGTTTGATCGTCTAAGTTTTAATTGGCGAAAAACGTTAATTTTACGGTAATAGCCGAAAAAGTCGTAAAAATCATGTTTATAGTTTTTATAGCTTATAAATATTATTCAACTACCATTTTTATAAAGTGTCCATTTATTTAACCTTATACATATTTATATAAATGAAATTCATAAGTTAGTGGGTTTTAATTTCACATTTTATATTATATTATTTGAGTGCTTATATAATAGTATTAAACATTAATTCTTCAAAATCTGATTTTTAGTTTCATCTTCACCATGTTTATCATATCTAGAGTTCTACAATGAGTTAGAAGCTAATTTTTGGATGGCATGAACTTCATATTATGTGCTACAATTAAGTTAGTTATAGCTACTGCTCATTTTATGTCTAACTATCCTTAACAGTCCCTACAAAACAGACCATTCAGATTAGCACACTCATCTTGTTTTGATCATATCTCACTCATTTTGATGATTCCATTGCATGGCCAACTCTCACATGTGTATGACATCTTATACTTACTGTAAATAGATTCCACCATGCAATTTTATCAGTTTAAGTCTTGGTTACTTACTGTTTTTATACAACCAACAATTTAAGCATGATTTTAGCCTTGTTTCTTATAATTATTCATCTTTTTAAGCATATTTATCAACACTTGATCCCCACACAACATTTTTATCATCATATATTCATCATATACATATATAACAAGAAAGAAAATACATTTGATCTTTACAAAAATAAGAGAAAAAGGATGATCTTCTTTACCAACCAAGATTATATCTTGTTTTTGGAAGACAACAACTTGATGAACACCAAATATATCTCCAAGATCATCAATCACCAAGATAGTTTGTTAAGAAATTAGCCCTAGGACACAAGCAAATCACCTCCTTTGTTGTTAGTATGGCCACCAATCAATCAAGGCTTCAAGGTTTCTCCATAATATGGCTAGATAACATGTAACTTGTGGCTAGAAAAGATCAAATGATGGTGTAGGATGGTGAAGTGGGACGGCAAGGATGAGAGAGAGATGAGAGATTTTAGTTGTTTTGTATGTGTGTTTTGGTGGAAATGGTTTAGCTAGGATGGTTTTGTTAGTTTGGTGGATGAGTAAGCTTCAAAGTGAAGCTAACTTACATGTGTAAGTAAGTTTAGTGTAAGGATGCCACATCAAAGGATGTGGTGTCCTCTTTTGGGCCGTCCATAGTTAGTGGGGTGGGATAAACTTGTTTTGTCCCATCCCGCTAATTTACGGGTATTCCTCGATTCTAGTTTCCTCGATTTGCGTGCCCTCGGGTCGTTTTACGAAAAATGTTTTTATAAATTATGAATCAACGACACAAAACGAATCTAATAAAAATTGTCTCATAAAAAACGGAGTTCAAAAACGTAAATACGTAATCCTAAGGTTTCCGGTTTAGTCGTAAAGGACGCTAAATTATGCACGTAAGCCTAAATTTAAATCCGTAAATTGTGAGTTCATCAACCAACACAAAAATAAGTTTCAAAATATTATACGAGAAAATAATTCACTACCTGAAAATGTTAGATTGTCACAGCTTTTCCTCCTAAAAGGGATCAACGTCCTCGTGATCCATTTCATTTTGATGTCCGTTTCTTATTGAAATCAAAGAGGTGCGGATATTTCTTCCACATTTCGTCCTCTCGTTCCCAAGTATATTCCGGTCCATGCTTTGAATTCCACCAGATCTTGACAATAGGTATCCGACTTTGTTTCAGTTGCTTTATCTCACGATCCATAACCTCTACGGGTTCTTTGATAAAATGCAACTTCCCATCTATTCGAACCTTATCCAACGAATTTTTCTCATCACTCACTGCTAGACATTTCTTCAGATTAGATACATGGAATGTGTTGTGAACACCATGAAGTTCTGGGGGTAACTCTAGTTTGTAAGCCACCGGACCTACTCTAGATAAAATCTTAAAGAGTCCAATATAACGGGGATTCAATTTTCCTCGCTTTCCAAATCTTATAACGCCTTTCCATGGCGATACTTTCAACATTACTCGGTCACCAACTTTAACTCCATGGCTTCCACCGCACATCCGCGTAACTTTTCTGTCTACTACGGGCAGTCAACAACCTATTCTTAATCTGAACTATCATCTCCGTAGTCTCCCGGATCAATTCCGGTCCCGTGAGATGGGTATCCCCAACTTCACTCCAACATACAGGAGATCTACACTTCCTACCATACAAAGCTTCAAACAGTGCAGCCTTAATACTAGAATGGTAACTATTGTTATACGAAAACTCTGCTAAAGGCAAATGTTTATCCCAATTTTTACCAAAATCTAACACACAAGTTCTCAACACATCTTCCAGTGTTTGTATCGTTCTTTCACTCTGCCCATCAGTCTGGGGGTGATAAGCAGTGCTCATGTCGAGATTCATTCCCAAAGATCTTTGGAGAGATTTCCAAAAATTCGATGCGAATCTAGGATCTCGATCTGAAATGATCGATACAGGCACTCCATGCTTGCATACAACATTATCAAGGTATATACGAGTCAGCTTCTCCAGTGAGAACTGCTCTTTAACCGAAATGAAGTGTGCTGATTTGGTTAGTCTGTCGACAGTAACCCAAATCGAGTTGTTTCCAGATGATGTTCTAGGAAGCTTGGTGATAAAGTCCATCGTAATTCGCTCCCACTTCCATTCAGGAATCTTTGGCTGTTGAAGTAGTCCTGATGGCTTTTGATGTTCAGCTTTAACTCTAGCACAAGTCAAGCATTGAAGAACATACATAGCAATATCAGCTTTCATATTTGGCCACCAGTACAACTTCTTCAAATCATGGTACATCTTATTAGATCCCGGATGAATGGAATAATTAGATTTATGGGATTCTAACATAATCAAATCTCTTAAGCCTCCAAACTTAGGTATCCACATACGACCTCTTAAGCATTTCACTCCATCAGCTCTAACCTCTAAAGGATCTCCTTCTCCTCGGAACCCTTCATTAACAAAATTTTCTTTCTTACAGGCTTCTATTTGCGCATTTCTAATTTGCTCAGGCAAATTATTGTGCACGGTCAAGACTAGAGAATGTACCCTGATAGGCTCTCTATCTTTCCTACTTAATGCATCGGCAACAACATTGGCTTTTCCCGGGTGATATTTTATATCACAACCATAATCACTTAACAACTCTATCCATCTTCGTTGCCTCATGTTCAATTCCTTCTGATCGAGAATATACTGTAAGCTTTTGTGATCGGTGAATACCGTACACTTGGTGCCATACAGATAATGTCTCCACAACCTAAGAGCAAAGACTACAGCTCCTAACTCAAGATCACGAGTAGTATAATTCTCCTCATTCTTCCTTAATTGCCTAGAAGCATAAGCTATCACTTTTTCTCGCTGCATCAAAACAGCTCCATAGTCTCTAAGAGATGCATCACAATACACTACAAAATCTTCACTCTCGTCGGGTAATGATAAAATTGGCGCACTACATAATTTTTGCTTCAATGTCTGAAATGCTCCATCTTCATCACTTCCCCAAACGAAAGGTTTATTCTTCTGGGTAAGCTTAGTCAAGGGTTTAGCTATTAAAGAAAATTCTTTAATGAATCGCCTATAATAGCCAGCCAATCCTAAGAACTGTCGCACTTTCGTTGGCGTTGTCGGTGCAGACCAATTCTTAATGGCTTCAACCTTTGCAGGATCAACATGAATTCCATCTTTGTTAATCACATGACCAAGAAATTGCACATAATCTAACCAAAAATCACATTTCGAAAACTTAGCATACAACCTTTCATCCTTTAACAAATTTAAGATAATCCTTAAATGTTCTCTATGTTCATCTTCATTCTTAGAATAGATTAGAATATCGTCAATAAACACAATCACAAATTTGTCCAAGTAGGGCTTGCACACTCGATTCATTAAATCCATGAAAACCGCAGGTGCGTTAGTTAACCCAAATGGCATTACTTGAAATTCATAGTGTCCATAACGAGTTTTAAATGCAGTTATAGGAATATCTTCTTCATGGACGCGAAGTTAGTGATATCCAGACCGCAAATCTATCTTAGAATACACACTAGATCCTTGTAGTTGATCAAACAAATCATCAATACTAGGTAAAGGATATCGATTTTTAATTGTCAACTTATTCAGTTCCCTATAATCAATGCACATACGGAAAGATCCATCCTTCTTCTTAACGAACAAGACTGGAGCTCCCTAAGGCGACGAGCTCGGTCGAATAAAACCTTTATCAGACAACTCCTTAAGTTGCTCAGATAACTCCTTTAATTCAGAAGAGGCTAATCGGTAAGGCGCACGTGCCACCGGTGCAGCACCAGGAATTAAATCGATTCGAAACTCTACTTGCCTTATCGGTGGAAGTCCGGGTAAATCTTTAGGAAATACCTCAGGAAATTCACAAATAATAGGTACATCTTCCAATCGTTTCTCCCTAGACTCATTCCCGGTCACTTGAGCTAAGAATAACTCACAACCGTTCCTGATGTACTTTTGGACTTTAATACATGAAACGATTTTCAAACGGGATTCACCTCGATTACCTTCAATTACTAACGTCCTATTCCTAAGAGGAATCTTAACCTTCTTCTCTCCACATAAAATAGTAGCATTATTCAACGACAACCAATCCATACCAATAATAATATCAAAACTACCTAGTTCTATCAACATCAAATCAATCGGAAAGGAATAGTTCAAGAGATTTAGAGAGAATCCTTCTAATAGCTTATTAGTTTTTACTAATTTACCATCAGCCAATTCCACCTCGTAACTGGTATTTATCTCAACAGGTTCAATGTCTATAAGGGCACTAAATTTAGTGGATACAAAGCTCCTATCGGCACCCGAATCAAATAAAGCAACAGCATAGTGATTGTTGAGTAAAAATGTACCGGTAACGACATTTGGATCCTCTTTCTTCACCTCAATTGTTCCAAGTTGATAGACACCACCCTGGGGGTTTCTTCCAGGTACAATCGCTTTCAACTTGGGGCATTCCGATTTCCTATGAACTTCTTCATTACAGTTGAAGCAAATGGTTCCCTTCTTACACCTTTCAACCTTGTGTCCAAGCTTTCCGCAATTTCGGCACTTCCAGCAGTCGCCAGCATGCCTCTTGTTGCCACACTTAGGACATTGATGTTGAGTTTTTGTACCCTTTAGGAAAAGGATGACAAAATAGGGTAAGTATGCACGACGATTTAGGAAAACCGTGTGTGAATGACCCTAAAAGTGAGTTCATTCTCGAGGAGGCTAGTGCGTTGTGTAATGAATTGATTTTGATTTGTGATTATATGATTATATGATTGAAAAAGAAAGAAAGAAATGAGATTAGAAGAGAAAGACGGTTATGAAGACGGATTAAACTAAGACGAAAAAGGCGATCACGCAAAACCGTAAATAGTGCAAAAACTAAAATTTTAACCTAAAAATTACTAAAAATCCACAATATTCTAAGAGTTTACAAAAAATCCAAACTTGCTAAAACCTTTTAATTAATTAGATAATGACTTTTTAATGCTAATTAAAGCCCTAAAAATCACAATTAATTATTAAAAAGCCCTAAACAAGATTTTAAAGTTTGTAAACCTAAAAAATAACCTAATTAAGCTAAAAAGTATTTTTTAAAATTTTAAAACCAAATAAAACTATTTTTAAACACTTAAAAACTATTAAAATCAATTAAAACTTAAATTAATTCTAGAAAATAATTAAAAAGTCCTAAAAATATTTGGAAAGTTACAAAACTCCTAATTAAATGTCTACAATCTAGGAAAAATGAAAAAAGTAGAAAAAACTAACTTTCAATTTTTAATAATAAAATAATAATAAAATATTCAAAAAAATTCAAAGTTTATTAAAAAATTCTAAAAAATACCAAAAATCTAAAATAATGTAACTAAGACAGAAATGAAATCAAAAGTTTCTAAAACCTATTTAATAATTTTATATTAAATTTTAAAGTTGGTTAAAAACCCTAAAATCCTATAAAATTAAAAATAAGACTTTTTGAAAACTTTTTGGGCTGTAAACCTCAAAAATATAAATAAAAACCTAAAAACTATTTTTTTAGATTTTTAAAATGCTTTTTACTATTTTTTATTCACTTTCTAAAATTTAAACTTAAAATAATCCTAGAAAATTAATTAAATACGAGAAAAATAAACTTTTTGCACCAAAAAGTCCTAAAACTATATAAAAACAAAAGAAAAATACTAACTTGCAAAAATCCTAAGAAAATAAGCTGGAAACAACTTATAAATAAGCTGCTAGTTGAATAAGCTAAGAAACAAGGTTTACTTAAATATAAAGCAAACCAAGTGATAACCAGTTAAAGACCCTAGGGCAACTGGTTATCACGTTGGTGTGTGAGAGGAGTGGCGCAGGTTCGAGTCCTGGCCACGTCCTTTTTGAAAAACTTTTTTTTTCTTTTTTAAACTTTAAATACTCAAACACAGTAACTTAAATTACTCTAAAACACGAATTTGATACAATTTAAGCTAAGAATCAAGCCTAGAAAATCCAAAACGTGCCCAGATTGTTATTTAACTGATGAACACAAAGTTGTTTCTTCACTTGTGAAGAATTTGAACAAGAGGCCTTGTTTTTGGCTATTTGTGATGTTTGATTGGACAAGAAGGGCACCCCTATACTCAGTTGAGTATAGGGAGTCAAGACAAACACAAAACAGTCAAGATCAAACACAAAAATCAAGCACAAAGATCACAAAAAGTTACTGATATGGCATACACAAGTCTGGGGGTATTTTCTGATGCAATTGGCACTAAAATGATTTTTAATCCCTCACAAATTGCACACACATTCACCAAATGACATAATAGCAATACACAATACTACTTATACCTAGTAACTAACAATCAACAAGATTTGAAGAACAAATTCAACAAAAACAGGCAAACAAAGCACTTGACTGTTTTATGTGCTATTCTCCATTTTTTTTATCATGCAAATGTGTTCAATATCCTACCAAACTGAAACCTTAGTGCATATATCACATAACAAGCACCAAAGAAGTGTGTTAGACCAGTTAGTAAGCCAAGAATGTTTAGCCAAGCTCAAGAAGATACTAGATCCAAACACCCCTTTAAAAAACTGAAAACCAAGATTACAAAGCAAATCAAATCAAATCTTAACCAAACTGATTTTAAGACTTCTAACATGCATCCTACACCTTTTGTCAGCAATATCAAGCACTAAAACAAACACTTAACCAGTTTACATGCAAAATCACATAAACCCAAAATCTTAAAGCTGAAAATGAGGGAACAAGTTCTTTACCTTGTTGGACCTACATCCAGGCCCAACAATGGCTGCTAGCCATCTCCAATCAGGTCCGGACCTGAGCAGAACCTCTTGGACAAAACTTTCAATGAATCCTGCTAAGATCAATGAACACACAAAATATCCAAAAATCTGATTTCTGAAACTTTTAAAACCTTTTCACAAATAATCTTCTCAAATAACTTCCTTTCAAAAACACTTAACAAAACAAATTCCAACCCTAGAAAACCAAATCTTTGGAAACAAGATTTCACCAAAAACCAAATTTTCAGAAACTTGCAAACAAAACTGAATTTGTAAAAACTTAAAAAGTAAACAAACAATAAATGGACACAATCAACAGTAGAATAGTAAAGATGGGTCCTGGATTCTTTTCATCACAAAACTCAACCAATTTTCATTCATAGATAAAATGGGATTTACAAGTTTTTGACCTAAGGAAAAAAATCAGGAACAAGAGCCTATCCACATGTTGGAAGGTCTCTTATATAGACTGATAGAACTATCTAGATATCAAAACCCTAATGAGCTGAAATCTCCAAAAAGCCCTTGGTGAAATTCGGATCTTTTTGGCATCTTTGAATGTTCAATCCTTGTTTTGCCATCTTGTGAGTAATGCCAGTTGTAAAAATGAATCACAGCCCTTGAAAAACCCTTAGGGAACACGAAAACCTTGTGAGTCGTTGATACTCTGCTGTGAATTTGTCTAGGAGTCCAAAGGTGGGTCAGGGGAGGACATGGGTGGTCACATGGGTGAAGGGGACGTTTTTTTGGGAGGTGGGTTTGATTTAGTTTAGGTTCAATTAGGTATCTGGAAAGTATTAACTAAAAACCCCTTGTTTTTAATTAAATCTATTCTAGGGTTTATGGGTGGGGATGAATAAACAGGAGTGGTTTTGATGGGATTAGGGGTTAAGATGTTTTTAAAAACGTGTTTACCCCCATTTTTTAAACTGATTAATAAAATCAGTTATAAAGTAGAAAGTGGATTGGTGACGTGTGAGTTTGGGACATTTTGATTGGGTGTGGGGTGGAAGTGGGTGATGTGTCCAAGTCTGATGGGTGGTAATGAGCTTTGATGTCTGGACAATTTAGGTCCTTTAATTCCCATGTTATGTTCATTTGAAGTTTGGCAGCCACAACTTGAACATTCCTTTGTAATCATAGTTTCAAAATTTATACTTTTGCCACAAATATTTTCCACAAGTATTTTCAAGGGTTTATGTTGTATTTTCTTGAATCTTCAAGGACCATTCATGACATGTCTTCAATTTTGAAGGTCTATTCTTGTATTCTTGACTTTGTGGAGGACTAATATTGACAAGTCTTCATATTTGAGGGACCAAATTTGCCAATTCTTCAAAGTTAAGGTCCTTTTTGTAATTTTGACAAACTTTAGGGACCAAACTTGTAATTATGAAGATACAAGGGTATATAAAGTGTCAATTCTTCCATATTGGAGGACCCTTCTTCATAATTCTTCAATTCTTCAAGGGTTTTCTTGGAAAATTCTTCATTAGGGCTTGGTTCATTGTGCGGCTTCGTTTCCCGTGTTCGTTTTTGACTGATTCTTGTGATCTTTTGTCATTTTCTCAATATCCGTACCTAAAATACACAAGCAACAAACACAAGCATATATTTGGGTATTTTGATGATATTTAATGCATTTTAAGCCCTATTTGGACGATGAGACTATGTATAAAAGCAGTCTCATCACTCCCCCATACTAAACCATTGCCGTGCCCTCACGCAATGCTAGAATAAAGTATCGTAGCATCTCCAAAATTCATTTTTATTCACTTTATTGAACGATAAACTAGCTACACTACTACTATTGCTACTACTACTTGCGTTTTAGACATAATGTATGATTTTCATCGCAAAATGGGACGTTTAGGTTCATAGAATAAGAACACGTGAATGCTTCGTTAGAAATAATTTCATCGTTCTCGATTTTCACCCTAATTCCATGCTAAGCGTGCAACGAGATCATTGTCATTATTAGTTAGTAATGCTAACACTACTCATATGCCCTAATCACGTACTTATCCTCCCATTATTCCTAAGTTGTATCTCTTATATTTTATATTGTCTTGAATGTTTCACGAGGATACATTGTTTGACTTATGCAATAATAGAGATTTAGGTCTAAAAATAGAGTCCTAACGGTGTAACTAAGACCATCAAATCAATAACCCCTCCTAATAGACAACGATGTCAAAAAATTAAGTTGACAAGAAGAATCGATAAACACGGTTTTATAACGGTTTTGAACATGAGACTTATTACCAAGACTTTTATACGCCCCCTAACGGAAGGGCCTTATTATCTTTGGTTTACCTCCATCTTTTATTCAACTTCGCCATGAAGCTTTTATTATGACTTCGGTCTTGCCTTGCCTTTTATTATCCGCCTCATCGGTGGTTTTATTAGCCAAAGACGTATATCCTCACACTAAAGCGAATTTTGGATCTTTAAAGCTTCGAAGATTAAGGCTTGATTCACTTTCAATTTTTGCATAGATTTTAGGCCTTGTGGGGCTTCAAATTGTTTGCTAGATTTAGGTGAGCACTTGAAATCTTATTATTAGGTGAAGCTTTCGATTATTCGGGTGCCAATACTTTAAAACCGTGACGCTGGCGATACCTTAATGTCTTCCCAATTTAATTACACGGAAGCTACTAGAAAAGACTAGAAACCCAACAATCCTAACTAAACCGCTAAGTCAATATTTATTAAGCAAAAAATATTTACATGCGAAGGGAGAATAAGCAAACAACGAGAACACATGAGTTTTTGAAAGAATACGAGTACTCTACGTTTAGCATAGTAACTTATAATTAACTCTATCATTTCTCGTCCTCATTTAAGAGACTTAGCCTAATGTGTAGTTAAGGAATCAAAGCTAAGTGCTCAACACGCACGGTCGAGTCAAAAATTACTCTTATTCTCGCCATCGGAAAATCTACATTCGTGTCTTCAAACACTTATAAAACATGAGAAAAATTTTAAAATTTGGCCATTTTTAGCCTTATTTTGCAACAAAACGATAACAAAAAGATAAACTTTGGAAAGCGTGAAGGTTTGGCAAGGCAAGTATCTATTCACCCCCCATACTAAAGTTAAACATTGTCCTCAATGTTTCGAGTCTAGGGGTGCAAACACCCCCATACTAGAGACGTAGTCGAATGCCTAATCTAGCATGGAAAGGGTGTAACCAATAAATTTAAAGCCGTTTATGAAGTGTGCTAAAAACCTAAGGTTAGAACATCAAAAGGATATATCATGGATATTGAGAAAGTCTTCAAAGCAAACGATCGAGTGCTCCCATAAAACGAACACGAGAGGCTCCAATCGTGAAGATCATGATCATCTAAAGTTCACAATTCACAAACAACCACGGAACAAAGGTTGGAAGGGCACAAATCCCCACACGTAAGCTACATTAGAAAGCGATAATATGTACATAGGATAAGCATGGGACTCCCCCACGAGGCACCTCGTTTTTGATTACCGAGTCATGAGCTCGAATCGATCCCCTCAATACTAATTATCATTGGGGAAGGTGACTTGGTCGAGGTAGTTCAAGGATGGAACTTCCCCGCCGAAAAAGTGCTTCAACCTATGTCCATTCACCTTGAAGTTAGGACCATCATCTTGAGCTAGCTCGATGGTCCCATACGGAAACACTTGAGTCACGGTGAATGGAACGGACCAACGAGATTTCAATTCACTAGAAAAGATTTTTAATCTTGAATTAAAAAGCAAAACTTGATCCCCAATGTTAAAAACCCAGTTTTTAATTTTAGAATCATGCAACTCTTTAGTTTTTTCTTTGTAAATCAATGAATTTTCATAAGCAATATCCCTCAATTCATCTAATTCATTCAATTGCATTTTCTGGTGTTTTCCCGCGGTCTCCATATCATCATTACAATGCTTTAGGGCCCAATAAGCCTTGTGTTCTAACTCGATAGGCAAATGACAATTCTTTCCATACACAAGCTTATAGGGAGTGCACCCAATGGGTGTTTTATGAGCGGTCCTAAAGGCCCATAAAGCATCGTCCAACTTATCCGACCAAGTTTGTCGGTTTTCCCCAACGGATCTCTCCAAGATTCTCTTCAACGCTCGGTTTGAAACCTCGACTTGCCCACTCGTTTGTGGGTGATAAGCCGTAGAAAGCCGATGTGTAACCCCATATTTCCTTAGAACCCTTTCGAATTGATCATTACAAAAATGGGTTCCACGATCGCTTATGATAGCACGAGGGGTTCCAAACCGAGAAAATAATTGCTTCAAAAACTTGACTACCACACGAGCATCATTGGTGGGAAAGGCCTTGGCCTCCACCCACTTAGAAAGGTAGTCAACCGCAACGAGAATGTACTTATTACCACGAGATGATGGGAACGGCCCCATAAAGTCTATACCCCAAACATCAAAGATCTCACACACTTGGATGATATTTTGTGGCATTTCATCTTTTTGTGAGGCTTTTCCTTGTCATTGGCATGCATCACACGACTTCACAAGATCTTGTGCATCTCGGTAAATAGTAGGCCAAAAGAAGCCGGCATCAAACACCTTCTTAGCCATGAGATTAGCACCGTGGTGACCACCCGTGGGTCCCTCATGGCAAGCTCTAAGGATGTTAGAAGCTTCGGTGCCAAGTACACAACGTCGGATGATTTGATCCGCACAAGTTCGAAACAAGTAAGGGTCGTTCCAAAAGTAGAACTTGACGTCACGAAAGAATTTGCGTTTTCCTTGAGTCGTCATACCCTTAATGATGAAGTTACCCGCATGGTAATTTGCAAAATCCGCAAACCATGGGGTGGAAGAATCAAGTTTAGAATTCACTACACCAAGTGTCTCGAGCGGAAATGTTTCGGTGATTTCCTTGGGCTCGTAAACACTTTGGTGAGGATCTTCCAAACGAGAAAGATGATCGGCCGCTAGATTCTCGGCTCCTTTTTTGTCAACGATGGTGTGATCAAATTCTTGAAGGAGGAGAATCCAACAAAGTAATCTAGGTTTAGCATCTTGCTTTGCCATGAGATACTTAATAGCCGAATGGTCCGTATACACTATGCATTTCGTCAAGACGAGGTAAGGTCGGAACTTCTCAAATGCATACACCACGGCAAGGAACTCCTTTTCCGTTGTAGTGTATTTTAGTTGAGCCTCGGTCATCGTCTTGCTAGCATAGTGAATAGGCAAGAAGTGCTTATCATGACGTTGCCCCAAAACGGCCCCAATAGCGTAATCACTAGCATCACACATAAGCTCAAAGGGGAGGTTCCAATTGGGAGCAACAAGAATTGGAGCTTCGGTAAGTTTCCTCTTAAGGATTTCAAAGGCTCGTACACAATCTTCGTCAAAGATAAAACGTGCCTCTTTTTCAAGAAGATGTGTAATGGGTCGAGAAATATTTGAAAAATCCTTGATGAATCGACGATAAAAGCCCGCGTGGCCTAGGAAACTCCTAACTCCCTTGATGGTTTTGGGATGAGGTAATTTGGCGATGACGTCTACCTTAGCTTGATCTACCTCAATCCCCGCTTTCGAGACCTTGTGCCCTAAGACGCTTCCACTCCTAACCATAAAATGACACTTTTCCCAATTGAGCACAAGGTTGGTTTCCTCACAACGTTTCAACATTTTCTCTAGGTTCGACTAACACGAAGTGAACGAATTACCAAACACGGAAAAGTCATCCATGAAGACTTCCATCGTCTTCTCGATCATATCATGAAAAATAGCCATCATGCATCTTTGAAAGGTTCCCGGTGCATTACAAAGTCCGAATGGCATTCTACGATAGGAAAACGTTCCATATGGACACGTAAACGTAGTTTTTTCTTGATCACGAGGATCGATGGGAATTTGGAAGTAACCGGAAAAACCATCTAAAAATCAATAGGAATCGTTTCCCGCAAGTCGCTCCAACATTTGGTCCATGAAGGGCAAGGGAAAATGGTCTTTTCGAGTGGCTTCATTCAACTTTCGATAGTCAATGCACACTCTCCATCCGGTCACGAGTCTAGTGGGAATCAACTCGTTGGCATCGTTTGGCACAACGGTCATTCCTCCCTTTTTAGGGACACAATGAATAGGACTCACCCAAGGGCTATCGGAAATAGGGTAAATCATTCCCGCATCAAGGAGTTTAAGGACCTCCTTTTTTTAGGGTTCACCCTCCTTTGACTTTGGATTGTGGGCTTGAAATCCTCCTCCATTAAGATTTTGTGGGTACAAAACTTGGGATCGATTCCCTTAATGTCGGATAACTTCCACGCAATCGCCCCTTTGTGATCTTTAGAACATCGACAAGTGCGGTTTTTTCATCATTCGAAAGTTCCTTCGCAATAATAACCGGCAACTTGTCGTCCTCCTCCAAATAGACATATTCGAGGTGAGGAGGTAAATCTTTCAACTCGAGAATAGGTGGTTCCTCAAGTGAAGATTTGGGCTCGATACTCATAACCTCCTCGGGTGGAGGAAATGGGAAATCGTTGAGAAAATCCTTGATAATCGAGAAGTCCTCATCGTTGTCGAGGTCTTCGTCACAAGTACGTAGAACATTGCATTCTTCCAACGTAAAACCACCACCTTCAAATGGAGTGAAGGTTGGTGTCGAATTATCAAGAATTGGATCTAACATAGTGGGATTTCCACTAGTTTCTTCATCACCAAACCCTAAAACTTCTTGTGAAAATTCCTCGCAAACCACGTCGATCATATCAACGAGGTTTATGGTAGCAATGGAATAAACATGAGAAAGTTGAGAATTTTGAGTTGCGTTTATAACAAGTTCCTCGTCGTTGAAACGTAAGGTGATCTTTCTAGCATGCACATCAATTAAAGCCATAGACGTATCTAAAAACGAACGACCTAAAATAAGAGGAACTTGAGGATCCGTGGGAATATCGACAACGATAAAGTCTACGGGATAGTAGAACTTCCCCACTTTCACAAAAACGTCTTCCGCCAAACCACATGCACGAATCGTGGAATGGTCGGCCAACTCGATAGACATTAGTGAAGGAGTAAGATTAGGAAGATTGAGCGACTTGAAGATTGCAAGTGGCATCAAATTAATGCTAGCACCAAGATCGGCCAAGGCATAACATTCTTCCATATCTTGAATTGCACAAGGGATCAAAAATTTACCGGGATCACCGACTTTTTGAGGTATGCGATTAAGATAAACCGACGAACAACTAGACAATTGGTGCAATTTCTCCTTGTTGTTCAACATACTCTTAAAGTTAGCGGCAAATCGAGGCATCATGACCAAAGCATCGGCGAAACTCACATTAAGGTGCAACTCAGGAAACATTTTCATAAAAAGCTCAAATTGGTAGTTGTCGCGCTCTTGTCGTTTCTCCTTCCTAAGTCTCGATGGGTAAGGTAAGGGTGGTGTGGGTTGGGGCATAGGCATAGCCTTTGGAATCTCGGGTTCCAATGTTGGTAAAGGGTCGACCGTAGGTGTGGCATGAGCGGTACTTTGTGGGCTTGAGATATGCTCCTTTTCGACCACCACCTCGGGTTCTTCCTCAATTTCCTCCACCGTTGGAGTAATTGGTTGAGGAGTCGGTTCTTTAAGTGTCTTACCACTTCGTGTGGTAATCACTTTCATCTCTCCGTTCGGGTTTGATACGGTGTTACTAGGCAAACTTCCCGAAGTAGAGGCTTTGTTCCCCATGACGGCTTCTAAAATGGCATTAAGCTTAGCATCTTGACTATTAAACTTAACATCTTGACTAGCGGCTCTTTGGTCAATTCTTTTTTCAAGCCTAGCATGACTTTGTTCAATTTTATTGTTTTGACCTCTAATTTGATTAGCAAAATCATTTTTCAACTCATTTCTCATGTTAAGATTTTCCTTCACAAAATTAGCTAACTCCTTGGTGTTTTTAGCCGTGTCCCTAGCTTGACTAGCCAATTGCTCTTGAATATTTTCCAAAATCTTATCATTTGCCGTGGCGTAATTCAAAAAGTCCATTGGAAGTTCTTTAGTGTAAACATTTTGAAGACCTTGACTCGTGTTTTGAAAATTACGGTTTTGGTTTTGATTTTGCAATTGGCTACTACTTCCTTGATTCCCATAGTTGTTATTACCCTTGTAATTGTTCCTTTGATTGTTTTGGTAACCAACTTGATTGTTTCGATAATTGTTAGCATTTTGATTTGGTGGAAAACCCGGTGGAGTCAATTGATTAGTGCGGGGAACTTGACCGTTTTGGTTATAAGTTCCCGCGGCCGTGAAGGCACTCGAAGTGTTACCACCGTTGGTAATGCACTCGGAATAATCGTGAGCTCCACCACAATACATACAAGAAACCTCAACCGCTTTAGCCGTAGCGGGAGTGGGTTGTTCACCAACTTTAAACTCAATTAACAATCCCTTAAGCTTATCAAAAATCTTGTTCTCCAAATTAGCCTCGATTTGGCAAGCATCAACGGTGTGTGACAATGAAGGCGAAGGCGAAGACGAAGTCTTACGAACACTCGACGTGCTACGAGGACTATAGACCTTAGACCTATTCTCAATGATTAACAATGCTTCCTCGACCGTTTTACACAAAAAATTACCACCCGCGACGGCATTAAGATAATCACGCTCATGATCGTTCAAGCCATTGTAAAACGTGTCAATTTGATGCAAGTCGGAAAAACCATGATGAGGACATTCGTGCAACATTTCCTTAAACCTATTCCAAGCCGTCGAAAAACTCTCATTATACTCTTGTGAAAACTTTGAAATCTCGTTTTTCAAATGCGTAGTCTTAGAGGGCGGAAAAAATTGGTTCACGAATTTTGAAACGAGATCCTTCCACGTCAATATAGAATTGGGTGGCTCTTTCTCTAACCAAATTTTTGCGGGCCCCGCTAAGGAATACGGAAAAAGCATCATCTTAGTCGAGTCGTTTGAGACGTCCTTAAACTTGCAAGTGGCGGTGAGACGATTAAATTGGCGAATGTGGTTATGAGGGTTGTCCTCTTCGTCACCTCGAAACTTGTTGTTTTGAATCATGGACAACAATCCCGTCTTAACCTCAAAATTCTCCGCAAGGATAGCGGGAATCACAATCGCTTCTCCATAACCCTCGGTGGGTGCTTGAAGCAACTCCATCATAGTTCGATTAGCCATGGGTGCTTCTTTCACTACAATGGGTTCGTCAATAGGAGACTCCTCACTAGAAGGAGTGATTGATTTGTTTCTTCGTTTACGAGCACGTCTTGCTTTGGAGCGAGTTTGCATAAACGTCACGTACAACGAGAGGGTGAGCAAAGAAGATTCTTTTTGGTGTTTTTACTTTTTCAATTTTTTGTGGTTTTTGATTGTTTTTTACTTTTTTTTGGATTTTTGGAATGTATTAAGTAGACACAAATCTACAAATCTCCTCCTTAATCAAATCTCTCGATTAAAGAAGCCTCAAGGAATGAAAACGATCACGTGAAGTGAACGCCTTCGATGACTTTAGAACGATGGTGGAACACCAAATCGTTCAAGAGGGTTTAATCAATAGAAACCAAGAAAAAATATATATGATACTTAAGTAATACTTTGGGCGGCAAAACCCTCGATTAGCTTTCAATCTCAAAATACGCACAAGCAAGCGAAGGAAACGAGGCGGCGCGGAGCACTTAAGAGCCTTTTTCCTTTAGGTCGTGAAATACAACCGCCTTATACCCACCTTATAGTTTGTATCTTTCAAAATCGAGCTTCACGAAAGTATTTATCTATTTTTGCCTTTTTTTCTTTGGTTTGAGATTCGAATACAATGATTGGGTAATGACCTCCCAAGTCAAGGTTGTGATTTCTCACGTATTTGGAGTACTTGTGAATTTATTGTTCTACGTATACAATATATTAATAATATTCACACAAAAACGAAAAACGATAATACGTATTAGTAGAGTGCTACTAATACAAATACTATTATGGCTATATATAAAAACAACAATTGTTCAACCAAAACACAACACGCCTCCCCGGCAGCGGCGCCAAAATGATGTTGAGTTTTTGTACCCTTTAGGAAAAGTATGACAAAATAGGGTAAGTATGCACGACGATTTAGGAAAACCGTGTGTGAATGACCCTAAAAGTGAGTTCGTTCTCGAGGAGGCTAGTGCGTTGTGTAATGAATTGATTTTGATTTGTGATTATATGATTGAAAAAGAAAGAAAGAAATGAGATTAGAAGAGAAAGACGGTTATGAAGACGGATTAAACTAAGACGAAAAAGGCGATCACGCAAAACCGTAAATAGTGCAAAAATTAAAATTTTAACCTAAAAATTCCTAAAAATTACTAAAAATCCACAATAATATTCTAAGAGTTTACAAAAAATCCAAACTTGCTAAAACCTTTTAATTAGTTAGATAATGACTTTTTAATGCTAATTAAAGCCCTAAAAATCACAATTAATTATTAAAAAGCCCTAAATAAGATTATAAAGTTTGTAAACCTCAAAAATAACCTAATTAAGCTAAAAAGTATTTTTTAAAATTTTAAAACCAAATAAAACTATTTTTAAACACTTAAAAACTATTAAAAAAAATTAAAACTTAAATTAATTCTAGAAAATAATTGAAAAGTCCTAAAAATATTTGGAAAGTTAAAAAACTCCTAATTAAATGTATACAATCTAGGAAAAATGAAAAAAGTAGAAAAAACTAACTTTCAATTTTTAATAATAAAATAATAATAAAATATTCAAAAAAATTCAAAGTTTATTAAAAAATTCTAAAAAATTACCAAAAATCTAAAATAATGTAACTAAGACAGAAATGAAATCAAAAGTTTCTAAAACCTATTTAATAATTTTATATTAAATTTTAAAGTTGGTTAAAAACCCTAAAATCCTATAAAATCAAAAATAAGACTTTTTGAAAACTTTATGGGCTGTAAACCTCAAAAATATAAATAAAAACCTAAAAACTATTTTTTCAGATTTTTAAAATGCTTTTTCCTATTTTTTATTCACTTTCTAAAATTTAAACTTAAAATAATCCTAGAAAATTAATTAAATACGGGAAAAATAAACTTTTTGCACCAAAAAGTCCTAAAACTATATAAAAACAAAAGAAAAATACTAACTTGCAAAAATCCTAAGAAAATAAGCTGGAAACAGCTTATAAATAAGCTGCTAGTTAAATAAGCTAAGAAACAAGGTTTACTTAAATATAAAGCAAACCAAGTGATAACCAGTCAAAGACCCTAGGGCAACTGGTTATCAGTTATAAAGTAGAAAGTGGATTGGTGACGTGTGAGTTTGGGACATTTTGATTGGGTGTGGGGTGGAAGTGGGTGATGTGTCCAAGTCTGATTGGTGGTAATGAGCTTTGATGTCTGGACAGTTTAGGTCCTTTAATTCCCATGTTATGTTCATTTGAAGTTTGGCAGCCACAACTTGAACATTCCTTTGTAATCATAGTTTCAAAATTTATACTTTTGCCACAAATATTTTCCACAAGTATTTTCAAGGGTTTATGTTGTATTTTCTTGAATCTTCAAGGACCATTCATGACATGTCTTCAATTTTGAAGGTCTATTCTTGTATTCTTGACTTTGTGGAGGACTAATATTGACAAGTCTTCATATTTGAGGGACCAAATTTGCCAATTCTTCAAAGTTAAGGTCCTTTTTGTAATTTTGACAAACTTTAGGGACCAAACTTGTAATTATAAAGATACAAGGGTATAAAGCGTCAATTCTTCCATATTGGAGGACCTTTCTTCATAATTCTTCAATTCTTCAAGGGTTTTCTTGGAAAATTCTTCATTAGGGCTTGGTTCATTGTGCGGCTTCGTTTCCCGTGTTTGTTTTTGACTGATTCTTGTGATCTTTTGTCATTTTCTCAATATCCGTACCTAAAATACACAAGCAACAAACACAAGCATATATTTGGGTATTTTGATGATATTTAATGCATTTTAAGCCCTCTTTGGACGATGAGACTATGTATAAAAGCAGTCTCATCAACATCTATCATCGTTGCGCGGTGTGTTGTTGGTAAGAGCATTTGCATTCCCCTTTCTCTGGTTCTGACGACGATTGAAATTCTTCCTATTATCACCTCTATCTACACGATCACCGTCTCCCTTTCTTTTCTCACCAACACGGGCTTCATCTTCCCTATCCTGAATTATCTGTCCAATGAGTTGGTAGGCCATTCGAACAGCATCATCAATGGTCAGTGGTTTCGATGATGTCACGTCCCCCCGGATATTCTAGGTCAACCCTTTGATATATTGTTCAATTCGGATCTCTTCGGGTTCCACCAATCGAGGAAACAGCAAGGCCAACTCATGGAATCGGTTTGTGTAACTATCAATGTCCACACCTTTCATTCTCAGATGAATCAACTCCTGTTCTAACCTAATGATCACACTACGGGGAAAAAATTCCAAAGTCATCCACTTCTTAATTTCAGCCCAAGGAGTAGCATTAGCAGCGTCAATACCCATGAAAGCAATTCTCCTGTTCCACCAAGTCAACGCACGACCTTTAAGAGTAGCCATAGCAAAAGTCACTTTATCTTCCTTCTTACACTTACTAATCCGAAACACCGACTCAATCTTCTCAATCCACTGGCTTAATCCTACAACACCTTCAGTTCCATTAAAAGGTAGAGGTTCACACTTCATGAACGTCACATAAGTACAGCCACCAACTTCAGGTGCATTAGTTCCAAGTCCTCCTATATTTCCTCCAGCATTAGCATTCACATTATTAGCATTCACATTCACATTAGTACCACCAATTCCACTACCGCCAGCTCCACTACCGCCAGCTCTACTACCGCCAGCTTCACTACCGCTAGCTTCATTTCTAGCATTTTCCATAAATTCAGTCATAGATGCGATAACTTGCTCCGTAATAATCCTACGTACATCATCCTCAGTCACAGCTTTCTTGGGCGGCATAGTTCTATAATTTCACAGTTTCAAAGTATTAAGCATTCACCCAACAAAGGATTCATATAATATGGATTGAATTCATAATCAAGATACAAATAAGGCACAATATGGAATTCAAGACAAAATACATATTTCATTGGATTTGAAACAAAAGCATTGTCTAAATTACATCCCATATCAAAGTTTTAGCATTATACATACTCAAAATTTGTGCCAAGTATACTACTAACAAGTCGGTTCAGTCAAAGTTACAAAAGGTACAAAAGATACAAAGGTCACTACTAAACATAGACTGGTCTACTGAGAACCGCCAGATGGTCCATCATCCATCATCTTCTGTATCTTTGTCGGACGATCACTAGACACATCTTCAGCTGGGCGCTTACGGATCACTCCTCTTTCAACCATGTCAGCATAAAATCTACTATTCCAACCCACATATATATTCAACTCCTTCTCAGCTTTCTCACGCATCGCACGAGCTACATTCAACTGAATCTCCATAGAATTCACCTTTTTCTTCATAGCAGCAAACTCACCACTTTCTAACACCGATAACCTCCTAAAAGCCTCATTCAAACCACGCTCTACATCAGTCAAATCCAAACTAAGCAATTCCCGCTCTTTCTCACCAACCTTAGTCTTCGACTCCAAATAAGCAACATGAGTCTGAACAACACCTAATCCAATCTGTGTCATACTACTCTTAACACGGGAAGCATCTAGATCACGTCTCAAGGCCCATGGCACAAGACCATACATATGAGTAGCCTCTCGAGCACTAGACGACTCTCCTATCACACGTCTACGAGTAGCAATACCATCAGTACCGTCAGGTGCATTATCATCCTCATCCTCCTCTGATTCAGAATCAGATTCAGACGATTCAGACATTTCATCCCTAGGTAGCTCAACCTCAGAATCAGACAAATAAACTGGTGGGGGTAAGGGCTCGCCTTCTGGAACATCATAAGGGTAAATAAGCTCGGCTTCCTCATCATCATCAACCTCATCGTCTATACCTATATCCTCCTCGACATCCTCGTCGTTAATCTCATCATCTAAATTATCTAACCCAATCTCATCATCATCATTCTCAATATCAACATTATCAATCTCAGTCTCTATCATATTAACCTGAGGGCCAATATGATCTCCTAGTCCTATATCGGGCTCGGGTTCCTCAAATGGTTCCTCCTCATCACCCATGTCATAATCTACTAAGTCTAAATAAGGATCATCATCTACATTAGGTTCGGGAATAGCATGGTTCTCTACAGGAATATTATGGTCAGCCATGACAATCTGCATTTATATATATATATATCTCGTATTAGGATAACATACTTATTAAACAATTACATACTGAAATCACGATATATACATATATATATATATATATATATATATTAAATTATATATATCAAAATATATATCTTCTCAATAGGGCTTGTTGGTAACGTCAGAGATCTTTGGCACCGTTATAGTCAAAAGATTTTTCAAATATTTTCTCAAATGTTCATAGTTAAAAGATTTTGAAAAGTTTTGTTCAAAACCTTGGTTTTTAAAATCTTTTGTTCTCTATAACGAGAGCTCTGGTACCAAACTGTAACACTCTCAATTTTCGTATCGGTACAACGAAAGGGTCTTTTAGAGTGTTACGGGATAGCACAATAACTCCAATCACAGACAACACATAAAAATGGTTGTACAAGGTTCAACATACATTCATTCGATAAAAAGTTTTAAAGTGTACAACAGGTCCCAAATTATACAGGTCATAAGTTTACAAAACATAGATCGAATGAACATTTTTAATATTATGTGGGCCATCAGAGTCGATCTCCATCCGGATTACCTTCAAGCACCTGAGATAAAAACATGCAAAAATCATATCAGCGAATGCCGAGTGAATTCATAGAGTTTAATAAAACCGTTATATAAAACAATCGTTGAAATCAGAACACAAGTATAATATCAGAAGTAAGTCCTCGTATTGCTAGTCAGGCAATATATAAATCAAAGCATACATCTTAAACCGTCCATGAGACCGTAGCCTCAATATTACCATTATAGGTAATATTATTATCGTTATTAACATCGTATCATATCAGATATTTAGATTATATAGGATTATTATTAGCCGCATGACATTGTTACCTTACTATCAAAACAACGGGCCGCGAACCCGACAAACAATTTGCCCATCTAAGTTAGTGTGTCGTCACAAAAATCATGCTATGTAAATCTTCTCATACATAAATTCGCTTACCAATCAATGTGGTACGACGGGGATCAACTGTCAAGGCGCGAACTGGGGTGATCGTCCCCAAATAGTACTATCATATGCATAAGCGTCTACCAAATCCCGGTAGTTCACAATTCATGCTAATGGGACTTTGAGTGACATAACCTAACTACTAATAATCCTTTTTATCTCTTTTATTGGATCATCGCATCATTCGGGTCCATATCATTAAGCATACCATCGGGACTACTTGTGTTCTATTTTATAAAAAACTAGCATGTTATCTCCCTCGCGGGTTTACAAATCATTTTATAAAACATTTAAAAGAGTGCGAGGCTATGAACTCACGTTGATAATGAAAGGCGGATTATCGGCTACGGGCGTGCTTCGGTCACGGAAACCTATATAAATAATAATCGGTCTTAGACTTTTGTCCAATGACTCTATCAAAATAACAATATACATATGATGATTTTTTACATATGATGATGATCAAGTGGGTTTACATATTCTTATTTACTCATTTTAGTGTTTATGTATTGGTAACTTTTTACTAGTTTACTAGTTTTACCTATTTACATGTTTTAGGTCCAATAAGCTTATTATAAGTTCTTTAACTTGTATTAGTCCATTTTATACTTGTATTATCAGTATCTATACTTTACATGTTGGGTCCAAATGGGTTAAGCCCAATAAGTACTTTTTATAAGTGTTTAACTTATTTAGTTAAATTATTAGTCCAATATGATAACTTAGCTCGTTAATGTCCGTATGTCCTATAGTTCGGGTTTTATCGGTTTTTACTTGTATTAGATACTTATATATCAGTATATCACTTTTAAAAACTTTACATTAGACGGGTTTGATCGTCTAAGTTTTAATTGGCGAAAAACGATAATTTTACGGTAATAGCCGAAAAAGTCGTAAAAATCATGTTTATAGTTTTTATAACTTATAAATATTATTCAACTACCATTTTTATAAAGTGTCCATTTATTTAACCTTATACATATTTATATAAATGAAATTCATAAGTTAGTGGGTTTTAATTTCACATTTTATATTATATTATTTGAGTGCTTATATAATAGTATTAAACATTAATTCTTCAAAATCTAATTTTTAGTTTCATCTTCACCATTTTTATCATATCTAGAGTTCTATAATGAGTTAGAAGCTCATTTTTGGATGGCATGAACTTCATATTATGTGCTACAATTAAGTTAGTTATAGCTACTGCTCATTCTATGTCTAACTATCCTTAACAGTCTCTACAAATCAGACTATTCATATTAGCACAATCATCTTGTTTTGATCATATCTCACTCATTTTGATGATTCCATTACATGGCCAACTCTCACATGTGTATGACATCTTATACTTACTGTAAATAGATTCCACCATGCAATTTTATCAGTTTAAGTCTTGGTTACTTACTGTTTTTATACAGCCAACAATTTAAGCATGATTTTAGCCTTGTTTCTTATAGTTATTCATCTTTTTAAGCATATTTATCAATACTTGATCCCCACACAACATTTTTATCATCATATATTCATCATATACATATACAACAAGAAACAAAATACATTTGATCTTTACAAAAATAACAAGAGAAATGGAAAGGTTGATCTTCTTTACCAACCAAGATTATATCTTGTTTTTGGAAGACAACAACTTGATGAACACCAAATATATCTCCAAGATCATCAATCACCAAGATAGTTTGTTGAGAAATTAGCCCTAGGACACAAGCAAATCACCTCCTTTGTTGTTAATATGGCCACCAATCAATCAAGGCTTCAAGGTTTCTCCATAATATGGCTAGATAACATGTAACTTGTGGCTAGAAAAGATCAAATGATGGTGTAGGATGGTGAAGTGGGACGGAAAGGATGAGAGAGAGAGATGAGAGATTTTAGTTGTTTTGCATGTGTGTTTTGGTGGAAATGGTTTAGCTAGGACTGTTTTGTTAGTTTGGTGGATGAGTAAGCTTCAAAGTGAAGCTAACTTACATGTGTAAGTAAGTTTAGTGTAAGGATGCCACATCAAAGGATGTGGTGTCCTCTTTTGGGCCGTCCATAGTTAGTGGGGTGGGATAAACTTGTTTTGTCCCATCCCGCTAATTTACGGGTATTCCTCGATTCTAGTTTCCTCAATTTGCGTGCCCTCGGGTCGTTTTACGAAAAACGTTTTTATAAATTATGAATCAACGGCACAAAATGAATCCAATAAAAATTGTCTCATCAAAAACGGAGTTCAAAAACGTAAATACGTAATCCTAAGGTTTCCGGTTTAGTCGTAAAGGACGCTAAATTATGTACGTAAGCCCAAATTTAAATCCGTAAATTGTGAGTTCATCAACCAACACAAAAATAAGTTTCAAAATATTATACGAGAAAATAATTCACTACCTGAAAATGTTAGATTGTCACAAATACAGCTCTGCAAGCCCTCCTTCCCCAACTTCGCAATGAAATAAGAGACGAAGTTCATGCGGAATTCCAGGCTCATGGCAATCAGAACAACAACAACAATCCTCCACCTCCTCCTCCACCTGTTACTCTTATGACTTGGTTAGAGTGATTCAACAAACAGCGACCCCGTTCGTTTGAGCAGACTGACAGCCCTAACGAGGCTGAAGCTTGGATTTCTCACATCGAGAAGATTTTCGATGAGATGGGTTGTGACGGTGTTTTCAAAGCAAGACTGGCTTGCAATAAGTTTGAAGGTGATGTGCTGCAGTGGTGGAAGTCAGTTAAGCAGTCCAACAGTGGTGATAATTGGGTTGTACAGCTGATATGGGACCATTTTAAGGAGCTCTTCCTTAATCAGTACTTTCTACATGTTGAGTAAGAGAAGCTCAAGAGGGACTACCACAACATTCGGCAGGTTGCTGGTGAAAACAGCAACGAGTTCATGCAAAGGTTTCTCCGTTTAGCAGGATTTTTGGGTCCAGCCGCAGGGACTGCTGCGAAGCAAGCTAAGAAGATTCGTTGGGCACTTCGCCCTTCGGTCTCCAACAGCTTGGTATGTGATACTTTCACTACAGTGGCACAAGTGGCCGATGCAGCCCGTAAGCTCGAGATGCTTCAGGAACGAGAGGAGTTTGGTGATGACAGAGTAGTGAAGAGGTATCTTCAATCACCAATTATAAAAAATTCATTTCCAACAGTATTTTTCATTTCATATAATCCTCTGTTCAACGTTATATTCTAGGCAGATGACTGACGATCGTAAGCCTGCGGGCGCTCAGCAGCAAGCATCTAAGGGAAACGATCAGACCAACGACCGTTCTGGTTCTGAGAGCCGTGGCAGTAATGATAATTACCGTAACAACGCTAACAAATCGAACAACAGTAGGTCCCTACATTAACCTTCTTTCATGTTAAACTATTTTATGTTATGGTATTCTGACACTCCAACAATTGTTAATTCAGGAACAATAGTAACGGCAGGGATCAGGTACGTAGAGGTTCACAACCTAACCGTTCTACCTCATATGGTAAATTTTACACCTATGGACACGCCGACACCAAGCCACCTCCTACTTCGGGTCGTGTTTTCACTACTACTAGAGACCAGGCGAATAAGACTTCAGGTACCATCACCAGAAATCTCTTTATGAATGGTTTGGCAGCATGTGTTATGTATGATACTGGAGCGACGCATTCAGTCGTGTCCACTACCTTTGTTGTACGTGTTAGGATTTCCCCATTGCCATTAGATAATGCCTTATGCATTTCCACGCCACTTAGGGACTCTGTACGAATCACTCAGGTGCACATAGATCTTCCCTTAGAATTTGATGATAAGATCCGCAGAGTTGACGCACTTCTTTTGGACATATGCGATTTTGACTTGATTTTGGGCATGGACTGTGTTAATGCAATAATGCCTAAAAACGTTACTTGCATTTTTCGGTCTCGCTTTGTTTTGATTACGACAATATGTAAAAACAAGCATTTACGAAAACAACGAAAAACGAATTCTTGAGTTCAAGTATTTTTCATTTTACCCATTTTCACTTAAGGTATGGATAAACAAGTACTAACCTTAATCAAGTGATCAAGTGATTTAATCTTTTCTTAAAACTCACTTTTTATTAAGTGTGACAAGTTTTTATTAAACTTTCTTTTTAAGAAAATGTTTTATTAAATTAATTATTTGAAAAATTTGAAAATGGCATATTCTTATTTGGTTAGGAATATTCTATCAGGATATTTTTTAAGCCATATATGACCTCCACCACTAAAGGACAAAAAGGGAGCGGAGTCTAGTCCATCGGTACCTTAGCTCCTAGGCGGTTCCTTATCGATAAGGTACCGCGGGCTAAGATAAGGTACCGTGGGCAGATATATCCGTTGGCCCCTTTGTCCTATAAATAGTGGACCATTCTCAGCTTTTCAACTCACCTCTTTTGCACATCTATTTCCAGATTCAAACACTCTTCTTTAATCACTCAAATCTTTGATCATTTGTTTGATTACTACTTGTTTAAGAAGTGAATCTTGTTCTTCCATCCCTTCCTCTCCAAGTGCAAAGATAAGAACACTATCCTTGTGAAGTGTTGAGTCCACCACCAAAGATCCATTGAAGATCTAATTTTATACATTTGTAGTTGTGTCTTAGTTGAGAAGATCCAAGTAGTTGTGTCTATTTGGAAGTTGTGTATGTACTATTGTGTAGATTGGTCCTAGCTACGATTAGGGCTCGACTTTTAGCTTAGAGTCGGAAATTGGTTAAGCGACGTGTACGGTTTTCTCCACCATAAGGAGCTTGTTGTGTAGTGAACTCTCGAGTAAGGAGTACTCGAGGAGTGGAGTAGGAACGAGGAGTGAGCTTCGTTGCCGAACCACTATAAATCCTTGGTGTTCGGTTTGATCTTTCTTTACCCTTAACTCTTTACATTCTTTATTCTTTGTGCACATATATTTGTTAGTATTAGCTTAGTTACACTATCATTGTTCATATTGTGCATAAGAAGATTTCACATATTTCCTCAAGCCTAAGTTTTTGAAAAAGGATTTTTGGAAACCACATTTTAACAAGTAAATATAAGAAACTATTCAACCCCCCTTCTAGTTTCTACAATTGGTATCAGAGCGGGTTGCTCAAGAATTTTTAAAGTATATTGTATTTTAAAACTTGAATCGATCTATGGATTCTAACAAATACCTAGAAGGGCATTCTATGCAAAGACCACCACTTTTTGAAACCGATAGCTTTATTTATTGGAAAAATAGATTTAAAACTTATGTGAAATCAAAAGATTTAGATCTTTTGCATGTTATTACCAATGGTGATTTTTTACCTTTTCAATTTAATGAAGTTTCTAAAACAAAAGAATTGGTCACTTTGGACAAAGCTAATGACGATACTAAAAACAAACTTTCAAAAAATAATGAGGCTAAAATGGTGATTTATAATGCTTTACCTAAGAAAGAGTATGAAAATTTTTTTATGTGTGAAACCGCTAAAGATATTTGGAACACTCTTTTAGTAACCCACCAAGGTAATAGCCAAGTCAAAGAAAGCAAAATCGATCTTCTTGTCCAACAATATGAACAATTTGTCATCTTAGAAGATGAAACTATTGATAGTGCATTTGCTAGGTTTAACATCATTATTACTAGTCTAAAAGCACTTGATGAAGGTTTTTCTAGCAAGAACAATGTTAGGAAGTTTCTAAGGGCTTTACATCCAAAGTGGAGAGCAAAAGTCACGGCGATTGAAGAGTCGAAAGATCTCTCAACTTTATCACTCGACGAACTCATAGGAAACTTGAAGGTTCATGAGATGATAATTTTGAAGGACTCGGAATTAGTGAAGACCAAGAGTGAAAGGAAATCTCTTGTACTTAAAGCCAAGAAGGCACAAAGTGACCATGATAGTTCCTCGGAAAGCGATGACGAGGAGTATGCATTGGCGATGAGAGATTTCAAGAAGTTCTTCAAGAGACGAGGTCAACACGTTAGGCAACCCAACTATGAAAAGAAACCATTGTCAAAGAATCGGTTTGTCAAGAACGAAAAAGGTGATAGGAATTGCTTTAGATGTGGTGATCCAAATCACTTCATTGGTGATTGTCCAAAGCCCGCTCGCGATAAGAACCACACGGCGTTCGTTAGTGGCGCTTGGAGCGATAGTGGTGAAGATGATGATGACAACCCCAAAGAGGAGAAATGTCTTATGGCTCACACTTCTAAAGAGGTACATTCCGAAACCGAATATTATAGCAATGATAGTTCCACTCTTGATGATATTGAATTTCAAGGAAAATATGAGAGTTTACACAAACTTAATCTTAAATTCATAGAAAAGAATAAAACCTTAAAATCAACCAAAACTAAGCTTAAAAATGAGATCAATGAACTTAGGGAGAAATTGGCAATACTTGAGAAAAATAAAGAAGTAGATTTAGGTTGCTTAAGTTATGAGAAACATAGATTAGAGAATGAAGATCTCAAGAGCACCTCCATTAAATTGGAAAAGTTCATGAAAGATACTAGTGCTCTTGATGATATGTTAAACAAACAAGTTCATTCTAAGGAAAGACTTGGTCTAGGTTTTAACTCAAATGAAGCCTCAACTAGTGAACCAAAACAAGTCAGGTTTTCATAAAAAACGCCCACTGTACGCGGTTCCAGTTTGTATGGGGCGGTTCCTTATCACTATGGAACCGCCGCCATAGATAAGGTACCGCGGGCAGAGGATGATTTTGGTGAAAATTCTGAACTTTCTTAAAAGTCTAAGTTAGATGAAAAACCAAAGCATCTTATTGTTAATAAGGTAAAATTACCCATACTTGACGACAATGCTATTGATAAGTTCTACAAGCCATTAAGTAAACCTCTCATGGGAAATAGAAGTTTATCAAGACCATCTTCTACTCCACCTAGAATACGGAATGAGTCTAAGCCTAGAAGTAGAAGGACAACGCCTAGAAGAGATAATCAAAACAATTTACGATCTAGAAGTAAAACCCCAACACCTAGAAGAAATGATCATAACTCTAAACCTAGATCAAATACACCTAGGAGAAATAATGAACAGCAAAATGGTTACATGAATTACTACCCTCCTCCATTTTGTTCTCCATGGGGAACCCCTCCTTCATTCATGCATCCCAACCAAATGCAAGGGATGTTTGGAACTAACAATTTTGGACCCATGAGATATTGGGGACCAAATGTTTGATCTTGTGTGTTGTTACCTAGATATGCTTGGGAATTGATTTGGAGCCCGATGAGTGGATTAAGGATAGTGGATGTTCTAAACACATGACGGGTAATCGAAGTTTGTTCTCGCATTACAAAGCATATGATGGAGGCAACGTCACATTCGCTAGTAGTCTACGTGGTAATATCATTGGCAAAGGTACGGTTTCTCTTGACTCCATGACCATTGAAAATGTTAAGCACGTAGATAACTTAGGGTTTAACCTTTTAAGTATAGGTCAAATTTGTGATAATAAGTGTAAGGTTATCTTTTTTGAACAGACAGTGAAATCGTAAAAGATGGAAAGGTCATTGGAAAAGGTATTAGAAAGCATGGGCTTTATGTTATGAAGGTCAATAAGAAGTCAAAAGACAACATATGTCTTGCGACTATAGATGATAGTTCTACTCTTTGTCATAGGAGATTAGGTCACGCTAATATGCATTTAATTCAATCTTTAGTCTCTAAGGAGTTGGTAAGACACCTCCCCAAGATTAAGTTTGATAGTCACTTTTATGATGCTTGCAAAGTTGGAAAGCAAGTTCACTCAAGTCACAAAGCCAAGAATTTGGTTTTGACCTCTCGGTGCTTAGAGCTCCTACATATGGATCTTTTTGGACCTTCCGCCATACGGAGTTATGGAGGTAACCTTTATACCCTAGTTATAGTTGATGACTATTCTAGATTCACTTGGACTAGATTTTTGGCATCTAAGAATGAAGCTTTCGATCACTTCGAAATCTTTAGTCAAAGAATTCAAAATCAACTAGGATGTCCAATTGTCTCTATTAGGACGGATCATGGTAGGGAATTTGATAATGAAGTGCAATTTGGTGCCTTTTGTGAAGCTCATGGTATTACCCATAACTTCTCGGCTCCTCGCACTCCACAATCAAATGGGGTAGTTGAAAGGAAGAATAGGACTCTCCAAGAGATGAGTAGGACGATGTTAAACGAGCAATCTTTGCCTCAAAAGTTTTGGTGCAATGCCGTGGACACATCGACTTATATTCTCAACCAAATTCTTATTCTACCTTTCCTAGGAAAGACCCCCTATGAGATTCTTAAAGGTAAGAAACCCTCATTGGAATACTTTAGGGTGTTTGGAATAAAGTGCTTTATCCTCAACACCAAAGACTACCTTACCAAGTTTGACCCAAAGTCCTACGAAGGTATCCTTTTAGGTTATTCCCAAACTAGCAAAGCCTACATAGTCCTAAATAGAACCTCGGGGGTTATTGAAGAATCACTCAACGTAACCTTTGATGAAACCCCTCCTTCACCCAAGACACCACCATTGGTTGATGATGACTTGGATGAATTAGAAGTAGTTAAAGCCAAAGAGGTTAGAAAAATAGGAGTTGAAGACCTTAGTGTTGAAAAGGAAGTAAACATTAAGGAATCTAGGGATCATACTCTCAATAATGTCATTGGTGACTTAAATCAAAGGACCCTAAGATCTCAAGTCCAAAACCAAAGCAACTTCTTTTGTTTCGTCTCCTTGATTGAACCAAAGAATGTTAAAGAAGCTTTGACGGATGAGAGTTGGGTCATTGCGATGCAAGAAGAATTGAATCAATTCGTTGCCAATGATGTTTGGGAACTTGTTCCTCCACCTAGAAGTTCTACCATTATAGGAACCAAATGGGTATATAGGAATAAGTTAGATGAGAATGGTGTTGTGTCTCGAAACAAAGCTAGACTTGTAGCTCAAGGCTATAATTAACAAGAAGGGATTGATTATGACGAGACATATGCACCGGTAGCTAGATTAGAATCCATTAGAATCCTCTTAGCCTACGCTTGTGCCTTAGATTTTAAGCTTCAACTAATGGATGTAAAGAGTGCATTTCTTAACGGTTTGATCAATGAGGAGGTATATGTGGCTCAACCTCCCAGATTCATTGATTTTGAGAAACCGGACCATGTTTACAAGCTTAAGAAACCACTTTATGGTCTCAAACAAGCACCCAAAGCTTGGTATGATAGACTTAAAGCGTTTCTTGTTAAACATGAGTATACCATGGGAATGGTAGACAATACACTCTTTACAAAGAAGAAAGGTCCTCACCTCATAATCGTACAAATATATGTTGATGACATTATATTTGGCTTAACTTGTCAAGAATTATGTGATGACTTTGCCAAAATCATACATGATGAGTTTGAAATGAGTATGATGGGAGAGCTTAACCTCTTTTTAGGACTCCAAATTAAACAAATAGACGATGGTATTTTCTTTAGTCAATCTAAGTACGCTAAAGAAATGCTAAAGAAATTTGGATTAGAAGAATCTAGACCAATGAAGACCCCTATGGCCTCGTATACTAAACTCACCGTAGATGATGATTGTGAGTCGGTAGACAACACCAAATATAGAGGTATGATTGGTAGTTTGTTGTACCTAACGGCAAGTCGACCGGATATCATGTTTAGTGTTTGCCTTTGTGCTCGCTTCCAAGAGGCTCCCAAAACCTCTCACCTCTAAGCGGTTAAGCGTATCTTCAGATACATTAAAGTCACTATACATTTAGGATTATGGTATCCTAAAGGGACCGGCGTAGAAACCATTGTCTACGCGGACTCGGATCATGCGGGAGACTATGTGGACTGGAAAAGCACTAGTGGAGTTTGTACCTTCATGGGTTGTTGTTTAACTTCTTGGTTCTCCAAGAAACAAACCGCTCTTGCAATATCCACCACGGAAGCCGAGTATGTGAGTGCCGGAAAAGCATGCCAACAAGCTCTATGGATGAAGTAAGCGCTTGTTGATTACGGGATTTCTCTTGATGATGTTCCCATCATGTGCGATAATAAAGGCGCTATAGACCTTAGCAAGAATCCCGTGCAACATTCGCGAACCAAACACATAGAAATTCGACACCATTTCCTTAGGGATAATGTTCAAAAGGGGAACATTTCTATTAAAAAGGTGCCCTCCGAGGACAACTTAGCCGACATCTTCACTAAGCCACTTAAGAGGGAACCTTTTAATTACTTGCGTCTAGGTCTAGGATTAATGGAACATCTACCTTAATTTCTTTTATTTTTGTGTGTCTTCTTGTACCACTTTGAGTCATTGAGTCTCCCAAACTCTTTTTGAAAAACATTTTCTTCTCCTTTTCAAAATTCTCAATATCTCTTTCGAAAATGGTTGAGAAATTCGTTTGACATTGTTAATTCAATCTAAAAACGATTTTTCATAGATTCTCGCTATTAATCTAGAGATTACATAATTCATATGTATGATTCTCTCAAACATAGCAAGAACAAGATAGAATCATGGAGGATCATTGTGTCATGACTTAAGGTCTCATCTTACACACCTCCTACATCAATTGTTTTTAATCCATGTATTTTGGTCAAATATCTATTTGGTAAGTTTGCATATGTTTTCTTTATCTATCTTTGCTTTTAAGCATATCCCTATGATAAGTTAGACTAGAAAAATAAGATTTGCTGAAAAATCTTCCTCCAAACACCAAACACTGCCTCTGCAGGCGGTTCCATATGTGAACCGCGGTACCTTATTGATAAGGTACCGCCAGCCTAGATAAGGAACCGCCTACAGTGCCTTCCTTTTTCGGGTTTTTGTCTCAAACTCCAGATTTGCTCCAACATTTTTGAGAATCTTTGTTTCAAACCCTTTGACCACCCCAAAAATACCCTAAGCCTTCCTTATTTAAACCATAAGCATTTTGCATTACTTCACATCCAAAATGTCTTATTCTCCCAATGAAAGCCTTGAATCTCCTCCATTTTCTCCAATTGCTTTCAATCCCAACTCACCCAAAAACCATTACAATCCAAACCCACCCAAGAACACTCTTAATCACATCTCTCCTACCAAGAATGTTGATTGTGGAACATCTTTTCTTCCACCACCACCCTTTAGTGTTCTTCCTCCTTCTCATGATAATGTCATGCACCATGGAACATATTGTCAATGTTGTCAATATCAACATCTTGCTATGACACACATCTATGAGGAGTTGAGCTACATCAAGAGTCACTTAATCAAGCCTCCTCTTCACTATGATTATGAGATCTCCAACAAGCCACCACCACCACCCTCCGCCATTACCTTGTCTTTCATATAAGCATTGGTTGCTTATCCACAAGACACCAAACTCAAGCAAATCTTAGAATTCTAGAATAACTAGGATTAGATTTATGCTTTTGGCTTGTTTCTCTTTTTCCATACTTCTTTGTATGATGTTCTTTTAGTAACCTATCTTGGATCTTTGTCTTTGTGTTTTCTTCTCTTTTATTTTTTTTGTGACCTATTGCTATATATTGTTGGTTGTTTCTTTTGTTCAACTAACCCTTCTATGTAGCTTGTCACCATATCTCGATTCCTCGGTGCCCCAAGCTAGGGGGAGTAAGCACCAAGGGGGAGTCTTTGCTAAGTCCGTTTCTTCAACACCGACTTGTGCAACCTTTTTGCTTCGACAAATGGGGAGAAATGAATAAACTCGTCTTCGAAAATCTTGTTTTTTGTGTGATTGAGTTTATGTATTGTCAGAATCAAAAAGGGGGAGATTGTTAGTGCAATAATGCCTAAAAACGTTACTTTCATTTTTCGGTCTCGCTTTGTTTTGATTACGACAATATGTAAAAACAAGCATTTACGAAAACAACGAAAAACGAATTCTTGAGTTCAAGTATTTTTCATTTTACCCATTTTCACTTAAGGTATGGATAAACAAGTACTAACCTTAATCAAGTGATCAAGTGATTTAATCTTTTCTTAAAACTCACTTTTATTAAGTGTGACAAGTTTTTATTAAACTTTTTTTAAGAAAATGTTTTATTAAATTAATTATTTGAAAATTTGAAAATGGCTTCTTATTTGGTTAGGAATATTCTATCAGGATATTTTTTAAGCCAGATATGACCTCCACCACTAAAGGACAAAAAGGGAGCGGAGTCTAGTCCAGCGGTACCTTAGCTCCTAGGCGGTTCCTTATCGATAAGGTACCGCGGGCTAAGATAAGGTACCGCGGGCTAAGATAAGGTACCGCGGGCAGATATAGCCGTTGGCCCCTTTGTCCTATAAATAGTGGACCATTCTCAGCTTTTCAACTCACCTCTTTTGCACATCTATTTCCAAATTCAAACACTCTTCTTTAATCACTAAAATCTTTGATCATTTGTTTGATTACTACTTGTTTAAGAAGTGAATCTTGTTCTTCCATCCCTTCCTCTCCAAGTGCAAAGAGAAGAACACTATCCTTGTGAAGTGTTGAGTCCACCACCAAAGATCCATTGAAGATCTAATTTTATACATTTGTAGTTATGTCTTAGTTGAGAAGATCCAAGTAGTTGTGTCTATTTGGAAGTTGTGTATGTACTAAGTATAGTTGTGTAGATTGGTCCTAGCTACGATTAGGGCTTGACTTTTAGCTTAGAGTCGGAAATTGGTTAAGCGACGTGTACGGTTTTCTCTACCATAAGGAGCTTGTTGTGTAGTGAACTCTCGAGTAAGGATTACTCGAGGAGTGGAGTAGGAACGAGGAGTGAGCTTCGTTGTCGAGCCACTATAAATCCTTGGTGTTCGGTTTGATCTTTCTTTACCCTTAACTCTTTACATTCTTTATTCTTTGTGCACATATATTTGTTAGTATTAGCTTAGTTACACTATCATTGTTCATATTGTGCATAAGAAGATTTCACATATTTCCTCAAGCCTAAGTTTTTGAAAAAGGATTTTTGGAAACCACATTTTAACAAGTAAATATAAGAAACTATTCAACCCCCCTTTCTAGTTTCTACAGACTAGTTATTCAAACACCAGGCTACGATTGACTGCCACACTTATCAGGATATCTTCGGTGATGTTAAATCTCCATAGTACATACACCATGGTTTTCTGCCTGGGAGGTCAGTACAAATTATTTCATCCATGGAGGCGCGTGCATTACTATCACACGGCTATCAGGGCATCATAGCCAATATTCATGACATTACTTCCGAGTTTCCATCGATCCAAGATCAGCCTATTGTGTCAGAATTCCCTGACGTATTTCCAGATGAACTTCCGGGCATACCACCTGTTCGTGGAGTCGAGTTTGGGATCGAGCTCATACCAGGTGCAGAGCCGATTTCCAAAGCTCCTTACCGTATGGATCCTATAGATCTTAAGGAACTAAAAGATCAACTGCAGGAACTTCTGGAACGAGGCTTCATCCGTCCCAGTGCATCCTCATGGGGTGCACCGGTACTGTTCGTGAAGAAGAAAGACAACAACATGCGTTTGTGTATAGACTATCGTGAGCTGAACAAGATCACAATCAGGAATCGCTATCCTTTGCAGCGTATTGATGACCTGTTCGATCAACTCCAGGGCACCAAGTATTTCTCCAAGATCGATCTAAGGTCCGGCTACCATTAGTTACGGGTTAAAGAGTAGGACATCTCCAAGACTGCTTTCCGTACACGTTATGGGCACTACACATTCGTAGTCATGCCATTCGGACTCACTAATGCTCCAACTGTCTTAATGGATTTGATGAACCGTGTCTTTCATGAGCTTCTGGACAAGTTCGTTATCGTGTTCATTGATGACATCCTGATATTCTCCAAATCCAAGGAGGAACATGAGGAACACCTTCGTACAGTCTTACAAATTCTTCGTCAGAAGCAGTTGTATGCCAAGTTCTCTAAGTGTGAGTTCTGGTTAAGCAATGTGGCATTTCTAGGCCATATTGTATCTGCACAAGGGATCACCATGGATCATGCAAAGGTTGAAGCTATCAATAAGTGGCCGAGACCTACATCTGCAACTGAAGTTAGAAGTTTATTGGGTTTAGTTGGCTACTACCGCAGGTTTGTAGAAAACTTTTCATGGTTAGCCTTACCTTTGACTAAGTTGATGAGGAAAGGAGAGAAATTTGTCTGGACGGAAGAGAGAGAGAAGAGCTTTGAAGATCTTAAGTAGAAGTTAGTGACTGCACCTATTCTGTAAAACCCGCATGCTTTTACCATGAATAGTACCCTTAAGATCGTACGTACTAGATTAAAACTTTCCATTTATAGTATACGTTTACGTGTTAGGATTTTACGTATTACGTACGTGTTAGAACACGATAAGTATTTATTACGCACGAACACATAATAATTATTTAAACAATAATTAATCACGAACATGCGATCATGAAATCATGAACGTAATTAAATCACGAGCTAATATTAATTACATATATATATTTATTACGAACACGAATAAATATATTAAGTCACGATCGATAACTAATTAAAACACGTAAATTATGAACACGAGAACACACGAGAACACACTATAATATTTAGACTCAGGAAATGTATGGGTTACCCATGTGGGCCCCATACCACGAAATTAGGGAGGGAAGATGGGCTTAGCCCATCAATTTTTACTAAAACAAGGAATTAGGAAAGAATTTGGTCATTTTTCACTTTACATGAAAACACCAAAAACCCTAAAAAGTTTTTCTCCTTCTCCTCTTCTTCTTCTTTTTAGCCGCCACACATAAACACACCAAGGGGGTGTTTATTTGATTTTGATCTTGGGTTTTGGTGCAAGTGTTCGTGTTTGTTCATCCTCGTTTAGATCCACGCATTCGGTATATTCTTTTTACCCTTTTTCTTTTTGATTTGATCTAATGATTAATTAAGAACATGATGTTTTTTAAAACCTAATTAAAAACATAGATCTAACATGAAAATGGTTATTGGGTAAATCAAAAAGGGATGTTCTAGGGGTGTTTGTTTGGCCAGCGCCTAAACCAAACCCCAAGGGGGGTCTCGGTTTGGCTACTCGACCACCACCGAGACCATATGGTCCTGGTTGAGTGGTGTGGGTCCCACGGCAGCAGGAAGACAAGGGGAACCCCGAAGTGGTTCGGGGTATGGTGTCGATTTCATGTCCGGTTCATGGTTTCTAGTCAAGATCCGGTTCACGGTTTATGTTAAGATTATTTTTATATAATCATATGTTAAAATTAAATTAATAAATATGACATGATTAATTTAATAACATGACTTAGGTTTAATTTAATTATAGATCATGAAATTATTAACCTAAGTATTTTATATTTTTAGACTTATAATTAATTAATTATTTAAAAACCATGGTTATAATTAATTAATTAACATGACTTAGGTTATATTATTAATAAATAATAATACATGTTTTAACCTAAGTATTTAACTTTATTTAATTAAAAACATGATATATTTTAATTAAATACTTTTAACCTATAGTTTATTTAAGTTACATGAAATAATTAATAAACTATACATTATATCATTATGACTTAGAAAATAATCAGAAAAACACTTAGGCTTATATACTTAGCTTATTTAACCAGCTTATATCTAATTATGGAAACTTTCTATTTTTAGAAACTTAATTAATTAAGGCAGCTAATCTATTTATGGAATCTTTTTATTTTTAGAAACTTATTTAATTCAGGCAGCTAATCTATTTATGAAAACTTGTTTAATTAAGGCAGCTGATCTATTTATGGAAACTTTCTATTTTTAGAAACTTATCTATTTTAAGCAGTAATTCTATTTTTGAAAAGTTTCTATTTTTGGAAACTTTCTATTTTTGGAAACTTTCTATTTTTGGTAACTTTCTATTTTTGGAAACTTTATATTTTTGGAAACTTTCTATTTTAGGAAACCTGCTATTTTTGGAAAGTTACTTCCTATTACATAGTAAGTATAATAATACATGAAATATCATAAATACTTAATCAGAATAGACATAATATGAGATAAACACAATTTAAGGCTTAAAACAGTAAAACATGATATGAACATATAAAATAAGCTAAGACATGACATAAAACCAGTTACGTATTTAGTAAGCAGATACTTATTCATGTATGTATTTATGTAGCATTAGTGATACCGAAGTAGGATTCTCCTCAGTTCATCTTCTTCGTTCACTAGACATAAGGTACGGATTCCCGTCCTTTTAGTATGGACATTCTTTCCTTATTGGGATTTCTCGTATGCAGCCAAATGTTTTCCCGTAGTATAAGTTATGTGTTTGATTTGCTTATGTTTAATTTAGAATACCTATAGCCATATACATGCATGACCAGTTTCACCTAGTTATGGAGGTACCATAACCATAACATTAGAGGCACTGATGTTATGACTTCACCACGGCAGAGTGATTGCTCGTGGCGTCCCTTCAGCTTTTGGCCATTTATATTATATTTATCATGTGGGGCGTATGGGTGCATCCTAGTTACATGTTTTCAGTCAGGATTTGATGGTGAATGTGGTGTGTGCCTTGCATCCTTCACAAGGAGCTGATCCCTCCTGCCCAAAACCAGTATATTAAATTAGAGGCAACCCCTCTAATTTTCATGATGAGGTCACCCCTCCAAGTATTCATGCACGGTGGATTTTCATGACCTATATTGGCTAATGGTAAAATATGATAAACAGTTTTTACAAGATTAACATAAGGCTTTTCAAACTATAAAACCAGTTTTATCAGGACTTAACCAGGTTATCCACGACTTAGTTTCTTCCGCTGTTTCAAGTTGTTATGCTTATATTATTCATGCTATACTTGTATATCCGTGCACTGAGCGTTATGCTCAGCCGTTTATCCTTTCATGTACCCAAAACGGCAGGTACCCAGGACTCGAGCATTTGGAGGACGTGCATAGGATGGAAGCTGCCATAGACTTCTTTTCCTTTTTGCCTTCATATACGTATGCTTGTTTAGTCTTTCATTCATTTCTTTTGCTTTATTATGTTTTGAGCTTATGTTTGGGAACCGATGTTTGATTCCGGTTTACCCTATGGTCATGTAATGTTTTAGACATTTATCCTTGTATGCTTTGATGACACGCCATAATTACGCGTGACATTCCCATTATCAAAATGGGGTGTTACAATTATGGTATCAGAGCCAAGGCTTCGACCTGTAGGCTCTAAAACTCGACCTGTGACTAGTGGGTAGCCACCAGGAGCTTCCTAAGCCAACGTTTGTTATTCTACGTATTGATGTTTTCAGCGCATTGTTGTTTTAACCATGATGTTTTCAGCACCTTGAGGTTTTAACCTTGATGTTTTCATCAATATTGTTTTACTAATATGGATGGACAACCGTCATTCATATTTAGTTATGTGTCATTGTTTCATGCATAATGTTCCTCGTGAACTGTGGCTATGTGGACTGAACCCTAGTAGTTCATAATTAGTCACATAATTTTTTTTTGATAGGTTTTGACATATGAGTTTCATTTATTTATGTTTCATGTATCATTGTTGCAAGGATTATGACTAAGTAATGGTTGGTACAGGACTGGCCCTATTTAGTCGCATGTGCTTTTATCGAAACTTTTAATTTTGGGACCGACCCATAGGCGTCCCCTCGCCATGTCTTTTGTTTTGGGACCGACCCATAGGCGTCCCCTCGCACATATAAAGGTTTTTATAAACTACATTACGCATTCATGCACTTCTTTTCATGCATAAAATTTTTCTCATGATTTATTGGCATAAATTTTTTTCATGTCCCCTCATAAGATAATATGTTTTTATGTCAAGTATGTTTTCATACTGTCATGGTTAACTTCAGTTCATGCTGATTATGTTATACACTCCTTCATGTTGAATTGTTCATGTTTCTTCATGATAATTCCGTCTTCATGTTGATTACATCTTACGCCTCTTTTGTTATTTATGCTTTCACGCAAGACATTGTTGGATTTCATTGAATTCTGCTTTCATGATAGTCATGGTTGGTTTTCATTGATCATGCTGTCAGGAAAATCATCGTTGAATTTTGTGTAACCACACTTTAGCGTTTCTCTATGCAACCAGAATGAGGTATATACTGGCATTGCCAGGTTATCATGATGGTTTTCCTAACCGTTTAACCGATATACTTTCCTTAAATCATGATAAATGATCGACCCCATACCGATCATTTCATGTGCATTCCACGTGTACTCCACGTACCGTATTTCATGTGTATTACACGTACCTTAATCCATGTGTATTTCACTTGCAATACTTCACGAGTATTCGCTAGTCGATTCTGAATCACCTCAGGCGTATTTTCAATTGCTGATATTCTACAAGATTGCTGATGCCGCTCATAACTGGGAGATGTTACTAAAGGTTGATGCTACTGACGTTCAGAGATGCTACGAGATGCGGATGCTGTTCACAACCTGGAGATCCTACAAGACGAAGACAAAGGCGTCAGAGCAAAGCAATCGGACGAGAAGATGCTTCACCATTAGACGATTTCCATCAATCATTGTCCCTAATCCTTAGTTACATGTCACATGTCATTCGGCTGTCATTTCAGCCATATGAGTGCAAACCGGTACCAGCCGGCCACTCAGCTAAATGGTTACATGAATTACGGTCATGAGAATGACCGTCATGGAACTGACAGACAAGACGATAGTAACCACTACTATGACAGAACTGTCCTAGAAATCGCAACCGAGGCTCCGGCCGCGGATATGATCAGACATACAAAGGATCAGTAGTCCAACCGATCCGCCAAGTCTGGCATAATAACCTAATAATGTAGTTCTATTGAATTACGTCTCGAGACACATGTCAAGACATCAGTCAAGACACATATCTCACGTATACTTTCTGAAGGCACATGTCAAGACATCAGTCAAGACACATGTCTCACGTATACTTTCTGAAGACACATGTCAAGACACCAGTCAAGACATATGTCATGCTTATAGTTCTAAGAAACGAGTCAAGAAACATGACTCGCGTCCAACTATAGAACATTTCTAAGAAATTCAGGGTACCCTCCAAGGGTATATCCATTTTGTTGTGCCATGTATTAATCAGGCCACAAGAATTTCAATACCATTACCGGCGCATCAGTGAGAACTGTCACGTTGCCGATGTCACTTTCATTCTTGTAACCATAAATCATTGATTCATGACCATGAAGGACGCCTTTCGTATTCCCACGTATACGAAGGTTTTCCTTTAGCTTAATGATGAGATCTAAGCTGCTAACGCATTTCCTCGGACAGACACGAGATGAATTGTATCCTAATTATGTATTATGAACAACACACCATGCTACGATTCATAATTATGTATAGTAATGTTCAGGCTCCTGAATACTTAAGTCCTTTTACGCCAGTTTATTATTCCAAAATCTTCCCATATATTCCAGAAGAACCTTCAAGGAGAAGGACGGTACCATGAGATTATGTGTCGACTACCGTCAATTTAAACAAATCACCATTCATAACCGTTATTCTCCTCCACGTATTGACAACATGTCCAATCGACCTTATAGTGTTAATCACTTTTCCAAGATCGAACTCATGATCATGCTGCCAACAGTGACGAGTGAAAGAGCAGGACATGTCCATGACTGCTATTCGTACACGACTCGGTCATGCTAGATTTATGATTTTGAATTAGTCTCATCAATGCTCCAACGACATTATAAGAATGAGTTTCCATGAACTCATAGCAAATTCATCAGTGTTTTCATTGAGCATAACCTGATTTCCTTTAAGCCTAGAGAAGAACAGGAAGACCATATCTGCACTATGTTGCAAATTCTATGACAAGAGAAAAATTTACCCTAGAAATTTTTCTGTTTGATTACAGTGACACGCTGAATCACATGGGTTTCTACGGTTAATACTACCATGACTCAGCTTATGCGTAAAGGAGAGAACCCTACACTACATTAGGTGTTCTAGAAAATCCTACGCTAGGAGAAGCCTAGATTCAGAGACTCAGAGTTTCGCAAACTCCTATGTATCAAGTTCTTCGAAGCAAGATACAGTTACGTTCATATCTAAGTACCTGACATACCAACAGGTTAAGATAGGACACCAACAGACTGGGATGTTTTCATCATCTGAAATTGTGAATCGAAAAGGGACAAGATCTCCATGGGTTTTGGTTACCAGATTAACGCAAACTCAGAAGAAGCATGATGCTATCTGGGTTATTGCAAACAGTTTGATCAAGTCTGCAGAATCCTTACATCCGCAAGGATTGCAGAACCAACAGATTGATCGGACATGTTCCAGCCAAGGCTCATCCGATCACTTGAAAATTCCTCAGTTATCGGGTTAGACAAATATTCATAATTGTGCTCCTTATTTAATTCACGTCCTTGTTCTAATTTCACGACTTGCTTTCGCGCTCGCGTTTATGACACTATTCACGTTTATGATGGTATCTTGGCTTACGACTTTACGTTCATTTTTCTCATTATGAGGAGTTTTTCAAGAACTTGAGAGACCAGACCCAAGTTTAGTATAACTCTCCATCATCAGATAGACGTTTCACGTCGTATACCACGTCTCACCTTGTAGCGTTTGGCGTACCGCCATTATATTCTATGTTCACGATATGTTTCACATGTCATGTTCATTCCACGTTCCTAATATCATGATCAAGATATGTTACACGTATCATGGATCATGATATGTTTACTCATACTACACCCGGCATATCTCCACGTAGCACGTTCAAAAATTTTCACGTATCACGTTCAAAATTTTTCACGTACTACATTTCTTTAGGTCTCGCGCATCATTTCTAATTATCAGTTAAGTCAGATTGTCTTGCATCGCAACGTTTCAGTTACCCTTGCACGTTAACTCTTATTTTTATTTTCTTTCCTCGATCGAATTTAGAGGGATCTACCTTCCGTTGATAACCAAGAATTTCTTCGTATTCCAAGTCAACGTCAGGAGGACCAAGATTTATCATTAGTGTCAAGATCTTCTAAAGGAACCGTTCCAAGAGGGAGGCCACTTGGAAACAGATAAGTTCATCCGGACTTTTATCCGTTTTTCTCTTATCAACTAGATATGTCCTTTCAGTAACGTCACGTTCCATGTCCTTTCAAGACATGTCACGTTCCGCGTTCCTTCTGCCAGGAAACCCGCACGTTCATTTATCTTACATACCCTCTCAGTTTGATTCGGGTATGTTTCTCTTTCAATTTACGTTATCTATAATTCGGGGACGAATTATTCTTTTTAGGGGGGAAGAGTTGTAAAACCCGCATGCTTTTACCATGAATGGTACCCTTAAGATCGTGCGTACTAGATTAAAACTTTCCTTTTATAGTACGATTACGTTTACGTGTTAGGATTTTACGTATTACGTACGTGTTAGAACACGATAAGTATTTATTACGCACGAACACGCAATAACTATTTAAACAATAATTAATCACGAACATGCGATCATGAAATCATGAACGTAATTAAATCACGAGCTAATATTAATTACGTATATATATTTATTACGAACACGAATAAATATATTAAGTCACGATCGATAACTAATTAAAACACGTAAATTATGAACACGAGAACACACGAGAACACACTATAATATTTAGACTCAGGAAATGTATGGGTTACCCCATGTGGGCCCCATACCACGAAATTAGGGAGGGAAGATGGGCTTAGCCCATCAATTTTTACTAAAACAAGGAATTAGGAAAGATTTTGGTCATTTTTCACTTTATAGGAAAACACCAAAAACCCTAAAACGTTTTTCTCCTTCTCCTCTTCTTCTTCTTTTTAGCCGCCACACATAAACACACCAAAGAGGGTGTTTATTTGATTTTGATCTTGGTTTTTGGTGCAAGTGTTCGTGTTTGTTCATCCTCGTTTAGATCCACGCATTAAGTATATTCTTTTTACCCTTTTTCTTTTTGATTTGATCTAATAATTAATTAAGAACATGGTGTTTTTAAAACCTAATTAAAAACATAGATCTAACATTAAAATGGTTATTGGGTAAATACAAAGGGATGTTTTAGGGGTGTTTGTTTGGCCGGCGCCTAAACCGAACCCCAAGGGGGGTCTCGGTTTGGCTACTCGACCACCACCGAGACCATATGGTCCTGGTTGAGTGGTGTGGGTCCCACGGCAGCAGCAAGACAAGGGAACCCCGAAGTGGTTCGGGGTATGGTGTCGATTTCATGTCCGGTTCATGGTTTCTAGTCAAGATCTGGTTCACGGTTTATGTTAAGATTATTTTTATATAATCATATGTTAAAATTAAATTAATAAATATGACATGATTAATTTAATAACATGACTTAGGTTTAATTTAATTATAGATCATGAAATTATTAACCTAAGTATTTTATATTTTTAGACTTATAATTAATTAATTATTTAAAAACCATGGTTATAATTAATTAATTAACATGACTTAGGTTATATTATTAATAAATAATAATACATGTTTTAACCTAAGAATTTAACTTTATTTAATTAAAAACATGATATATTTTAATTAAATACTTTTAACCTATAGTTTATTTAAATTACATGAAATAATTAATAAACTATACATTATATCATTATGACTTAGAAAATAATCAGAAAAACACTTAGGCTTATATACTTAGCTTATTTAACCAGCTTATATCTAATTATGGAAACTTTCTATTTTTAGAAACTTAATTAATTAAGGCAGCTAATCTATTTATGGAAACTTTTTATTTTTAGAAACTTATTCAATTCAGGCAGCTAATCTATTTATGAAAACTTGTTTAATTAAGGCAGCTGATCTATTTATGGAAACTTTCTATTTTTAGAAACTTATCTATTTTAAGCAGTACTTCTAATTTTGGAAACTTTCTATTTTTGGAAACTTTCTATTTTTGGAAACTTTCTATTTTTGGTAACTTTCTATTTTTGGAAACTCTCTATTTTTGGAAACTTTCTATTTTAGGAAACCTGCTATTTTTGGAAAGTTACTTATTATTACACAGTAAGTATAATAATACATGAAATATCAGAAATACTTAATCAGAATAGACAGAGTATGAGATAAACACAGATTAAGGCTTAAAACAGTAAAACATGATATGAACATATAAAACAAGCTAAGACATGACATAAAACCAGTTACGTATTTAGTAAGCAGATACTTATTCATGTATGTATTTATGTAGCATTAGTGATACCGAAGTAGGATTCTCCTCAGTTCATCTTCTTCGTTCACTGCACATAAGGTACGGATTCTCGTCCTTTCAGTATGGACATTCTTTCCTTATTAGGATTTCCCGTATGCAGCCAAATGTTTTCTCGTAGTATAAGTTATGTGTTTGATTTGTTTATGTTTAATTTAGAATATCTATAGCCATATACATGCATGACCAGTTTCACCTAGTTATGGAGGTACCATAACCATAACATTAGAGGCACTGATGTTATGACTTCACCAAGGCGGAGTGATTGCTCGTGGCGTCCCTTCAGCTTTTGGCCATTTATATTATATTTATCATGTGGGGCGTATGGGTGCATCCTAGTTACATGTTTACAGTCAGGATTTGATGGTGAATGTGGTGTGTGCCTTGCATCCTTCACAAGGAGCTGATCCCTCCTGCCCAAAACCAATATATTAAATTAGAGGTAGCCCCTCTAATTTGCATGATGAGGTCACCCTCCAAGTATTCATGCACGATGGATTTTCATGACCTATATTGGCTAATGGTAAAATATGATAAACAGTTTTTACAAGATTAACATAAGGCTTTTCAAACTATAAAACCAGTTTTATCAAGACTTAACCAGGTTATCCAGGACTTAGTTTCTTCCGCTGTTTCATGTTGTTATGCTTATATTATTCATGCTATACTTGTATATCCGTGCACTGAGCGTTATGCTCAGCCGTTTTTCCTTTCATGTACCCAAAACGGCAGGTACCCAGGACTCGAGCATTTGGAGGACGTGCATAGGATGGAAGCTGCCATAGACTTCTTTTCCTTTTTGCCTTCATATACTTATGCTTGTTTAGTCTTTCATTCATTTCTTTTGCTTTATTATGTTTTGAGCTTATGTTTGGGAACCGATGTTTGATTCCGGTTTACCCTATGGCCATGTAATGTTTTAGACATTTATCCTTGTATGCTTTGATGACACGCCATAATTACGCGTGACATTCCATTATCAAAATGGGGTGTTACAATTATGGTATCAGAGCCAAGGCTTTGACCTGTAGGCTCTAAAAATCGACCTATGACTAGTGGGTAGTCACCAGGAGCTTCCTAAGCCAACGTTTGTTATTCTACGTATTGATGTTTTCAGTGCATTGTTGTTTTAACCATGATGTTTTCAGCACCTTGAGGTTTTAACCTTGATGTTTTCATCAATATTGTTTTACTAATATGGATGGACAACCGTCATTCATATTTAGTTATGTGTCATTGTTTCATGCATAATGTTCCTCGTGAACTGTGGCTATGTGGACTGAACCCCAGTAGTTCATAATTAGTCACATAATTTTTTTTCTGATAAGTTTTGACATATGAGTTTCATTTATTTATGTTTCATGTATCATTGTTGCAGGGATTATGACTAAGTAATGGTTGGTACAGGACTGGCCCTATTTAGTCTCATTTGCTTTTATCGAACTTTTAATTTTGGGACCGACCCATAGGCGTCCCCTCGCCATGTCTTTTATTTTGGGACCGACCCATAGGCGTCCCCTCGCACATATAAAGGTTTTTATAAACTACATTACGCATTCATGCACTGCTTTTCATGCATAAAATTTGTCTCATGATTTATTGGCATAAATTTTTTTCATGTCCCCTCGTAAGATAATATGTTTTTATGTCAAGTATGTTTTCATACTGTCATGGTTAACTTCAGTTCATGCTGATTATGTTATACACTCCTTCATGTTGAATTTTTCATGTTTCTTCATGATAATTCCGTCTTCATGTTGATTACGTCTTACGCCTCTTTTGTTATTTATGCTTTCACGCAAGACATTGTTGGATTTCATTGAATTCTGCTTTCATGATAGTCATGGTTGGTTTTCATTGATCATGTTGTCAGGCAAATCATCGTTGAATTTTGTGTAACCACACTTTAGCGTTTCTCTATGCAACCAGAATGAGGTATATACTGGCATTGCCAGGTTATCATGATGGTTTTCCTAACCGTTTAACCGATATACTTTCCTTAAATCATGATAAATGATCGACCCCATACCGATCATTTCATGTGCATTCCACGTGTACTCCACGTATCGTATTTCATGTGTATTACACGTACCTTAATCCATGTGTATTTCACTTGCAATACTTCACGAGTATTCGCTAGTCGATTCTGAATCACCTCAGGCGTATTTTCAATTGCTGATATTCTACAAGATTGATGATGCCGCTCATAACTGGGAGATGTTACTAAAGGTTGATGTTGCTGACGTTCGGAGACGCTACGAGATGCGGATGCCGTTCACAACCTGGAGATCCTACAAGACGAAGACAAAGGCGTCAGAGCAAAGCAATCGGACGAGAAGATGCTTCACCATTAGACGATTTCCATCAATCATTGTCCCTAATCCTTAGTTACATGTCACACGTCATTCGGCTGTCATTTCAGCCATATGAGTGCAAACCGGTACCAGCCGGCCACTCAGCTAAATGGTTACATGAATCACGGTCATGAGAATGACCGTCATGGAACTGACAGACAAGACGATAGTAACCACTACTATGACAGAACTGTCCTAGAAATCGCAACTGAGGCTCCGGCCGCGGACGTGATCAGACATACAAAGGATCAGTAGTCCAACCGATCCGCCAAGTCTGGCATAATAACCTAATAATGTAGTTCTATTGAATTACGTCTCGAGACACATGTCAAGACATCAGTCAAGACACATATCTCACGTATACTTTCTGAAGGAACATGTCAAGACATCAGTCAAGACACATGTCTCACGTATACTTTCTGAAGACACATGTCAAGACACCAGTCAAGACATATGTCATGCTTATAGTTCCAAGAAACGAGTCAGGACACATGACACACGTCCAACTATGGAACATTTCTAAGAAATTCAGGGTAACCTCCAAGGTATATCCATTTTGTTGTGCCATGTATTAATCAGGCCACAAGAATTTCAATACCATTACCGGCGCATCAGTGAGAACTGTCACGTTGCCGATGTCACTTTCATTCTTGTAACCATAAATCATTGATTCATGACCATGAAGGACGCCTTTCGTATTCCCACGTATACGAAGGTTTTCCTTCAGCTTAATGATGAGATCCAAGCTGCTAACGTATTTCCTCGGACATACACGAGATGAATTGTATCCTAATTATGTACTATGAACAGCACACCATGCTACGATTCATATTTATGTACAGTAATGTTCAGGCTCCTGAATACATTCAGCTTGATTTTCCATCAGGAAAATCTGTACAAATTATCTATGCTTACAAGCATGTGCGTTGTTAGCCATGGTCGCTAAAATTTTCTAGCTGTCAGTAAGACATGACTACTTAAGTCCTTCTACGCCAGTTTATTATTCCAAAGTCTTCCCATATATTCCAGAAGAACCTTCAAGGAGAAGGACGGTACCATGAGATTATGTGTCGACTACCGTCAATTTAAACAAATCACCATTCATAACCGTTATTCTCCTCCACGTATTGACAACATGTCCAATCGACCTTATAGTGTTAATCAATTTTCCAAGATCGAACTCATGATCATGATGCCAACAGTGACGAGTGAAAGAGCAGGACATGTCCATGACTGCTATTCGTACACGACTCGGTCATGCTAGATTTATGATTTTGAATTAGTCTCATCAATGCTCCAACGGCATTATAAGAATGAGTTTCCATGAACTCATAGCAAATTCATCAGTGTTTTCATTGAGGATAACCTGATTTCCTTTAAGCCTAGAGAATAACAGGAAGACCATATCTGCACTATGTTGCAAATTCTATGACAAGAGAAAAATTTCCCCTAGAAATTTTTCTGTTTGATTACAGTGACACGCTGAATCACATGGGTTTCTACGGTTAATCCTACCATGACTCAGCTTATGCGTAAAGGAGAGAACCCTACACTACATTAGGTGTTCTAGAAAATCCTACGCTAAGAGAAGCCTAGATTCAGAGACTCAGAGTTTCGCAAACTCCTATGTATCAAGTTCTACGAAGCAAGATACAGTTACGTTCATATCTAAGTACCTGACATACCAACAGGTTAAGATAGGACACCAACAGACTGGGATGTTTTCATCATCTGAAATTGTGAATCGAAAAGGGACAAGATCTCCATGGGTTTTGGTTACCAGATTAACGCAAACTCAGAAGAAGCATGATGCTATCTGGGTTATTGCAAACAGTTTGATCAAGTCTGCAGAATCCTTACATCCGCAAGGATTGCAGAACCAACAGATTGATCGGACATGTTCCAGCCAAGGCTCATCCGATCACTTGGCAATTCCTCAGTTATCGGGTCAGACAAATATTCATAATTGTGTTCCTTATTTAATTCACGTCCTTGTTCTAATTTCACGACTTGCTTTCGCGCTCGCGTTCATGACACTATTCACGTTTATGATGGTATCTTGGCTTACGACTTTACGTTTATTTTTCTCATTCTGAGGAGTTTTTCAAGAACTTGAGAGACCAGACCCAAGTTTAGTATAACTCTCCATCATCAGATAGACGTTTCACGTCATATACCACGTCTCACCTTGTAGCGTTTGGCGTACCGCCATTATATTCTATGTTCACGATATGTTTCACATGTCATGTTCATTCCACGTTCCTCATATCATGATCAAGATATGCTACACGTATCATGGATCACGATATGTTTACTCATACTACACTCGGCATATCTCCACGTAGCACGTTCAAAAATTTTCACGTATCACGTTCAAAATTTTTCACGTACTACGTTTCTTTAGGTCTCGTGTATCGTTTCTAATTATCAGTTAAGTCAGATTGTCTTGCATCGTAACGTTTCAGTTACCCTTGCACGTTTACTCTTATTTTTTTTCTTTCCTCGATCGAATTTAGGGGATCTACCTTCCATTGATAACCAAGAATTTCTTCGTATTCCAAGTCAAGGTCAGGAGGACCAAGATTTATCATTAGTGTCAAGATCTTCTGAAGGAACCGTTCCAAGAGGGAGGCCACTTGGAAACGGACAAGTTCATCCGGACTTTTATCCGTTTTTCTCTTATCAACTAGATATGTCCTTTCAGTCACGTCACGTTCCATGTCCTTCAAGACATGTCACGTTCCGCGTTCCTTCTGCCAGGAAACCCGCACGTTCAATTATCTTACATACCCTCTCAGTTTGATTCGGGTATGTTTCTCTTTCAGTTTACGTTATCTATAATTCGGGGACGAATTATTCTTTTTAGGGGGGAAGAGTTGTAAAACCCGCATGCTTTTACCATGAATAGTACCCTTAAGATCGTACGTACTAGATTAAAACTTTCCTTTTATAGTACGATTACGTTTACGTGTTAGGATTTTACGTATTACGTACGTGTTAGAACACGATAAGTATTTATTACGCACGAACACGCAATAATTATTTAAACAATAATTAATCACGAACATGCGATCATGAAATCATGAACGTAATTAAATCACGAGCTAATATTAATTACGTATATATATTTATTACGAACACGAATAAATATATTAAGTCATGATCGATAACTAATTAAAACACGTAAATTATGAACACGAGAACACACTATAATATTTAGACTCAGGAAATGTATGGGTTACCCCATGTGGGCCCCATACCACGAAATTAGAGAGGAAGATGGGCTTAGCCCATCAATTTTTACTAAAACAAGGAATTAGGAAAGATTTTGGTCATTTTTCACTTTACAGGAAAACACCAAAAACCCTAAAAAGTTTGTCTCCTTCTCCTCTTCTTCTCTTTTTAGCCGCCACACATAAACACACCAAGGAGGGTGTTTATTTGATTTTGATCTTGGTTTTTGGTGCAAGTGTTCATGTTTGTTCATCCTCGTTTAGATCCACGCATTCGGTATATTCTTTTTACCCTTTTTCTTTTTGATTTGATCTAATAATTAATTAAGAACATGGTGTTTTTAAAACCTAATTAAAAACATAGATCTAACATGAAAATGGTTATTGGGTAAATCAAAAAGGGATGTTTTAGGGGTGTTTGTTTGGCCGGCGCCTAAACCGAACCCCAAGGGGGGCTCGGTTTGGCTACTCGACCACCACCGAGACCATATGGTCCCGGTTGAGTGGTGTGGGTCCCACGGCAGCAGCAAGACAAGGGGAACCCCGAAGTGGTTCGGGGTATGGTGTCGATTTCATGTCCGGTTCATGGTTTCTAGTCAAGATCCGGTTCACGGTTTATGTTAAGATTATTTTTATATAATCATATGTTAAAATTAAATTAATAAATATGACATGATTAATTTAATATCATGACTTAGGTTATAATTTAATTATAGATCATGAAATTATTAACCTAAGTATTTTATATTTTTAGACTTATAATTAATTAATTAACATGACTTAGGTTAAATTATTAATAAATAATAATACATGTTTTAACCTAAGTATTTAACTTTATTTAATTAAAAACATGATATATTTTAATTAAATACTTTTAACCTATAGTTTATTTAAATTACATGAAATAATTAATAAACTATACATTATATCATTATGACTTAAAAATAATCAGAAAAACATTAGGCTTATATACTTAGCTTATTTAACCAGCTTATATCTAATTATGGAAACTTTCTATTTTTAGAAACTTAATTAATTAAGGCAGCTAATCTATTTATGGAAACTTTTTATTTTTAGAAACTTATTTAATTCAGGCAGCTAATCTATTTATGGAAACTTGTTTAATTAAGGCAGCTGATCTATTTATGGAAACTTTCTATTTTTAGAAACTTATCTTTTTTAAGCAGTAATTCTATTTCTGGAAACTTTCTATATTTGGAAACTTTCTATTTTTGGAAACTTTCTATTTTTGGAAACTTTCTATTTTTGGAAACTTTCTATTTTAGGAAACCTGCTATTTTTGGAAAGTTACTTATTATTACACAGTAAGTATAATAATACATGAAATATCAGAAATACTTTATCAGAATAGACAGAATATGAGATAAACACAGTTTAAGGCTTAAAACAGTAAAACATGATATGAACATATAAAATAAGCTAAGACATGACATAAAACCAGTTACGTATTTAGTAAGCAGATACTTATTCATGTATGTATTTATGTAGCATTAGTGATACCGAAGTAGGATTCTCCTCAGTTCATCTTCTTCGTTCACTGGACATAAGGTACGGATTCCCGTCCTTTCAGTATGGACATTCTTTCCTTATTAGGATTTCCCGTATGCAGCCAAATGTTTTCCCGTAGTATAAGTTATGTGTTTGATTTGCTTATGTTTAATTTAGAATACCTATAGCCATATACATGCATGACCAGTTTCACCTAGTTATGGAGGTACCATAACCATAACATTAGAGGCACTGATGTTATGACTTCACCAAGGCAGAGTGATTGCTCGTGGCGTCCCTTCAGCTTTTGGCCATTTATATTATATTTATCATGTGGGGCGTATGGGTGCATCCTAGTTACATGTTTTCAGTCAGGATTTGATGGTGAATGTGGTGTGTGCCTTGCATCCTTTACAAGGAGCTGATCCCTCCTGCCCAAAACCAGTATATTAAATTAGAGGCAGCCCCTCTAATTTGTATGATGAGGTCACCCCTCCAAGTATTCATGCACGGTGGATTTTCATGACCTATATTGGCTAATGGTAAAATATGATAAACAGTTTTTACAAGATTAACATAAGGCTTTTCAAACTATAAAACCAATTTTATCAAGACTTAACCAGGTTATCCAGGACTTAGTTTCTTCCGCTGTTTCATGTTGTTATGCTTATATTATTCATGCTATACTTGTATATCCGTGCACTGAGCGTTATGCTCAGCTGTTTTTTCTTTCATGTACCCAAAACGGCAGGTACCCAGGACTCGAGCATTTGGAGGACGTGCATAGGATGGAAGCTACCATAGACTTCTTTTCCTTTTTGCCTTCATATACTTATGCTTGTTTAGTCTTTCATTCATTTCTTTTTCTTTATTATGTTTTGAGCTTATGTTTGGGAACCGATGTTTGATTCCGGTTTACCCTATGGTCATGTAATGTTTTAGACATTTATCCTTGTATGCTTTGATGACACGCCATAATTACGCGTGACATTCCATTATCAAAATGGGGTTTAGTTGGCTACTACCGCAGGTTTGTAGAAAACTTTTCACGGTTAGCCTTACCTTTGACTAAGCTGATGAGGAAAGGAGAGAAATTTGTCTGGACGGAAGAGCGAGAGAAGAACTTTGAAGATCTTAAGTAGAAGTTAGTGACTGCACCTATTCTTACTCTCCCATCTGGCTCAGGTGGATTTCAGATATATAGTGACGCTTCAGGAAAGGGTTTAGGCTGCGTTCTCATGCAACATGGGAAGGTTATTGCATATGCATCACGACAGCTGAAACCTTATGAAGAAAACTATCCCACTCACGATTTAGAGCTTGCAGCAGTTGTTTTCGTATTGAAGATCTGGAGACAGTATTTGTATGGTGAATCATGTGACATAGTCACCGACCACAAGAGTCTCAAATACATCTTCACCCAGAAGGAACTAAACATGAGATAGAGAAGATGGTTAGAGCTATTGAAGGACTACGACACCAACATTCAATACCATCATGGTAAGGCGAATGTGGTGGCAGATACTCTAAGCAGAAGGCCATGTATGATTGTTGGCATCTGGATTGCAAAGGAGATCATCCGTAACCTAGATATGAATGATATTGAGTTTTGTATATGAGGACACCACGGTTACTGGGCTAATCTTAGAGTGGAACCAAACTTACATTCTAGGATCAAGGAAGATCAGAAGGACGATGGTGAGATTTGGGCTATCATTCAGAACCTTGATCAACAGAACGGAGTTTCGTGTCGACGACGACGGTATCTTATGGCAGGGCACTAGACTAGTGGTTCCTGATGACTCTACACTAAGGGAAGCTGTGCTGACCGAAGCTCATAGATCTCCATTTACCATACATCCTGGTTCTACCAAGATGTACCACGACATCAAGCAACACTTTTGGTAGAGTGGTATGAAGTAGGATGTTGCCACCTTCGTTTCTAAATGTGTGATCTACCAACAGGTGAAGATCGAACACCAGCGAGCTAGTGGTTTACTACAGCCATTAGGTATTCCAGCATGGAAGTGGGACAAAATCTCCATGGATTTTGTTACTGTTCTTCCGGTTACTCAGAAGAAGAACGATGCTATCTGGGTTATTGTGGATAGGTTGACTAAATCTGCTCATTTTCTGCCGATTCGCAAGGAGCATCCGGTCAGTAAATTAGCAGACATATTCCAGAAGGAGATCATGAGACTACATGGTACTCCATCAGAAATCATCTCTGACAGAGATCCCCATTTCACATCATGTTTATGGCAGAGTCTGCAGAAAGCTTGGGGCACCAGACTCAAGCTTAGCACTGCCTTTCATCCTCAGACCGACAGACAGTCAGAGCGTACCATTCAGACACTGGAGGACATGCTGCGGTCATGTGCTCTAGAGTGGTCAGGAAGCTGGGATGATTATATATTTCTAGAAGAATTTGCATACAACAACAGCTCACACGCTAGCATCAAGTGTGCTCCTTTTGAGATGTTGTATGGTAGAAAGTGTCGCGCCCCAATCTACTGGGACCAGGTGGGCGAAAGACTGCTTGAGGGTCTAGAGATGATTGAGGTGACCAATGAGAAGGTCGTTGTCGCCAAGGCAAAGATTTAGGAAGCTCGTGCTCGTCAGAAGAGCTATGCTGTTAAACGTTGTAGAGATGTGTCCTTCAACGTAGGTGATCAAGTTTTCCACAAGGTATAACCTGCACGAGGAGTTAAACGTTTTAGAATCAGAGGGAAGCTCAGTCCTCGCTTCATCAGACTGTTCGACATCATAGAACGCGTTGGTGAAGTGTTATATCGTTTAGCATTACCGCCGCACCTATCACACGTTCACAACGTGTTCCATGTGTCCTTACTCAGAGGATACAACTATCATCCGGTTCATGTCGTCCAGTATCCACTTGATCAAATTCGAGAGGATCTTTCATATGTCGAAGAACCCAAGAGAGTTCTTGAGCGACAAAATCCTCTAGAGGGATCATCCTGAGCGGGAAGCCACTTGGGAGACGGAGGAGTCTATACGGACTTCTTACCCTCATATCCAGTTCTGATTCGGGTATGTTTTCTTTCAGTTTATGTTTCTCCAATTCGAGGACGAATTATTCTTAACCCGCATTAAAATACATGAACAGTACACACACAAAAATACGGTAAAATTAAAACTTTCCATTTATAATATAATTCACGTGTCACGGTATTTAATAACATGTAGTTACGTATATATATTATAAATGTGTTGGTACACGTCATATAAAAATCACAACATTTTAAACACAAACGATCACGTAAATAATTGAACATAGTAAAAGCTACGGGTTTTCCCGTGGACACCCTTTAGGCCGCGGCTACACGAAGGAAAGAGGAGAAGACGGGCTTGGCCCATGACCCAATATTAAATACATGTAAATAACAAAACACAGGATACTTAAAACATAATTTAGGTTTTACAAAAAAGTTTCCTCTTGCCTCCCTTTTTGCTCTTGCCGCCGGCCACCATAAACCACAAGGACAAATCGGACAATTTTCTTTGTCGATTATTCGTGTGTACGTGATCGTGTTCATAATCTTTTCTTTCCACGTGTTCGGTAAATCAATCACCCTTTTTCTTTTATGTTAATTCTTATTGAATTCATGTTTTATTTAATTAATCTTAAAAACAAGATATTAAAACATGTAGATTAATTAAATCTTGGAATTAAGGGGTGTTTAGTTCGGCTTTAGGTTAGCCGAGACACAACCGAGACCCCCCAAGGTCTCGGCTTGTTTGATCCGACGCCACCGAGACCCACAAGGGGCTCGGTTTGGTTTGTTGATCGGGCGCAGCGAAGGGAAAACCCCCTACCGCAGGTCGGGGTGTGGTTTTGGTGTGGACCGAGAGCCAGCCGAGACCCATAGGGTCTCGGTGGGGGCTGTTTTTTGCTGACAGTGGGAACCGAACAAAAGCAGGGGGAACCGACTCACTACGGTATGAACCGGTGTGAACCGGCTGAACCGCCGATGGGAACTGCGGCTTAGGGAGCAGGTAAACCGCTCGGACAGTGGCAACCGGTTAGGCCGGGTTAGCCACTGTCAAGGGTGTATGTTTCGGCTTATATGTGGGACCGGGTTTCGGGCTCGGGTTAATTTTTAAAACACGGGTTCGGGTCTCGGGTTAAATATTAAAATCAGGAAAACATGTTAATTAAATTAGTTACTAGACTTTTAAATTTAATTAATTTCATGACTTAGGTTAAATATTTAAATTAATATTACATGTATAACCTAAAGTATTTAACTTAGCTTAATTTAATTAAACATGTATTTTTAATTAAATTCCATTTAACGTATAGTTTAATTAAATTAACCAGTTATTTAATTAATAAGCTATAACCATGACTTGTATTATACTATTTAAACTTTAATTATTATTTATAATTCAACTTATTTCTAATTATGGAAACTTACTATTTTTGGAAAGTTTCTATTTTTAGAAACTTTCTATTTATGGAAACCTGCTATTTTTAGAAAGTTACTTAGTATTACAATACAAGTATTATAATACACTAATACATGAATAATACACAGTAGAACTTCAGAATAACTACAGTTAACACAATAAACAGTAAAACATGACAGAATACATATAACAAGATAATAACACACGGGACCAGTAAAACACATGTAAATCAAACAACTCATACACGTCCATATTTCTTATGTAGTATTATCCGTCGAGGCGGAGTAGTCTTCATCGTTTTCATTAGCTTCTACTGGACATAAGGTACGGATTTCCCGTCCTTCAGTAAGGACAATCTCTTCCTTCATTAGGATTTCCCGTATGCAGCCAACTGTTTTCCCCAGTAGTTATAGATTAAATGTTTATGTTTTATTAGTTACCTTAGCCATATACATGCATGACCAGTTTCACCTAGTTATGGAGGTACCATAACCATAACACTAGAGGCACTAGTGTTATGTCTTCACCACGGCGGAGTGATAGCTCGTGGTGTCCCTTTCAGTTTATTTGGCTTTTATTATTATATTATCATGTAGGGTATATGGGTGCATCCTAGTTACATGTTTCAGTCAGGATTTCATGGTGAATGTGGTGTGTGCCTTGAATCCTTCACAAGGAGCTGATCCCTCCTACCCATTACCAATTAATTAGAGGCATCCCCTCTAATTTGCATGACGAGGTCACCCCTCCAAGTATTCATGCACGTTTTTAACCTCATGACCTATATTGGCTTTTGGTATATTAACTAATACATATTTTTATAAGTAACATAAGCTATGTTTTCAGAACTAAAACCAGTTAACAAGACAGACAACTAGGTTTTCCAGGACTTATTCATTTCCACTGCTATTCATGCTTTATGCTCTTTATATGCTTTCATATTCTATGTCTTCCATGCTTTATTGTATATCCGTGCACTAAGCGTTATGCTCAACCGACTACTTTTCCATGTTCCCAAACGGCAGGTACCCAGGGTCGCAAGTAGGAACTCCAGAGTATGTGCATTCGAATTGGAAGCTATCCGGCCTCTTTTACCTTATGCATTTGTTCCTACTTTATCATACTTTACTTCTTTTGGACATTGTTTAGTTCTTTCATTTACAGTTCTTAAATTGCTTGTGTGTGAGTTACTAGACTACCGATGTTTGATTCCGATATTTCTATTTATGGTCATGAATGTTTAGACATTTACCTTGCATGCTTTGATGACAGGCCATAATTTACTGTAGCATTCTATCTTAACAAATGGGGTGTTACAACGTTGGTATTCTATAGCTTTTACCTAAAGTTTAAGTATGTGCTTTTTTATTATATACACAATTAGAGGTGCTAGTCGGGTCGAATTGGTCGGGTCTCGATCATTTCATGCGGGTCAAGGTCGGGTTAAGGCTAAAAATATCGTACCCAAACCTGAGCCTATTTGAATTCGGGTTAGTCAGGTTCAGACAGATTCATGGCGGACTGGGTTTTTTGACACACCTATCACAATAACAATGTTATAAATAGCATGAGGAATGTCGTGGTGGAATTTTCAAGCGTCACGCCATACAACATTTCTAAATCACGAGTTAAATGGTACACAATATTTATAGATTTATACATTTCTATCAAAATTTATATATATTAAATTACCAAAAAGTGTTAGAGATTATAAGTAAACTTAAGAAAATATCTTGCATGTAACTTTCTACATTTTTTTCAATAACCATGCCGTATACGTGGTATGCATAACATTGTAATCAGATTCATTGAAAACAACTCGTGTTTTTTCACGTCTCATCTCACTTCAAACAATATCTTAGGCCTAGGTTTATTTTGTGACAGGGAGGTCACGCATGGCCTAAGCGGACCATGACCCACATTTTAGAACCCTACATAATAGAAGCTTTGATTTGAAATGGTAACACTAGTCGCAATAGTAACTATACCCTTCACCGCCACCCAGTGGTGGGCCTTGGGCATTTATTTGGGGGTCGAATGATTTTATACATACAAAAATAAAAAGTAGACAATAACTTTGAAATGGAATGCATATTACTTACACTACTTGTAATCAAAATAGGTTTGCTGAAAGGAGGAATATGACACTAATTTAGGGTGCTAGAACCATGTTAGTTGATTCTAAGTTACATACTACATTTTGGGCAGAAGCAAATGATACTGCTTATTATGTAGAAAATAGGGTACTAGTGGTTAAGCCTCATAACAAGACATCTTATGAACTTTTTAGGGGTTGAGTACCTGCTATAAGTTTTATAATACCATTTGGATTTCATGTTACTACTCTTAATATGCTAGATAAGTTAGGAAAGTTTTATGGAATGTCTGATGAGAGGTTCTTTAGTTGGATACTCAATGAATAGTAGGCTTATTAGGTATACAATCTTAGGACTCAATAATTAGAGGAAAACTACATGTAGATTTTTTGGAGAATAAGCATATAGTTGCACGTGATGAACCAAAGTGGATGTTTGATGTTGATATGCTAACAAAATCAATGAACTATATGCCAGTTTCTACAAGTACATACACTATTAATTTTGTAGGTAAAAAGAAAGATGTCATTGCAGGTCAATCTAGTAAGGAGGCAGGACCTAGTCAAAAGTACATGTTGTTGCCACTTTGGAATGATGATTTTGTGTCTAGTTCTTCTATAATGAATCCTGGTGATGACGAAACACGACCTTCTAGTGATGCTAAAACGAAGGGTGGCAAAGATCCAAATGAGGTGCATGTAAACAAGAATAAGGGGAGGAAAATCTTGAAAGCAGCACTAACATAGTTAATGTTGTTAGTTCTAGTATCAATGCTGCTTGTGAAAAAGAACTAAATCTTGATGATTACAGAGTGTTTGAGGACATAACTGATTTAGAAGATTATATTCAACCTATAGTTGTACATTATGGATGAAATATTACCTATGGTTTCTCACATAATGACAAAAAGGTTGATAACTTTGTTGATATGAATAACTTGGACTCCACAATCCAAGTCAGTCATGTTGCTACAACAAGGGTTCACCAATATCATCCACTTGGTCAAGTTATTAGAGATGTATTTTCAGGACTACAAACAAGGAGTAAAGAAAAGAGAATTTTGGAGGAAACTTGATTTATTTGCACTCTTAGAGAAAGAGGAAGTCATAAAAACCTTCAAAATTGTTTGTTTGCTTGCTTCATATCACATTAAGAACCCAAAAAGATAGATTATGCACTCAAAGATCCAAGGTAGGTAGAAGCCATACAGGAAGCGTTGTTACAATTTAAATTACAAGTTTTGGACCCTAGTTAATTTACCAAATGGCAATAGGGTCGTTGGAACAAGATGGGTATTTAGGAATAAAAGGATGAAAGAGGTACAGTGATCAGAAACAAAGTAAAAGTAGTTGCTTAATGGTACATACAACAAGAAGACATTGACTATGATAAAATATTTGTTCCAGTTGCCCAAGTTGAAGCAATTAGGATGTTATTGGCTTATGCTTATTATCCAGTTTTTATGATGTCTTAGATGGATGTCATGAGTGCTTTCCTTTACGGAGAGATTGAATAAGAGGTATATGTGCATCAACCTCGAGGGTCCAAAGATCCGCACTTTTTAAACAAGGTTGATAAGACACTTTATGGACTACATCAAGCTGCTTGAGCTTGGTATGAAACTTCACACTGGGATTCTAGGATGGAAGTTTGACAATACTTTGTTCATCAAAAGTTATAAAGATGATATCCTATTATTACAATTATATGTGGATGATATCATCTTTGTTGGAAATACGTTTTTTACGTATTTAGAAAGGATCGGTGACTCTAACAATATATTCAAGTATTGGGCTCGTGATCCAATATGTAAACATATAGCCCATATAGCCCACATGTAGGGTGGGCTATATATACACCCTCCTAGCATGTTAGGAGGGGTTGGTCATTCTCATTTTCACACACTTAATCTAATATTTCTATTTCCTCTCCAACCTCTCTCTACTTTCTCTCTCTAGTTCTTCATCTATCTCTCTATCTCTTTAGATCATTCCAACACAAGGATAATCCAAGGATTACGAGGACCTACAAATGCTATCAAGATCCATGGGACGATTGTTTGGTTTTTGTGTTTGTGTTCTTAAATATCTCGCCTATTTTGATCCGAATCCACACGTACCAATTTTTTTTTTTGTGTTTTTTATGGTTCAATCTTGATATACTTCATCTAGTTACTTATTATAGTGATTTGGTATTGGTATTTTGGTTAAAAACACAAAATTTTTGGGTGTTTGATTTGTTTCTTGGCTTAAAATTCCGAATTTGTTGTGTACTATCCGAGAAAAGTGGTACTTTTGTCTCCATCGCATAGTTGGTATCCATCACAATAACCTAGGGTTTCTACATTGTGATCGAAGGGTATTCCGACACTTATTCCGATCGTGCATTGCGATAGCTCCTTGCATCGTACATTGCGATCGGGTATAAGGCAATATTGAAACGTTACTCTGCCAAAATTTCATTAGCCACATTCAGACAGGTATTATGATCAAACATTCCGACAGGTATTGAGATCAAACATTCCGATAGGTATTGTGATCAAACATTCCGACAGGTATTGCGATCAAACATTCCGACAGGTATTGCGATCAAACATTCCGACAAGTATTGCGATCAAACATTCCGACAGGTATTGCGATCAAACATTCCGACAGGTATTGTGATCAAACATTCCGACAGGTATTCAGATAGACACTGCGACAGAACTTGTTTTGTGCATTCCAATAGAGTGACAAGATTTCCAAGATTTTTCAAAAACGTGTTTTTGAAAATTTTTAACTCGTGTGTAATTTTGTCTTGGAATTTTTGGTTTATCGAGAACAATTATTAGGGGATTTTAACATTATTTCTCGACTTCTACACACAACAACAAACAAAATAACTTTCTTTCATTGATCGATCGACAAGTAATCTTTACCTTCATATATCATCGATTTTCAATGGAATCGTTTATTTCAACATCTCAAGAGGGAGACTTGCATCTCATGCAAAACACAGCTAGAGAAAGTGGTATAACGTTCTTTCGACTACTCCAGTCTCATCTTGTGACCATTTCTTGGTTTCAAGGAGGAAGCGAATTTCTGACACTCTTCGGTCAAAATCGTTATATATTCATCGATTCAATATTCCTCAACTTGAACCAACTAGCTGAGCAACTTCACAAAGAAGACTTTAATCACTCTGCATCAGCATCTGCATATCAAGCTCTAGTGACACAACTTACGCACTTCTTCAAATTCAATATTCTTAAGTCTGACAATTCAGGGATATGTCAATCATTTCTTCTAGTACACACAAACGGAAATTAAAGAGTTCCGTGGTACATTGTTGAAATTAATGACATCGGTCTCGTCTTCGATTTATGAAAGATCTCGACTTTAGCAAGCGTATGATAATGGAGTGCAATAACCTACGATGCAGATGCAAGAGGAGAATGATCATACGGTTGACAACTTGGAGCCTAAAGATTGCAAGAGCAAGGATTCGGGAGGAGAGCATGATACAAGCAGCATGTCAGGGATTGATGACACCATACACGTATATGACGAAGAGTCTACAAATACGGTACAAAGGAATGTGGTATATGATGTCTATGCCGATGAACTACCGCATGTTGCGCATTCCGAACCTAATTATGACAAATATGGGATGGAAAAGGGTGTAGTTTTACCACTTCAGATTCATCCGATGTGAGTCAAAATGGGGGAGAAATTGTTCAGAATGCTATAGTACATCATGATATATGCTTTATGACTGCTTCACTAACCGATTCTGATTCCAAGATTAAAGAGCTTGAAATGATTTTATCTCAGCAATCTAAAGCTCTTGAGGATGCCAAAATTGAATTTTCAAAGAAAACGGATAAATTTGAAAAGTATTTTGAAAAACTTGAAAATTCAAACGTTGTTCTAGAAAGAAAATTAAATCAAAAAATTCAAGATTCTAAAGCTGAAAAAGATAAATTTGTGAAACAAATTACTTTGCTAGAATCTAAGTTGGCATCCCAAGATAAATTGCTTAAAGATAATGAGAATTTAAAGGCCCAGGTTCAGGAAAAGGTTTTTGCTATAGCTGCGTTGAAAAACAAATTAAGGAAAACTAAAGGAACTAGTGTGGACACTAAGCTTGAAAAACCATCAATCTTGGGGAAACCGCCTCAAACTCAGTCTGTTAGACAACCGACTACATTTAGATCCGAGCGACCAAAATCCTCGAGACTGTGGTTTGCCTCCCAAGTTGATATGCTTCATCTTTCTAGACCAGTCACTCCACCAACTAGGGCCAATGTGACTAAAACAACTTTTGCAAGACCTAATCACATGATTGCATCTAGCCTCCCTAGACATAGTCTAAAGAACACGTCTCGAACTTGTTCAAATGATGTTCGTCATAAGTTTGGTTAAAGGGAAGCTATTCAGAAGACACAAGTAAGAGATAGGAATTTTAAACCTAGTCAGATGCCTTCTAGATTACCCAACACTGCTAACCGTAGCATGTCATATCCTAGGAGCATCAATCAATCATCTAGGAATTCTAGATCTTACTCGGACATTAAATATGCTACTTGTAAAACATGTAGGAAATGTGTCTTTAAAGCCAATCATGATTCTTGTGTCAAGAAATTACTTAATGAGGTGAACTCCCATGCTAGACTTAAATCCCAGTGGGTAGCTAAAATCAAACCCATGGGTAAAATATGGCGCCCCACTGGTAGAACTTTCACTCTTGTAGGAAACGAGTGACTAGGATTGTCTCTGATTCTACTAAGACTGCAAGGGAGGAAATTGAAAAGGATGATACATCACTTAAGCCTGAACTTAACGTTTTCTATAAAAGGAAACGTTTTCCAGCTAAGACAAGTGAATCATCTACTCAAATCGCCTCTGACACAAGTAAAGCCAATTGTGAACCCCCACGTGCTTCTAAAATTGATATCACTAACCCGTGTCAAAGCATGCAAATTCCTAATGAGAATACAGGTACCAAAGTTGATGTTCCAAAAGAACGAAGTTGTCCAATCGTTGTATACCGTTCAACTAAGGACACTCTTAGAGTTTGGCTACTGAAGAAGCATATATCGGAGAAACAAGTGTCTAAGGGGATTCACGGTTAAGCTCGTGTAAAAGGACTTATAGTCACATCACAGACTGTAACTCGTTCATCAAAGAAAGGAAAGTTTATTGCCGATGATAAACTTATCCTCACAACGAGAAATTAAGTTTTCTCGGGCATGAGATAAAATTAAAAACATTCGAAGTTTTTAAGCTCATGCACAAAGGATTATAGACAAATCACAGTCTGTGACCCGCTCTTCAAAGAAAGGGAAGTTTATCTATGTAACGATAACTTACCCTTAAAACGAGAAATTAAGTTTTCTCGGTCACGAGCTTATATTAAAACTATTCAAAAGTTTTAAGATCGTGTACATGGCTCATATTCAAATCACAGTCTGTGACCCGAACTTCAGAGATAGGGAAGTTTATCTACGCAACGATAATTTACCCTCAAAACGAGAAATTATTTTTTCTCGGACACGAGCTATTATTAAAACTATTCAAGAGTTTTAAGCTCGTGTATATGGTTCATTGTTAAATGACAGACGATGACCCGGACTTCAAAGAAAGGAAAGTTTATCACCGATGATAACTTATCCTTAACAACGGGAAGTTTACAACTTCTCGGACTTGAGCTCGTTTAGTAAGATATTCAACATCTTAAGCTCAAGTAATTGGTTTTCAAAACTTTGAACACAATTTTTCGAGAATTTCTCAAAAGGTTTTTCTAAATCTTTCAAAATTATGTGTTCAAAAATGTTTTGATAAAAAGAGCATGTCTTCTGGAATCGATAATATTTACGATACTAGAAATGTCATTCAATAATGACACGGGGTTGTAAATAAAGTTCGAGCAGAAGTTCAAATGTTTTAAAACATGCTCAAAATGGCTTGCTATTATTTCAGATAGTAACCCGATTTTCATACTCAAGTCAAGCATTTCACCGGAAAGCTTTGACTCAACAACGGGAATTAAGTTTCTCGGGCATGGTTTACTTTATAACCATGTAAGGGATTGTGTTTACGGAATAACACAATCTAACACGAATATATGTATGTGTCAGTGCATTTATTTGTTAAACAAGAGAAATCTTGTTTTCATGAAGTTATCATCTCCACCAACCGTAGCAATTTACAATTGATATATTCATACTCGACGATGCGACTACTCAAACGGCGACTACAGCTCTTTCAATAGAAGACGGGTCAACAATTGAGGGGGAGCAATTGTCCAGCACTCAAAATCTTTGACGCCGAAAGTGCCAAGCTCACATGTTGGTGTCAAGACAACGATATCAATCGTACACATGGAGTCAAGAGATAACTTCAGACGTGATGAGGCGACCAACATTCGTGAACAAGAACCATGTGATTCTATCATATGATGTTCTCCATCATTCAGGTCCAACCTCGTAAATCGCTAATCTTGTGAATACATTATCATATATGATCTTTGCATGTGATAAGTACCTTACACTTGTGTTTAAAAGGTACTTCATTCACGTTTCAAGTACACCCTCATTAATTTGAGGGGGAGCTTGTGTAAAGCATGAAGATAACTGGATTTGCATTTTTCTTCCCAAATTTTCTTAAAATGCTATTAAATCAATTGATATTAAAAACATCGATTGGGTTAATATTTTTAATATGGAGGAGAAAATGTGATTTAATATGGGAAATGATTAATCACAAATGGTTTGACTTAACGTGATAGCTCATCCAGACATGTGCGAAATGTTCTCGAATATCGTGACATATGTTAAAGGGGAGCAAAATGGATTTGTACTTCAAAATGGATTTCATGGTGATTTATACTTACCCACAACCCATTTATTTCACGACGATGAAGAGTGTGGTGACATAAGGATGGTAGGATAGGTTAAAGTCCAATGATTCCTCTAGAACCGGAGGAATCTTCCCAAGGACATTCCATAGCTAGATATAGTAGTCCTTAGGAAAGATGGAGAAAGTTTGTGAAAGTAGCTGAATGCCGACCGAGTACTTAAGTTAGCACTGGAACAATCACAACAAGGTGCTAGTGATGACGTATTGGTAAGCATTGACGGGGTTGAAGAATGAATAAGAATTGTAAAGATAAATGGTGAAAAGAAAGAAGCCCTCCTTACAACTTAGGCAGAAACCGGGTCAACACATATGCTATTAAGATCATTTTTAATGATGCTTGATATTGAAGATAGACATCATGGACCCAGTGATGCAATGCACAACCCATCCCAGCTAACTCAGATATATCTTAAAAGATATTTGTTTTAATCACACGGAGACAACGCATTATCTATTGATTTATTCACTCTGTAAATTGGTATTGAAATGGTGGCACTCCTCTCCAGCCTCCGATCACTAAAATCTAAAATGCACGATTGAGTCTAGAGCCATTTGAGATCATCAAATATCTCATTAGGACACACTTTCATAATTCCTTGCTTCTTCACACACTGGAAAAGTAAGAAACATCTTAAGAGTCCTACGCAAAATCTTCATGATCTTGCCTGAACATCCGAGTAAATACAAAAGTATTTACAATGAAGATGGAAATCCTTCTTGAGCGAATATCAAAAAGCTCATGGTAGGTGACTTGTGCGATTCTTTATGAATCAAACTTGTGATAACTGGAAAGCAACAATGGTTTAATTCTTAACTGAATTTAAACACGTTCCAGGCCTCTACGCAAAATCTTAGTGATCTTGCCAGAACACTCAGAGTGACACTCTATAGTGTTCACAGTAATGAGTGGAAATCCTTATAGTGTTAACATCAAACAGCACTTGGTAGGTAACTTGCAAGATTCTATACGAACCAAGCTCATGACAACTGGAAAGCAACGATGGTGCTGTTCTTAATTGAATTTCACTTGTTCCAGGAATCGGATTTGACGGCTTCAAATCATGCGGATAATATTATCCAAATGATTCACTCTTTATGTTCGCAGTCAGCTTTGGCCGGTCGAATAAAGAGAACGGGTTTACCCGCGAAATCTTGTCAAGGAGGTTCTTAACTGAAACTACCTGCCACAAGTACGATATTTAATATCGTCCAACGGTCTTCACTGACCGGAGGTAAAATACTACTGAATTAGAATGAAATGTTCAAGGACATTTCATCCGTGTATATGTTTTGTTGCTAACTGTCTTATGCAGCGTAACAAGAAGGTGGCATTGCGATGTACTATCCAAAAAGAAGTCGTCCTCGCATGCTTATACTTTATGAACTTAACTTCAACAAATTCAAGAAAGCCTAAAAGTCGTCTTCGGCTGTATCAAACTCTGAAGCTTTCAAGAAGTTATAAAGGTGTAAGTATGTGAAACATGAAGTCACGAAGAGGCAAACATCACAAGTGATGAATGCACAAGGTCAAGGCAAGGAAACATCTCAAGACTAAAGCCAAAGATCACATCGGCATACTCACAAGAACAAGATCGAAGACTCAATCATAGTATGCTAGGTTTAAGATTTTTTAAAATGGTGTGACCTCCCTTAGGGGGAGACTGTTGGAAATATGTTTTTCCAAAGAAAGTCTCGGTCACATCATAGTTAGCACAGATCACGAGCTATAGACTATTTAGGACATTGTAACTTGGAGTGACCTCCCTTAGGGGAGATTGTTGGAAATACGTTTTTACGTATTTAGAAAGGATCGGTGACTCCAACGATATATTCAAGTATTGGGCTCGTGATCCAATATGTAAACATATAGCCCATATATCCCACATGTAGGGTGGGCTATATATACACCCTCCTAGCATGTTAGGAGGGGTTGGTCATTCTCATTTTCACACACTTAATCTAATATTTCTATTTCCTCTCCAACTTCTCTCTACTTTCTCTCTCTAGTTCTTCATCTATCTCTCTATCTCTTTAGATCATTCCAACACAAGGATAATCCAAGGATTACGAGGACCTACAATCTTTGGGTCAAGAAAGAAAGAATTATGCACTTTGTTGATACAAAAGTTGGATGGACCGAGCTTGGCCCGAATTAGGCTTAATTTGGGGTCTTGTGGACTCCGGCTCTTGCACCAAGTGAAACTTGTTTGAGAACCCTGCGCACTAAAAACAGACACCGTTAGGCTTACCGTGGGTTTGTGACCCACGATTAGACTCCGCCGTGAGAGTAAGTAATCGATTTGAGTATTATGTAAGGGTTTAGAGTATTGTGTGTATCGTACCTTTGTGGAACCTTGGGGGTTCCTTTTATACCCGAGAGAGTCCTGGCTGGGCTCCCTAACCTTACGGCCTAAGGAAAGGATAATGACTCAAAATAGATTGATCTTTATCGCATAACTAAAGTAAGTGTATATCCTCTTTCCTTAGGTGAATATAATCATAAGATAGATTATATTCTTCTCTGATCCTGTCGCAGTGCGACGAGGACACGGTTAAGTAATGAGACTTATGTACGACAACGGCTTACCGGGCCTTCTGGGATGTGCGCGCGTTGTATAAGCATTAACCCATTTCTGATGGATACGAGTAGTACCCGTGAGTCAGACTATCCAGCCCGATTAGGGACTATACGTCATCATGTCCCCCCAGTCTAGTGGTCGTAGGTTCTAACCGCGACGACTAGACTATTAAACTTTAAGGCCCCTTCGTAGAAATGCCACATGCGAAAAAAAGTTCGTGCGCAACATTAATACGAACGAAATGATTTTGAATGTACCCGTGAATACGCATCCACGTCATACACTACTAGCACCAACCCACTTTGGGAACTGGGAAAGGCATCAACCACGTCATAGAATCTAACTAGTTAACACCATAGGATGAACTAATCCCTTGGACACACATCGCATGATCCTGTTCCTGTAAAGTGGAATTAAATGCAGTCCTGTTGACCTTCAATCTTCTTCACATTATTTCAAAAAACAACAAGAAACAACCATTCGTGCAGAAAAGATCTTCAAATCAATATCCAGCTTAATTATCTTGAGAAGGAAAAAATGGTGGCACAACTATTTGATGTGAAATCACGTAATTCTGAACAGGAACTTTCCATTTTTTCCACCAAATATCACATTTCTGCAGACCTCCATCCGATCGTGCCGGATCCACAAGCACACATAGGAAGCTTTCCTGCTGGAAAAATGGTTGGAAATACGGTTTTACGTATTTAGAAAGGATCGGTCACTCCAACGATATATACGAAGATTGGGCTCGTGATCCAATATGTAAACAATATAGCCCATCAAGCCCACATGTAGGGTGGGATATATATACCCCCTCCTAGCATGTTAGGAGGGGTTGGTCATTAGTTGTTTTCACACTTTTCTCATTCAATACATCTTTCTCTCTTCCTTTCTCTCTCTAGATTTCTCTCTCTAAGTTCTTCTTCTCTCCCTCTCTTATTAGATCAATACAACACTTACACAATCCTAAGAAATTAAGGACCTACAATTGGTATCAAGAGCTACGGTTGAATCTTTGGATTTATGTGTTTTTATATATTGATTTGGTGGTCAAAGTTTTTTTTTCTTTTTTCTTTTAGTCTTCGAATCTGATATAACTTTGGTGTACGGTTTTTGAATATTGTCCAAACAGTTGATCCTACTGATTTTGTCTTAATCAATTGATAAAAATTGATATTGTTTTTGTCTTCTCAAATACCTACTATTTTTGTCTTTATCTTCTCAAATCTTTCAAACAGTCATACGTCTATCACTTTTTGTCTCGATCTGGTATCAGTATAAAATTTTTCTCATATCAAGATTTCGTCTCGGGGATATATTTTTTAATATTGCGATCTGTGTCATTTTTTTCTGTTGGAAACTAATCCCATCGCAAATGCATAAGGGTTTTGTGGGATTCTAAAATACATTCCGAATAAGGTTGGAAAATGTGTTTCGGATAAGGTGAAAACACGTATTCCGACTAAGGTTTAAAACCGTATTCCGGATAAGGTTGGAAAACTGTATTTCGGATAACGTTAAAAAACCGTATTCCGGATAAGGTTAGAAACCGTATTCCGGATAATGTAGAAAACTGTATTCCAGATAACGTTAGAAAACTGTTGTAACACCCCATTTTGATAAATGGAATGTCACGCGTAATTATGGCGTGTCATCAAAGCATACAAGGATAAATGTCTGAAACATTACATGACCATAGGGATAACCGGAATAAACATCGGTTCCCAAACATAAACCCAAAACATAATAAAGTAAAAGAAATGAATGAAAGACTAAGCAAGCATAAGTATATGAAAGCAAAAAGGAAAAGAAGTCTCTAGCAGCTTCCATCCTATGCACGTCCTACAAATGCTCGAGTCTTTCCTAGGGTACCTGCCGTTTTGAGACATGGAAAGGAAAGTAACGGCTGAGCAAAACGCTCAGTGCACGGATATAGACATAGTATGAATGACTAAAACATAATAAAGACTTAATAGCAACAGAAATGTATAAGTCCTGGAAAACCTGGAACACGTTCATAAAACTGGTTTTATAGTTTGAAAAGCCTTATGTTTATCTTATGAAAACTGTTTAACATATTTTACCATTAGCCAATATAGGTCATGAAAATCCACCGTGCATGAATACTTGGAGGGGTGATCTCATCATGCAAATTAGAGGGGCTGCCTCTAATTTAATATACTGGTTTTGGGTAGGAGGGATCAGCTCCTTGTGAAGGATGCAAGGCACACACCACATTCACCATGAAATCCTGACTGAAACATGTAACTAGGATGCACCCATACGCACCACATGATAAATATAATAATATGGCCAAAAGCTGAAGGGATGTCACGAGCAATCACTCCGCCGTGGTGAAGTCATAACATTGGTGCCTCCAATGTTATGGTTATGGTACCTCCATAACTAGGTGAAACTGGTCATGCATGTATATGGCTTTAGGTATTCTAATTAAACATAAGCAATTCAAAAACATATAAAACAAATACTGGGAAAACAGTTGGCTGCATACAGGGAATCCTAATAAGGAAAGAATGTCAAACTGAAAGGACGGGAATCCGTACCTTATGTCCAGTGAACGAAGAAGACGAACGGAAGAGAGTCCTACTTCGGTATCACTAATGCTACATAAATACATACGTGAATAAGTATCTGCTTACTAAATACGTAACTGGTTTTATGTCATGTCTTAGCTTATTTTATATGTTCATATCATGTTTTACTGTTTAAAGCCTTAAACTGTGTTTATCTTATATTCTGTCTATTATGATTAAGTATTTCTGGTATTTCATGTATTATTATACTTACTGTGTAATAATAAGTAACTTTCCAAAAAATAGCAGGTTTCTTAAAATATAAAGTTTCCAAAAATAGAAAGTTACCAAAAATAGAAAGTTTCCAAAAATAGAAAGTTTCCAAAAATAGAAAGTTTCCAAAAATAGAATTACTTCTTAAAATAGATAAGTTTCTAAAAATAGAAAGTTTCCATAAGTAGATCAGATGCCTTAATTAAATAAGTTACCATAAATAGATTAGCTGCCTGAATTAAATAAGTTTCTAAAAATAGAAAGTTTCCATAAATAGATTAGCTGCCTTAATTAAATAAGTTTCTAAAAATAGAAAGTTTCCATAATTAGATATAAGCTGGTTAAATAAGCTAAGTATATAAGCCTAAGTGTTTTTCTGATTATTTTCTAAGTCATAATGATATAATGTATAGTTTATTAATTATTTTATGTAATTAAAATAAACTATAGGTTAAAAGTATTTAATTAAAATATATCATGTTTTTAATTAAATAAAGTTCAATACTTAGGTTAAAACATGTATTATTATTTATTAATAATATAACCTAAGTCATGTTAATAAATTAATTATAACCATGGTTTTTAAATAATTAATTAATTATAAGTCTAGAAAAATATAAATACTTAGGTTAATAATTTCATGATCTAATAATTAATTATAACCTAAGTCATGTTTTATTAAATTAATCATGTCATATTTTATTAATTTAATTTATAACATATGATTATAAAAGAAATAATCTTAACATAAACCATGAACCGGATCTTAACTAGAAACCATGAACCGGACCTGAAATCGACACCATACCCCGAACCACTTCGGGGTTCCCTTGTTTTGGCTGCTGCCATGGGACCACCATCACCATACCGAGACCTTGTGGTCTCGGTGGTGTGGATTAAATCAAGCCGAGACCCATATGGGCTCGGTTCATGCGTCGGCCACAACCAACAACCCTAAAACATCAAAACATTTACCCCTTGATTTAATTAACATGATAATCATATTAAAACGAAACCCTTATAAGTTCATGTGTAAAAATAAAAATAAAAAAGATTAAAAGAAAAGGGTTTTAAGGTTTACCGAATGCGTGAATCAAGGAGGATGAACACACTAATGTTCTTTGTAAATAATCAACACCAAAATCAACCCAATCACCCTTGTGGTGATGATACAAACCGGCGGCCAAAGGGAAAAAAAGAGAGAAAAGGAGGCTAGGGTTTTTACTTATTTTCTAGATTTTGTTAAAATAAAACAAGCTTTCTCCTTTTTCTTGTTTAGTAAAAATTGATGGGCTAAGCCCATTTTCCTTCCTAATTTCGTGGTATGGGGCCCACATGGGGTAACCCGTACTTTTCTCGAGTCTAAATATTATAGTGTGTCCTTGTATTTTATCATGTTCGTGTTTTACGTGTTTTAATTAATTATTAACCGTGACTTAATATATTTATTCGTGTTCGCAATAAATATATATACGTAATTAATATTAGCTCGTGATTAAATTACGCTCATGATTTCATGATCGCATGTTTGTGATTATAATTATTATTTAAATAATTATCATGTGTTCATACGTAATAAATACTTATCGTGTGCTAACACGTACGTAATACTTAAAATTCTTATACGTAAACGTAAACATGCTATAAAAGGAAAGTTTTAATCTTATACGTACGATCTTAAGGGTACTATTCATGGTAAAAGTATGCGGGTTTTACAACTCTTCCCCCATAAAAAGAATAATTCGTCCCCGAATTATAGATAACATAAATTGAAAGAGAAACATACCCGAATCAAACTGAGAGGGTATGTAAGATAAATGAACGTACAGGTGACCTCGCAGAAGGAAACGCGGAACGTGACATGTCTTGAAAGGACATGGAACGTGACGTGACTGAAAGGACATATCTAATTGATAAGAGAAAACGGATAAGAAGTCCGGATGAACTTGTCCGTTTCCAAGTAGCCTCCCTCTTGGAACGGTTCCTTCAGAAGATCTTGACACTAATGATAAATCTTGGTCCTCCTGACCTTGACTTGGAATACGAAGAAATTCTTGGTTATCAACGGAAGGTAGATCCCCTAAATTTGATCGAGGGAAATAATAGTTAACGTGCAAGGGTAACTGAAACGTTACAATGCAAGACAATCTGACTTAACTGATAATTAGAGAAGATGCGCGAGACATAAAGAAACGTAGTACGTGAAAAATTTTAAACGTGATACATGAAACTTTTTGAACGTGCTACGTGGAGATATGGCGAGTGTAGTATGAGTAAACATATCGTGATCCATGATACGTGTAACATATGTAGATCATGATATAAGGAACGTGGAATGAACATGACATGTGAAACATATTGTGAACATAGAATATAATAGCGATAACGCCAAACGCTACAATGTGAGACATAGAATATGACGAGAAACGTCTACCTGAGGATAGGGAGTTATACTAAACTTGGGTCTGGTCTCTCAAGTTCTTGCAAAACTTCCCAGAATGAGAAAAAAAATGAACATAAAATCGTAAGCCGAGATGCCACCATGAACGTGAATAGTGTCATGAACGTGTGCGCGAAAGCAAGTCGTGAAATTAGAACAAGGACGTGAAGTAAATAAGGAGCAAAATTATGAATATTTTTCTGACCCGATAACTGAGGGATTGCCAAGTGATCGGATGAGCCTTGGCTGGAACATGTCCGATCAATCTGTTGGTTCTGAAATCCTTGCGGATGTAAGGATTCTACAGACTTGATCAAACTGTTTGTGATAAACCAGATAGCATCATGCTTCTTCTGAGTTTGCGTTAACTGGTAACCAAAATCCGTGGAGATCTTGTCCCATTTCAATTCACAATTTCAGATGATGAAAACATCCCAGTCTGTTGGTGTCCTATCTTAACCTGTTGGTATGTCAGGTACCTAGATATGAACGTATCTGTATCTTGCTTCGTAGAACTTGATACATAGGAGTTTGCAAAACTCTGAGTCTATGAATCTAGACTTCTCTTAGCGTAGGATTTTCTAGAACACCTAATGTAATGTAGGGTTCTCATCTTTTCGCATAAGCTGAGTCATGGTAAAATTAACCATGCAATTCCATGTGATCGAATGTGTCACTGTAATCAATCAAAATTGATATTGGAAAAATTTCCAGGGTGGAATTTCTCTTGTCATAGAATTTGCAATATGGTGCAGATTAGAGGAAATCAGGTTATCCTCAATGAGAACGCTGATGAATTTGCTTATGAGTTCATGGAAACTCATTTTATTAAGTCCGTAATGCTATTGGAGCATTGATGAGACTAATTCAAAATTGTAAATCTAGCATGACCGAGTCGTGTACGAATAGCAGTCATGGACATGTCCTACTCTTCCACTCGTCACTATTAGCAGCATGATCATGAGTTTGATCTTGGAAAAGTGATTAACACTACAAGGTCGATTGGACATGTTGTCAATACGTGGAGGAGAATAACGGTTATGAATGGTGATTTGTTCAAATTGACGGTAGTCGACACATAATCTCTTGGTACCGTCCTTCTCCTTGTAGGTTCTTCTGGAATTTATGGGAAGATTTTGGAATACTCGTCTGGTTATGCGTAAAAGGACTTCGGTGGTCATGTCTTAACTGACAGCTAAAAATTTTAGCGACCATGGCTAACAACGCACATGCTTGTAAGCATAGATAATTCGTACAGATTTTCCTGATGGAAAATCAAGCTGAATGTATTCAGGAGCCTGAACATTACTGTACATAATTATGAATCGTATCATCTTGTGCTGTTCATAGTCCATAATTAGGATAAAATTCATCTCGTGTCTGTCCGAGGAAATGCGTTAGCAGCTTGGATCTCATCATTAAGCTGAAGGAAAACCTTTGTATACGTGGGAATACGAAAGGCGTCCTTCATGGTCATGAATATATGAAATATGGTGAAAGAAATGAAAGTTACATCGGCAACGTGACAGTTCTCACTGATGCGCCGGTAATGGTATTGAAATTCTTGTGGCCTGATTAATACATGGCACAACAAAATGGATATACCCTTGGAGGGTACCCTGAATTTCTTAGAAATGTTCCATAGTTGGACGTGAGTCATGTGTCTTGACTCGTGTATTGGAACTATAAGTATGACATATGTCTTGACTGGTGTCTTGACATGTGTCTTCAGAAAGTATACGTGAGACATGTGTCTTACTGATGTCTTGACATGTGTCTTCAGAAAGTATACGTGAGACATGTGTCTTGACTGATGTCTTGACATGTGTCTCGAGACGTAAAACAATAGAACTACAATATTAGGTTATTATGCCAGACTTGGCGGATCGGTTGGACTACTGATCCTTTGTATGTCTGATCACGTCCGCGACCGGAGCCTCCGTTGCGATTTCTAGGATAGTTTTTGTCATAGTAGTGGTTACTATCGTCCTGTCTGTCATTTCCATGACGGTCATTCTCATGACCGTGATTCATGTAACTATTCAGCTGAGTGGCCGGCTGGTACCGGTTTGCACTCATATGGCTGAAATGACAGCCGAATGACGTGTGACATGTAACTAAGAATTAGGGACAATGATTGATGTAAATCGTATGATGGTGAAGCATATTCTCGTCCAATTGCTTTGCTCTGACGCCTTTGTCTTCGTCTTGTAGGATCTACAGGTTGTGAACAGCATCCGCATCTCGTAGCGTCTCCGAACGTCAGCAGCATCAACCTTTAGTAACATCTCCAATTTATGAGTGGCATCAACAATCTTGTAGAATATCAGCAATTGAACATACGCTTGAGATGATTTAGAATCGACTAGCGAATACTCGTGAAGTATTGCAAGTGAAATACACATGGATTTAGGTACGTGTAATACACATGGAATACGGTACATGGAGTACACATGGAATGCACATGAAACGATCGGTATTGGGGTCGATCATTTGTCATGATTTAAGGAAAGTATATCGGTTAAACGGTTATGAAAACCATCATGATAACCTGGCAGTATTAGCATAGACATCATTCTGGTTGTATCGAAAAACGTTAAATTGTGGTTACACAAAATTCAACGATGATTTTGCCTGACAGTATGATCAGTGAAAACCAACCGTGACTATCATGAAAGCAGGATTCAATGAAATCCAACAATGCCTTGCATGAAAGCATAAATAACAAAAGAGGCGTAAGACGTAATCAACATGAAGACGAAATTATCATGAAGAAACATGAAACCATTTATCATGAAGGAGTGTATAACATAATCAGCTCGAGACTGGAGTTAACCATGACAGTATGAAAACATACTTGACATAAAAACATATTAACTTATGGGGGGACATGAAAAAAATTTTATGCCAATAAATCATGAGAAAAATTTTATGCATGAAAAACAATGCATGAATGCGTAATGTAGTTTATAAAAACCTTTATATGTGCGAGGGGACGCCTATGGGTCGGTCCCAAAACAAAAGACATGGCGAGGGGACGCCTATGGGTCGGTCCCAAAGTTAAATGTTTTGATAAAAGCACATGCGACTAAATAGGGCCAGTCCTGTACCAACCATCACTTAGTCATAATCCCTGCAACAATGATACATGAAACATAAATAAATGAAACTCATCTGTCCTCAGAAAATTTTTATGTGACTAATTATGAACTACTGGGGTTCAGTCCACATAGCCACAGTTCACGAGGAACATTATGCATGAAACAATGACATATAACTAAATATGAATGACGGTTGTCCATCCATATTAGTAAAACAATATCGATGAAAACATCAAGGTTAAAACCTCAAGGTGTTGAAAACATCATGGTTAAAACAACAATGCGCTGAAAACATCAATACGTGGTATAACAAACGTTGGCTTAGGAAGCTCCTGGTGACTACCCACTAGTCACAGGTCAAGTTTTAGAGCCTACAGGTCGAAGTCTTGGCTCTGATACCATAATTGTAACACCCCATTTTGATAAATGGAATGTCACGCGTAATTATGGCGTGTCATCAAAGCATACAAGGATAAATGTCTGAAACATTACATGACCATAGGGATAACCGGAATCAAACATCGGTTCCCAAACATAAGCCCAAAACATAATAAAGTAAAAGAAATGAATGAAAGACTAAGCAAGCATAAGTATATGAAGGCAAAAAGGAAAAGAAGTCTCTAGCAGCTTCCATCCTATGCACGTCCTCCAAATGCTCGAGTCTTTCCTAGGGTACCTGCCGTTTTGGGACATGGAACGGAAAGTAAAGGCTGAGCAAAACGCTCAGTGCACGGATATAGACATAGTATGAATGACTAAAACATAATAAAGACTTAATAGCAGCGGAAATGTATAAGTCCTGGAAAACCTGGAACATGTTCATAAAACTGGTTTTATAGTTTGAAAAGCCTTATGTTTATCTTATGAAAACTGTTTAACATATTTTACCATTAGCCAATATAGGTCATTAAAATCCACGGTGCATGAATACTTGGAGGGGTGACCTCATCATGCAAATTAGAGGGGCTGCCTCTAATTTAATATACTGGTTTTGGGTAGGAGGGATCAGCTCCCTGTGAATGATGCAAGGCACACACCACATTCACCATGAAATCCTGACTGAAACATGTAACTAGGATGCACCCATACGCCCCACATGATAAATATAATAATATGGCCAAAAGCTGAAGGGATGTCACGAGCAATCACTCCGCCGTGGTGAAGTCATAACATTGATGCCTCCAATGTTATGGTTATGGTACCTCCATAACTAGGTGAAACTGGTCATGCATGTATATGGCTTTAGGTATTCTAATTAAACATAAGCAATTCAAAAACATATAAAACAAATACTGGGAAAACAGTTGGCTGCATACGGGGAATCCTAATAAGGAAAGAATGTCCATACTCAAAGGACCGGAATCCGTATCTTATGTCCAGTGAACGAAGAAGACGAACGGAAGAGAGTCCTACTTCGGTATCACTAATGCTACATAAATACATACGTGAATAAGTATCTGCTTACTAAATACGTAACTGGTTTTATGTCATGTCTTAGCTTATTTTATATGTTCATATCATGTTTTACTGTTTAAAGCCTTAAACTGTGTTTATCTTATATTCTGATTAAGTATTTCTGGTATTTCATGTATTATTATACTTACTGTGTAATAATAAGTAACTTTCCAAAAATAGCAGGTTTCCTAAAATAGAAAGTTTCCAAAAATAGAAAGTTACCAAAAATAGAAAGTTTCCAAAAATAGAAAGTTTCCAAAAATAGAAAGTTTCCAAAAATAGAAAGTTTCCAAAAATAGAATTACTTCTTAAAATAGATAGGTTTCTAAAAATAGAAAGTTTCCATAAATAGATCTGTTGCCTTAATTAAATAAGTTACCATAAATAGATTAGTTGCCTGAATTAAATAAGTTTCTAAAAATAGAAAGTTTCCATAAATAGATTAGCTGCCTTAATTAAATAAGTTTCTAAAAATAGAAAGTTTCCATAATTATATATAAGTTGGTTAAATAAACAAATATATAAGCCTAAGTGTTTTTCTGATTATTTTCTAAGTCATAATGATATAATGTATAGTTTATTAATTATTTCATGTAATTATAATAAACTATAGGTTAAAAGTATTTAATTAAAATATATCATGTTTTTAATTAAATAAAGTTCAATACTTAGGTTAAAACATGTATTATTATTTATCAATAATATAACCTAAGTCATGTTAATTAATTAATTATAACCATGGTTTTTAAATAATTAATTAATTATAAGTCTAGAAAAATATAAATACTTAGGTTAATAATTTCATGATCTAATAATTAATTATAAACTAAGTCATGTTTTATTAAATTAATCATGTCATATTTTATTAATTTAATTTATAACATATGATTATAAAAGAAATAATCTTAACATAAACCATGAACCGGATCTTGACTAGAAACCATGAACCGGACCTGAAATCGACACCATACCCCGAACCACTTCGGGGTTCCCTTGTTTTGGCTGCTGCCATGGGACCACCATCACCATACCGAGACCTTGTGGTCTCGGTGGTGTGGATTAAATCAAGCCGAGACCCATATGGGCTCGGTTCATGCGTCGACCACAACCAACAACCCTAAAACATCAAAACATTTACCCCTTGATTTAATTAACATGATAATCATATTAAAACAAAACCCTTATAAGTTCATGTGTAAAAATAAAATAAAAGATTAAAAGAAAAGGGTTTTAAGGTTTACCGAATGCGTGAATCAAGGAGGATGAACACACTAATGTTCTTTGTAAATAATCAACACCAAAATCAACCCAATCACCCTTGTGGTGATGATACAAACCGGCGGCCAAAGGAAAAAAAGGAGAGAAAAGGAGGCTAAGGTTTTTACTTATTTTCTAGATTTTGTTAAAATGAAACAAGTTTTCTCCTTTTTCTTGTTTAGTAAAAATTTATGGGCTAAGCCCATTTTCCTTCCTAATTTCGTGGTATGGGGCCCACATGGGGTAACACGTACTTTTCTCGAGTCTAAATATTATAGTGTGTCCTCGTATTTTATCGTGTTCGTGTTTTACGTGTTTTAATTAATTATTAACCGTGACTTAATATATTTATTCATGTTCGCAATAAATATATATACGTAATTAATATTATCTCGTGATTAAATTACGTTCATGATTTCATGATCGCATGTTCGTGATTATAATTATTATTTAAATAATTATCATGTGTTCATACGTAACAAATACTTATCGTGTGCTAACACGTACGTAATACTTAAAATTCTTATACGTAAACGTAAACATGCTATAAAAGGAAAGTTTTAATCTTATACGTACGATCTTAAGGGTACTATTCATGGTAAAAGTATGCGGGTTTTACAACTGTATTCCGGATAACGTTGGAAAACCGTATTCCGGATAAGTGTTTTGTGAAAAATCTATTCCCACTTACATACTGTGCTTCAGTTTTCATATTCTGACATGTGTTTTAGTTCCTTATTCCGAATAACACTTAACACTCAAACAACACAAACTTCACAACAACAACACTCGGTCAAAACTCACAAGACTCACACACTCTCAACTCCAACAACAACACTCGACTCAATCAAAACACACCCTCGAAACAGTCTCTCAACCCCAACAGACTCGAACTCAAATCTCACTCAAACAAACAAACAACCTCGACTCCAAACTCAACCAACATCCACTCGACCTCATAACTGGACATAAAAACTTATTCAAGTCTTTTTATAGAACCCATCGTCTCATTTATTTTAAAACCTCTCACAAGACTCGAAAACCAAAATCTTTCTCAAACACAATCACCAATAGACTCGACTAAACAAACAAACCAACATCACCAAAGCAACATCTTTTTAAACTTAATCTTTCTCGACGGTCTAATAGACTCCAAACAAACCAACATCTTTCTCCAACACGACTCTCGAACCTAACACACAAGACTGACACAAACACTCAAGATCCATTTTGAAGAATCGACCCATTCTCGAACTCTTGACAAACCCACACTCAGCGTACTCTCACTCGACTCGAACCAACACAAAGACTCGATTTTTCAACAAAAACTCGGAACTCTCGACACTAGACTTACACTCTCATCAACAAAACTTTTACAAAACTCTCATCAGATCTCAGTCAGAAAAACCCTCATCGATCCAAAAAACCAAAAATCAAATACATGAAACAAGAAAATACCTACCCGAGATCTATCTAAGATCTTGAAGCCAAATTTCATGGTTCTTCATTTGTGGGTATTGATTTGGATTGATAGTTAATTGTTTGGGTTTTTTGATTAGAGTGAAAGAGGAGTGGATTACGATGGAACATGGTTTAAGGATAGTAGATGCTACGTAAAAGATCAAAAATAGATTAAGATGAGATTGAGTAGAGTATAGTGGAGACGGAGGAATACAAAGTGAGGAGTTTCTTTTGACTTTTCAACATTCTAGGCGGAGGTTACAAGGCTGCTTGGGAAAAAGGGCAATAGCATTTTTTTATATAAGTTGGTTTCTACGTGATATATGCTTTCAGTATCCACGTGCTTATCGATAAGCGAGTAGTTATCCTCTAGGATTTTCTCTGGATTTAATATTTAGTTTAGTGGGCCGAGTCATTGTCTATAATCTTGTTAAACAAATTGGTGGTGGGCCGAATGTTTGGTTTAAGCATGTCAAATTTTATGTGAAATTTGGTATTACATATTCAAAAGTTGGTTTTGGTATCCACAATTTTTTCTCGTCAAGGTATTTGTGGGACTGAATTGATTTACGGGTATTATTGTTTGATTGAGTCGGGTATTTATTTTTTGAACGAAAGTGTTTATACGACAAAGAAATTTTTTATTTTTTTTGGTCTAATAAGGAGTTGCACTTAGACAAATTTCGAGGATTTCAAGAACCGGTTTTATCAACAATACCAAACAAGGATCCAAGAAATTTTCATCGAAATTCAATGGAATCATTGAAGTCGATGTTTCAAGAGGGATAATTGCCTCAAATGCAAGACAACGATAGAGAAAGTGGTATAACTTCATTTCGAATGCTTCACTATCATCTAATGAATCTTTCATGGCTTCAAGGAGGGAGCGAATTTATGACACTCTTTGGTCACGATCGTCATATATTCACGGAATTGATGTTCTTCAACTTGAACCAACTAGCAGAAAACCTCCACAATGAAGAATTTAATCATTCTGCATCGACACTTGCATATAAGGCTCTCGTGACACAACTCACGCCGTTCCTCCATTTCAATATTGTCAAGTCTGAAAGTTCAGTGATTTGCCAATCATTTCTTCGAGACACACATACCGAGCTTCAAGATTTCCGTGGTATACTATTGAAACTCATGACATCGGTCTCGGCTTCGATTTATGAAAGATCCCAACTTCAGCAAGCGTATGATAATGGAGTGCAAGTATTTACGATGCAAGAGGAAAATTGTCATACGATTGACGCATTGGAGGCTGCTAAAGATTGCAAGGACATGGAATCAACAGTTAAGCATGACATCAGCAACACGTCAGGGAATGTTACAGATATCTCTTATGATGACACCATACCCGTTTATGACGAAGAGCCTACACATATGGTACAATATAATGTTGTATATGATGTATATGCTAATGAAATGCCGCATATTGAGCATTTCGAACCTAATTATGCCAAACATGGGATGGAAAAGAGTGACAACGATACCACTTATGATTCATCCGATGTGAGTTATAATGGGGGAGAAAGTGTTCAAAATGCTAACAATCATGATAATTGTCTTATGACTGTGTCATTAACTGCTTCTGATTCCAAGATTAAAGAGCTCGAAACGATCGTAGCTCAGCAATCAAAAGATATTGAGGATGCCAAAATTGAATTTTCGAAGAAAACGTATAAACTTGAAAAGTATTTTGAAAAACTTGAAAATTCAAACGTTGTTCTTGAACGAAAATTGGATCAAAAAGTTCTAGATTCTAAAGCAGAAAAAGATAATCTTTTGAAACAAATTAAGTTGCTAGAATCTAAATTGGCATCCCAAGATAATTTGCTCAAAGATAATGAGACCTTAAAGGCTCAGTTACAGGAAAAGGTTTTTGCTATAGCTGCGTTGAAAAACGAATTGAGGAAAACTAAAGGAACTAGTGTGGACACTAAGCTTGAAAAAACCATCAATCTTGGGGAAACCGCCTACAAATCAGTCCGTTAGACAACCGATTGTATTTAGATCTGAGCGACCACAATCCTCGAGACCGCGGTTTGCCTCCCAAGTTGATATGGTTCATACCTCTAGAACAGGCACTTCACCAACTAGGCCTAATGTGACTAAACCAGCTTTTGCAAGACCTAATCACATGATTGCCTCTAGTCTCCCTAGACATAATCCAAAGAACATGTAACACCCCAAAATATTCATACTTTAGTTCAGCGGAAGAGTCGTTGATGTTACGGGATAACACATTACTCAAATCATAGACAACACTTAAAAATCGCGTCGTTGAATAATAAAACATTTTCCATTCATAAATGTCAAATTACATAGGTCCCAAGTCATAGTATTTCATACAGTTTTACAAAACCTTTGAATGGAAATTTTTATTTAAGTGCGGGCCATAAATTCTTATCGTCTTCCCGAGAATTACCTTCAAGTACCCGAGATAAAACATGTTAAGAAAAGTCAGCGAAAACGCCGAGTGAATTCATAGAGTTTAATAAAAATCATTAGTATATCATCGGTATATATTATTACCGAAAATCATTTTTGTACAAATCTTTGTAATAGGCCATAAAATAGGCGATAAAATAGGCCAAAGACATTTTATACAACTCTTAGTCGTAAATCATAATATAGGCTTCTGCCTTCAAAACCATTATACGAACCATTGTCGTAAAAACATCATACAATGCGTTTTATAACGTTGTATAAAGTTTAATAAAAACCATTATATGATAATGGTTATGTAAAACCAAAACAGGAAATAATATCAATAATAAGACCCCGTATTGCTAGTCAGGCAATATATCGTAAATCAATGCGTATATCAGTATTTTCGATATTGGATTATTATAATCCGCATGACATTGCTACCTTACTATAACAAACAATGGGTAGCTAACCCGTAATTCAATTTTCCCATCTAAGTTAGCGTGTCGTCACAAATATCACGCTTATATAAATCTTCTCATACATAAATTCTCTTACCACTCAAGGCGGCACGACGGGGATCAACCGTCACATCGCGAACATGGGTGATCTTCCCCAAATAGTACTATTATATGCACAAGCGTCTACCAAATCCTGGTAGTTCACAATTCATGCTAATGGGACTTTTAGTGACATAACCTAACTAATAATAATCCATTTCATTTAATTCATCGGGTCATATAATCATTCATCGGGTCATATAATCATTCAGGTCCAAATCAATAAGCAACAATCGGGACAACTGGTGTCCTATTTTTATTAAAACTAACATGTTATCTCCCTCGCGGGTTTATAAAACATTTCATAAAACATTTAAAAGAGTGCGAGGCTATGAACTCACGTTGATTGGGAAAGGCGGGTTATCGGTGATTTGGATGTACGGTACGTGCTTCAATCACGGAAACCTATATAAATAATACTCGTCTTAGACTCTTGTACAATGACTTTATAAAAATAATGGCTATGTATATATATATGATGATATATAAGTATGATGATGATCAAGTGGGATTTTATCTCTTCATTTAACATTATAGTGTTATGTGTTAGTCAAATTTTTGACTAGTTACACTAGTTTCAATCCAATTCCATATTGAGGCCCAATAAGCTCATTAAAAGCCCAATACATTATATTAGTCCATTTATACTTTTAATGTAACAACCCAAAACCGTGGTCATTATTTAATTATATTTTTACGTATATTTTTGAAATTATTGACGAGGTTGATTGTCATGACGATTGGTGATTTGATTTGGATGATGTTGAAAGTTATATTTTTACATTTTGATGGGTTGCGAGGATTATTAAGAATGACGATATCGACGGATGCCCGAGAAATTTTACGTTTTATTCAAACATGTCGATGTTTAATATTTTGACGTTTTTATTTTAATGTCGTATTAAGTCGTGCCGGGACTATATAATATCATATTTTGTGTGCGTTTTAAGTTTTGAGGAGCATTTTTATGAAACTCGAGACCCGTAAATATTTTCAAAAGTGACTAATAGTCATTTCCCGCTTTTTAACAAAGTATTTGCACTTTGGTCCAAAAGAATCACAATTGGCAAAAACTACCCTAAACTTTTCCCATATAAAAGGAAAATAAACACACATGTACACACAATTTCCACCACCACCAAAATTTTCTCTCTTTCCCCTCCTCCCCTTTCTTTCCCATCCACCACACCAAGAACAAACACCCCTTGGATTTTTATTTTGAGATCAAATCTCTTAATTCTAATCAAAGACCCATTTCTAATTCTTGATTCTCTACACACTGGTATGAAAATCTTACACATGCAAGCACATTTTTGAAAAACCCATTTTTGGATGAAAATCTTGTGATTTGATCTTGAATTCTTGTTGTATGTAGGTGTTTATGTTGATATATATTAGTTTTTATGATTACATGTTAAAATTTTTGAGTTGGGTTTTTATGATTTGATCATCTAGGATGATTTTGAATGTTATGATTGAAAGTAGTAGTGTATGGATGATTATAGTGGTAAAAATAGGGTTAAAATGTGGTGAAAAATTAATTTTGAATGATATTTAAATATATATTTTATAACAGATTATTAAAGTTAATTTTCTGAAAATATGAGTTTGAGATGAACTAATTAGATATTGTTGTAGAGGATGTTTTTAGCTTCGTTTTGGTATAAGGTAGGGCTTCTAGCTCCAAACGAGCGAAAAGTTACGTTAGTTTGATTATTCGTGTACCGGGAGACGAGTATCGGCATAATATATAATTGTTGTCGATATTTGGATCGAATCCCGGGGAATATAAAAAGGATTTTGAAATGTGTCAAGTACTGATTTTGAATGATAAGTATGAGGATGTTGAGTTATTTTCAAAGTTGAGTGTCGGTTTTATAAACGGAGAAAAATAAATGTGTTAAAAGACTATATGAGTTGTTGACGTAAAACTGTCCGGTTTTTGTAGTTCAAAGATGTGTCGGGCAGGGAACTTTAAATGTAAAATCTTTTAATGAGTTTTTAACAGGTCTTTCTATATATAGTAAGTGAAGTTTCTGATTAGTATCATAAAAATTTGACGTGTTTAAGAGGGGTAAATGAGCTTGTACATTTGGTGTGTACCGACAGATTTTTATCGAAAGAATTAACTAATAGAATAAACATATAGAATGGAGTAAAAAGGTCACTTGTATTGTTTTTATTTTGGATTGGTTGTGATTTTATGATTTTGAGTTTGATGTTACTAAGTATAGGTTTTACTCGAGTTTATTATTGATGAACGCGCCTTATTTGATAGGTTGCGGTTTTTGTGTTTATCGGGCATCAACTATCGTCGAAGATCGTCTTACTACTGCTATTACTCCAGGTGAGTCTATAGCCTCGCTTTCTACTTGTTTTAATGATTTTAAAACCCGCGAGGGGGATACATGCTATTTGAAGTAAAATGAACACATGTCATGAGTAATTGTTGGACCCGATGTTGTCTTTGTTGCCTTTGATGAATTGAATTGTATAAGTACCTAATTGCAAAAGTCCCTAAATTCATGAGCCGTTAACTATCTTCAGACTTGATGTTGTGAGTTGAGAATAGCCGCTTATTCTAATAATAGTACTATTGGGCTGACTACCCTATCTAAGACCAGGGCATTACGCTGAGTAACCTCTGGGAAGGATAATTTTACGAGAATGAGAATTGGTATTCTTGCAATTGATACCCTAGTAGGGGCACTGGTAATTTTTCTAGTCATGCTGGCATTTGGCGTGGGTGACTAAGTTAAGGGGTCGGTGTCATGATCTTAATACAATTCATTAGCTACCGCTATAAGATGACGTACCTGATTAATAGATTGTATGGCCACAATTCTATTAAACAATTGTGAATGATTTTTACGATGTGTTCAATTATGTTTTGTTAAGCCTATAGACTCGCTCAACCGTGGTGTTGATGATTTTAAGCATGTATTTCAGGTACTTGAAGTTGTTGAATTGCGGAGCTTGCTGGAGAAGGATTGCGGGATTGCTTTTGGTAGTGTTTGGTCTAAAACAGATTTCTTTCCCTATTGTCATAAACATATAGTAAATGGTCAAGTATTTTGGTAAAAGGTTTGTTGTTTTGATTAAGATCCTAGGGGAACCTGTACGCTACTCTGATATATTTTAAACTAATTTACTTGGGATTGAAGGTTTTAGACATTGATTTAAATTATTTCCGTATTTATTCCTAAATATACTGTTTTTGGGTCGTTTAAAGAGTTGAAAAATGAAGTTTGTGAATAACACCGAATTGTGTATTTTCCGCTGCGCAATGTAAAGTGGGGGTGTTAAAGATTGGTATCAGAGCTTTTTAGTTATAGCGAATTAGGTCGATTTTTGAAATGTCCTAAACTATAACTGTGGTGTCGAAGGTATTTTATAAAAGCAACGTAACTTCTCTACAAGGCTCCGGTAAGATTATTTATTTTTGTTATGCTTTGTTATTATAGATGTATCCCTTATAATTGTCTTGAATTCTTGAGTATTTATTAAGTAAATACTGCAATGAGGTATTGGTATTAATGAAAGGACGTGGAGTGCTTTCATCATAATTTCATTTTTATGAATATTGTATAATTATCATTTGCATTGCATTGCATTGCATTGCATCACATACATATATATTTGACATACGTAATTCATTTGCATTTGCATGACTATGCAGTGCATATATATTTTTGAATAATGACCTTATGTACTTTTGAATTTTCTGTGATTTCAGAAAATGTCTAACATACCATATTACGTCAAGAATGGGGGATTTGCTGTAGGTCAATGAAGTTTGCAGAATCAACAAGTAGGTGATCATAAGATTTCAGGTGGATGGTTAGATTATGAGGATGATACGAATGATTAGAAAAATGTTGTAGAATTTGATAGTGATAATTATATGACTGAGAGTGAAGTTGGAAGAACTGAGGTTAGAACTGAAGTGAGAAGTTATGGGACTAATTTTGAGAAATATTAGAAAGAGATAGATAGGCTTCGCAGCTTAAGTGAATATGTAGCTCATCTTGGGCCGTATCTTGAACCACATTGGAAGTTTCAGGATAGTGAGGTGTATGCTGATTCTCATTATATGATAGATCCGCCGTGTCAATGAGGGCTTTTGAGGTATGGATTTAAGAATCCACCGTGTTTAGATCGAAAAGGGAGGTGCTGCAAGTTAGGACCAGATGAAGATGAAGCAGGGACGAGCCAAGTTGGAGAAAGTGATGGACCACATCCTATGGAGTGATGTAGTGATGGATTTTGTTGTATTTCAGTTTATGTATTGTTGTGTTGTATTTGGATTATCTAGGTGTTGTAAGGTAGTACTGGGATGGATTTTCATTATTGTTGTTGTTTAGGATTATAAGGGTAAGTGACATTAGTGACACGGTTTTGTTGCGATTTTTTCGGATTTATGGACGAAATCTACTATTACCCTTTAGTATTTTGATGTGTTTTTGTTATTCTCTCTTTTGTAAGATGATTGCGGAATTTAGATAGTACTGTGTTGCTGGCGCATGCAGTATTCATGTTATATCTTGATGAAAAGACCCTATTCTTTCTATCTCGATGTGTATACTTATTAAGTTTCTTTCTACTGTTATCTTATAGAAAGAGTTGATTGAGATATGTTTCTGTCATTAGCAGGGTTTCCTGTGTGACTGAGTATATTGAAATATGTCTCCAAAGGTTGCCAACCAATAGGGTAGATTATATGATTGTGGGAATAGTTGTTAGATTGTTTGAAGCTGATAGTGCTGAGAGGAGACGAGATGATGCTGAGATTGAAAATCCCGCTGTTTCAGTTGAAGATGCTGCTGAGACTGAAGATGCTGCTGAGATTGAAGATGCTGCTGTTCCAGTTAGAGATGCTGTTGCTAATCCGCAAGATTTAAAAGGATGTCGGTGCGTTAGATTCCTAGTTATGAGAAGAGATGCAGTAAAGAGTGTCGTATGGATATTAATAGTAATTGGAAAGGTGCAACTATATGGATAAGTTCGAGTAACTGATGGATGTTTGATATATCAACAGTTATTTGGGAATGTTCAACTAGACGAAAAGAGATAGTAATTTAAAGATTAATCCTGATTCGAAATTAAGTGTGGCAGAAAAGGGTAAAGGTACGGTATTGTTGCGAAAGACAATAAGAAATAGGAGTGTATTTCCTCTAATAGAAGGTAAACTTGGAATTTAATAGTGTAAGATAAGAAGAGATGGTATTCAAGCAGTTACTACAAATCGAGTAAAAAGGAGGAAGTTTGAGATGAACTAATTAGATATTATTGTAGAGGATGTTTTTAGCTTCGTTTTGGTATAAGGTAGGGCTTCTAGCTCCAAACGAGCGAAAAGTTACGTTAGTTTGATTATTCGTGTACCGGGAGACGAGTATCGGCACTATATATAATTGTTGTCGATATTTGGATCGAATCCCGGGGACTATAAAAAGGATTTTGAAATGTGTCAAGTACTGATTTTGAATGATAAGTATGAGGATGTTGAGTTATTTTCAAAGTTGAGTGTCGGTTTTATAAACGGAGAAAAATAAATGTGTTAAAAGACTATATGAGTTGTTGACGTAATGATTGATACAGGCACACTATGTTTACACAACTCCTTTAAATATAAAGAGTCAATTTCTTCATCGAGAATCTATCATTAACGGGAATGATATTAGTAGATTTGGTCAGTCTGTCGACGATGACCCAAATCGAATCAAATTCAGATGATGACCTTTGCAATAGTTAGACGTTTACTAATGTATGAGGCGATGTCTGCCTTCATAATTTACCATCAGTACAACTTCTTCAGATAAAGATACATTAAATCAGAAATGACATGAATAGAATACTTAAACTTATGAGATTCCAACATAACTAAATCTCACAAACCTCTATATTTAGGCAACCATAAGCGGCCTTTTATACATTTTACGCCATCGGCTTCTCAATGCTAATGGTTCACATTAGCCGCGAACCCCTTTTATTATCTATATTATCCTTCTTACAAGCATCAGCTATTTTTAAATTGTTCGGGCAATTTATTTTGCACAGTCATTACTAAGGAACACATCCTAATTGGTTCTTTATCCTTTCTATATAATGTGTCAGTATCTACATTCACCTTTCCTGATGAAATAATTATCATGACCACAATTCACTCAAAAATTCTTTCTTCATATTTTCTAAGTTTTAGTTTCGTCTCAACTATTATCTTTATTAGTTTCGCTCAATCCGACGTTTAAAGCGTCGATAAATATTACAAGTAATTATATAATAAATATTTAATTTTATGAAACGTAAACGTAAAAAGTTTTAAACTTCTCAGTTCGTCCAATTATAGAAAAATGTTAAAAATAACTTTGAATTTAATTAACGCGATCTTTGTTGATTTTTCAAAAATAATTAACAAGGTCCGTAAATGTTCGAAAAATCTTTGTTTATACTTTGGTCAAAATTTTCTTAGTTGAAAAGCAAAAATTGTCGTTTCAAATTCCAAGTCATGGTTTAAATGGTTTCCTCAATCCCTCTTAGGTTTTCTTGAGGTATGCATAAACATTTACCCCTAGAGGAGTTTAGTTAAATGTTCTGGGTATAAGAGAATAATTCCTTAAGAATCCTTTGATAAATATTTGTTAAAACATTTTTGCACTTGCTTTTAGATAAAACCCAAAGCCTTAATGGCTCTAATCTTTCAAGAGTCAATATAGATTTCACTACCATTAATCACACGGTCAAATAATGTAAGGGATCAAATCTCTAAATCATATGTTAAGTACTCAAGGTACAGGTTTTCATTGCTCGGCAAACTTAGGGCAGTCTATAAATGATTATTAACTCCTTCTTATTCTTAGAAACAAACAAATGGTCCTTAATGATCACAAGCATGAACTTATTAAAATACAACTTACACACGTGATTCATCAAATTCATGAATGCTACCTGTGCATTGGTCAATCCAAACGACATCACATGAAACTCATAATGTTCATTACGAGTTCTGGATGTAGTGATTGGAATAGATAATCCTTTTCGCAGACGCGAAATTGATGATAACCATGTCGTGGATCAAATTTTTGAATATACACTAGAACCTTGTAAATGATCGAACAAATCTTCCATCCTGAGTAATGGATATAGATTTTTAATCGTCAATTTACCTAGTTCACGGTAATCAACAAATATAAGGAATGATAATACCATAGCTCTTCATGACGACGAGCTTGGTAAAATAAAAGCTTTCTCCGACAACTCTCTCAGTTGTACGGTAAATCTTTTGATTCAGATGATGCTGACGTATGGTGTACATGCTACAGGTGCAACATTGGGAATATAATCAATACCAAATTCAACTTGCCTTAATGGCGAAAGTCTAGGTAATTCACCAGCAAATACCTCCTAAAATTTTAGATAACAGAAACATCTTTTAATAAATCCACCTTAGGTTCCTTCTAGATTACAAAGTCTATGACTAGTTCACAACCATTCATGGTGTAATTTCAAGTCTAAATGCAGGATATGGTCATCCATTAAGAATTATTTAGATCACTTTTGATTATCAACATCTTATCTTTTAGGGGAATTTTACTCGAGTTCCCGTCAATTAAGACAATGACATCATGTCATAATCAATCAATCCATTCTATTGGCACTACCAACTTTTCAGTTTTATTGCCATTGATAAGATGTGAACTTCTCAAAAGACTAATAATAATTCATAACCCTCCACAGATTCAAGGATATATGGAGACATAGCTAACATTAAAAGAGTAAGGTCAACACATAATCTACGCGAGAGAATTTCAAATTAGATAAAGACGAAAATATTAACGAATATGAATATATCCCATGTTTTCATGATTTAAGTACGCATTCGAAAGCTCCTCGGATCGTTACCCAGGTTATTCAAATGAAACCTAATCAAAAGAAATGATAGGAACGTCAATACACCCAGTCGGGTGTCAACACTCGATAATTAGATACTTTTCCAAAGAATCTCACCATGAGAGAATTGGACAAGAAGGGGAGGTCAATTGTCAAATAAGACAATTTCCATAGATGAGTAAATTCGACTCAGAAGAATAAATGGTATGGGCACATATGTAGGTGTCTTTAACAATATGTCCCTATTTTTGCACTTCTTGCAGATCTTATAAAATTTAATCTTTCACAATCTTCAAAGAAAATTTAGTGTTTATTAATAATTTCATGGTGACTATTAATCATCCTTGCATGGTCCCTTCCAAATTGTATGTAGGCGCGCAACTATATACAATTTTAGGATTAACGATGCAATACTCAGTTCATCAAAACTTTGTCATCATGTTTAAAATATATATATATATATATATATATATATATATATATATATATATATATATATATATATATATATATATATATATATATATATATATATATATATATATATATATATATATATATATATATATATATATATATATATATATATATATATATATATATATATATATATTCATGCTTAATTCAAAATGAATTTATAGAGATGTTCTTTGTTATGGAAACAATTAAGTTTTCCAAGGTATTTCATAAACAACTTTATTTCGATAGCGATTACTTATAAATCTCACTTTGAATAATCCATATGGTAATGAAAATTCAATTTTTCTCAAGGGATACCGTTTTAACTTATAAAAACAATGAGTGATCTGCAAAAGAGTGATAAAAAGTTGTTCACCAAGAACTAACTAAGATATAATAGGGAATGAGCTTAACCAATTAATCATGAGGTTCATGACCTCGATGGCACTCAAAAGAGTAACCCATAACGTAACTCAAATCAAAAGGAGTACTCGTTCAATGGTTGCATCACTAATATGAGCATTAGGAAGAAGCAAGAAAAGATAGATAACATCGATACATGTAGGATTTAGCAATCAGAGGTAGCCTTTTCATTAATCTCAAACAAGTCAAAAATTGTACCGTAAAACATTACGTGTCGCCATGTCATACAATTCTAAGGACTCATCCTACCAACTGATGTCTCAGTTAAGTTAGGGATTTTTTTAAGGATGCTACAATGAATACTAATCTACAAGAGTCATTAGGTGTTCCACCTGTCCCGGAAGATCCATCTGTCCCAATTCAGAAGAAGATTTCTTCAATTTATTTCTTGGACACTGGGCATCCTCGTCATTGGACAATGGCCTAGGAACAACCCTTAACACGAACCAACAATCATTTAAAACCTTATAATTCAATCACAGGACTCAACGACTTCCTCTTAATAATCTCATATTCCATACGAGTTACATTTTACTTTATTCAAGTTTTCAACCAACTTATACTCAATGCTACATCCTACCTCATTTTCCAATATTTCAAACTTATTCTTAGACCTTAAAAGGGCAATAAAAGCTCGATATGATCAACACTTAATTTCCAATCCTATAGCTCTTACAACAATAGCTATCAAATGAGTCACTAGTATGAAATGACCCACACACTCAATTAGACCTCTCAGAAAGGTACTAGTGGCATGAGGCTTTTGGGTAATGGTTCCAATAACAGCCTCAAGTGCAACATTTACCTTTTCGATTTCAAATTTAAGAATCGGGTGACACCGATCAGATGACACCTTTCTAGGTGGTAAGGTTTTATCAAACTCCACTCTAAAGGAAAGATCGTCATGACATCGATATCAGATTTAATCTCGCCAATTCTTCTTCAAGATCATAATCAACTACTATCAACATTTCCACGAATATCAACCATTTTGTTGGGATCATAAATATCCACAACTTGGTTTAGATCTAGAATAGCTAGATTTACTACAGGAATAACTTAGATTAATTTTCTAGGGGATTTAGGGTTCCTTGTGACAATCTACGTCGTATAAATACCTCGTATAAGTATTAAAATAATCATCAAACAATCATGTAATCAAATTACAACATATATATATATATATATATATATATATATATATATATATATATATATATATATATATATATATATATATAAAATCTAAGTTATATATAAATATATATATATATATATCTATATATATATATATATATATATATATATATATATATATATATATATATATATATATATATATATATATATATATATATATATATATATATATATATATATATATATATATATATATATATATATATATATATATATATATATATATATATATATATATATATATATATATATATATATATATATATATATATATATATATATATATACTAGCGTCATAACCCGCCCAATGGGCGGGGTCGCTTTTTTCTTATTCCGAAGGGTTTAGTATTGTGCGGTTTTAGTTTCTTGAATTTGTAATTTAACCTTTAGTATATTTTAGTTATAGTTTACGCTTAAGTAACGTTTATTTGTGGTCAAGGACGGGATTGTTTTTTTCTTAATATGAACGAACCATTGACGATAAACCTGTTACCCGGTTCCTCTATCGGGTTGATCCAATGATCGATCTTGTTACCCGGTGACTTAACCTGGTTGACCCGGTGGTGAAACCGTAACCTGATATATCACTATAATATGATTCGTTAATTTATGTTAAAAATAGATTTTTTTAAAGAATTAAAATTCAATCCGAATTTAAAAAAAACATTTTGAAAATTAATAAATAAAAATTCCATGTCTAAACCTCACTAACACGCACTAATGAAACAAAAACCTTTACACTTGGATAAACCTTAAAAAGAATACCAAATTTCACAAAAACATCGTTATGTTATTTTCCTATACTGGAATGAGGCAAACTTAATAGTAGCAATTGATATTTTGGGTCTTTAAATATTTTTTTTCTGACACAAGTTTTTGTGTTTAATTTTTATTATTCCATGGCAATTTTTACATGTCTATACCTTTACACTCGGATAATTATTGAACTGCGAAAATTATTCTGAAATTTAGAAAATAAAAAAAATTTGAAACTTAAAAGAAAACTAATAAAAATATTTCGAAAATTAAAAACAAAAGAATAAAGGGGTTGTTTAGTTGTGAAAAACTTTTCATAATTTTCTGCTTTTAAATTTCTAAATAAAGAAAAAGTATTCTTTTTTTTTCCCTAAACGTATTAAAAAACCCTAAATAACATCTATGGCGGCAGAAATTTCTTTCTTGTCGGCAAGTGTGTTTTTTCGATTCTTTGGTTAAATTGGTCGCTAGGCTACCTGTTTTTTCTTAGGGTTTTTTAGGGTTCGTTTTAATTTAAATCGTCCTTGTCTTCTAATTCGTTGGTGGATATTAAATCGGCTGTAGTTAATCGTTGCAGCATTCAAGGATAATAAATCCTTGCATCATTAATCATTGGTGGGTCCGGTTTGCTTGGCGGCTGACCTTAACATTCATTTGTTTAATAAATTCTTGGCGGCTGACCTTAAGGTTTAATTGTTTAATATCAAGTGTCGGCTGACTCTTCAATATCAAGTGGGGTTGGCGGCTGAATCTTGTTTAAGGTTTAAATGTTTAATTGCAGCAATCATTATCTTGGCGGCTGACCTTTTATTTTTTAAGGTTTAATTGCGCAGTTCACATTAAGATTGTTCTTGTTTAAGGATCAATTGCGCGGCTGACCTTAATTTTTAAGGTCCTCTTCTCAGTTTTGGCTACTTGTTGAACCGATCGACTGTTTGCGAATTTGTCTAAGATTCATCATGTCTTCAAAACCAAGTGTTGAGGTAATTAAGTCTATTGCATCTAAGATTAATGCTATGCAGCCACTTGACATTAAAAAGGTGCTTGGATTGCTTGGGGTTGTTATCACCAAGATTCAAGATATTCGTGCTGTTGGGCAAGAAATTAAGGATCGAAAGGATCCTGTGTGTGCACTGATTTCTAAAGAGCGTTCTAAGGAAATTGTGGCATTATTGTGTAAACTTGAAACTGATATGATTGCTTTTCCCCATGTGGTTAAGGCAACCTCTAGTGATGGTTTCGTTGACTTGATTGAAAAAGCTGCCACCATTAATGGAATGCATCCGTGTAATCTACATGATGTTTTGGAGTTATTTGGTGTTACGATTCGTACGGTTTGCGATGCAGGTGTATTTATGCATAAACTAAAGATGAATAAATATCCATTATGGGAATTGCTTTCTCAAGATCGTGCTAAAGAAATTCTGGATCTACTTTGCAAGTTTGAAGTTGGAATGGTTACATCCACTAATCAAGGTATTAACTCTGATGGAGTCTCATCTTCATCTAATTTTCATTGTGTTAGTGACAGTGTTTGTGAAGGTGTTAATATCTCGATCCCTAGGAAGGTTGTTGAGAAAGTAAATACTCGCTACCACAATACTTTATATGGTTATTTTCTTGGTAAAAGGATAGCATTTCCTGTGGTGGAGTATTTTGCTAAGAATAACTGGGCCAAACATGGTCTGAAGCGTATTATGATGAATGAAAAAGGATTTTTCTTTTTTCAATTTGGGACTTGTGAGGGGCTTAATGCGGTTCTTGAAGGTGGTCCGTGGATGGTAAGGAATTCGCCTATCTTTCTTAAGAAATGGACTATAAATACGTACCTTCTAAAAGAGGAACTAACTCGCATACCGGTATGGGTTAAGTTTCATGATGTACCGCTACAGGTGTTTGAAGAGGAAGGTATTAGTTTAATTGCTTCGTGTCTTGGTAAGCTTATCATGATGGACACTTATACTAATACTATGTGTAAAGAGTCTTGGGGACGTAGTAGTTTCGCCCGGTGTCTAATTGAAATGAATGCTAATTCGGAGTTTATGGAAAACATTACTATTGGTGTACCCGATCTTGAAGGCCCTGGATTCACTAAGGAAACTATTCGTGTTGAGTATGAATGGAAACCTCCTAGATGCCCTACTTGTAATATTTTTGGCCATTCATTTGATACTTGTCCGAAAATTGTTAAACCTAAAATGGTTGAAAATGTGACAACTCATGTTGATAGTGATGGTTTCCAACAAGTGCAAAGCAAGGGGAAGAAGAACAAAGGTAACTTAGGGAATCAAATCCCAAGAGGTGTTCCATTGAGCAAGGGTTTTCAAACAGGTAAGTCTGTTGCTTTTCGTCCAAAAAATCACTTGGATGCTACAAGTAAGAGTGGTGATGATGGTAAAAAGTTGAATACTAAATTTAGTCAGTCACATCAGTCTAGCAACCCTAGTGGTCTGAATAAAGGTACGGATCCAATGAGCATTGTTTCTACCTCTAATAAATTTTCAACTTTGTCCAAGTTTGGAATGGAAGAAGTGGTTCAAGTTAGCGAAGAAGATAATGAGGAGGAAGTCGAGATTGTCTATGATGAATCGGTAAATCTTCTCAACACTCATATTGGGGCAAGCACTCCAACTGGTTGATCCTATGTTGATGGTTTATTATTTTCTTCCTAATTTTATGTTTTCGTCTTGGTTTTTGTCTAGCTTATATTTTTCATCATTCTAGACTAGTTAATGTTTATGGTCTGTCATAAACATTTGTTTAACAAGCTGCCTGTAGCTTGCGGTTAATGTGGTATTTCAGCCACATTCATTGTACTTCAACGCTTTTTTGGTTCTATTTACCAGGGTCATTGTTACCCTTTTACCAAAAAAAAAAGTATTCTTTTCTAAAGTGGTGTTTAAAAAGTATTCTTTTTTAAATGGTATTTTTCATTTGTTAAAAAAATGAACAATGTTTAGACGAAACTATTTTCAATCATTTTTTCATGATCAACATTTTTTCACGTTTTTGCTAGTTTTTTTACATTTTCATCTGTTTTTCCCGTTTTCTTTTTTCACGTTTGCGTAAGTTCTTTTACGTTTTCATAAGCTTTTTTATGTTTTCATCAGCTTTTTAATGTTTTCATCAATATAATTACGTTTACATCCAATTTTTAAGGGTTTTATCAGGTTTTTAGGGTTTCGCCCGATTTTTCCCGTTTTCGTCCGATTTTTAGGGTTTTATCAGCGTTTTCGTCAGTGTTTTTACGTTTTCGTCAATATTTTTATGTTTTCATCAGTATTTATACGTTTTCGTCAGTATTTTTACGTTTTCATCAGTATTCTTATATTTTTTCTGAATTTCTACGTTTTCGTTCGCTTTTTTCGTTATCATCAACATTTTTACGTTTTGCTTAGAATTGTTGCACATTTCGGACGAAAACGTTAAAATAATGATGAAAACTTAAAAATACCGAATAAAACGAAAATTTACAGACAAAAACGTAAATCTACTAATGAAAAACATAAAAACACATATGAAAACGTAAAAAAGCAGATGAAAACGTAAAAAAAATAGACTAAAACGTAAAAAATCGGATGAAAACGTAAAAAAAACGGCCGAAAACGTAAAACACCTAACTCAAACGTAAAAAGTTGGATGAAAACGTAAAAAATCTGAGGAAAACGTAAAAAACCAGACAAAGACGTAAAAATACAGACGAAAACGTAAAAAATCAGAAGAAAAAGTAAAAAATCAGACAAAAACGTAAAAATTTGGACGAAAACGTAAATATTCTGGCGAATGAGTAAAAAACTGACGAAAATGTAAAAAATACTAAAGAAAAAGTAAAAATTCGGACGAAAAAGTAAAAATTCGGACGAAAACGAAAAAATTCAGACGAATACGTAAAAATACTGATGAAAACTTAAAAATACTGACGAAAACGGACTAAATCGAAGAAAAAACTTAAAAATACTGACGAAAACGTAAATATACTGATGAAAACATAAAATTATTGACGAAAACGTAAACAACTGACAAGAACAGGAAAACTAACCAAAACATAAAAATAATTGATGAAGACATAAAAAACTGACAAAAACATAAAAAATGGCGAAAACGTGAAAAATGAAGAAACGTAAAGTAAACTGACAAAAACGTGAGAAACTGTCGGAACATAAAAGCTTAAATAACTATAAAAAGTGACGAAATGTAAAATATGGTTAGAAATAGATATGTGAACATGTTTTATTTATATTTGGGAAAAGAAATAAAAAAGGGTAATATGAGGTTTTCTAGTTTCTATATAAAAATTAGAAAATTAAAATTTCACGCTTTTTGGAAAATATTGAATAAAAGTTGCAAGGAACATGTTTTTAATTTGATATTTAGAAAATATATGTTTTGAAACTTTTAAAGAAAACTAATAAAAATATTTATAAAATTAAAAAAAATAAAGATATTCAATTTTAGTGAGTTTAAGTATATGTGTTAGTAATAATTAAACAAAAACCTTACCATAGCAAGTTGGTAAGTTTGATTACCCCTAAATGAAAGGTCTCATGTTCAATTCTTGCAAATGACATATATTTTTTAAAAATAAACGAAAATAATCAAAAACTGTGTTTCGAAAACGCTATTTTAAAAACAGAGTTTTGAAAACGCGGGTTTCAAAACTGTGTTGTTACGAAAACGCAATTTCCAAAACAGCGTTTCCAAAACGCAGTTTCAAAAAAGTTCCAATACAGCGTTTCCAAATCGCAGTTTCAAAAAAGTGCGACTTTAAATCACAAAAAATGTGAAAAATGGAGATTTTCTAGGAATTTCTCAAATCCTATTGGTTTAAAGATGTGACTGAGATATGACTGGATTAAAAAGTGTGGTTTCAAATCATAATTATACCTATATATAATATAGATATATATATATATATATATATATATATATATATATATATATATATATATATATATATATATATATATATATATATATATATATATATATATATATATATATATATATATATATATATATATATATATATATATATATATATATATATATATATATATATATATATATATATATATATATATATATATATATATATATATATATATATATATATATATATATATATATATATATATACTAGCGTCGTAACCCGCCCAACGGGCGGAGTCGTTTCGTGAATCTTTTTTTAAAGTACCTTTGGGTATTTGTTTCATTTGTTGGTAGTGAGACTCGTTTTTGTTAAAAGAAAACTCAATTTAAACTATATTTTATACTTTTAGGGCTAGACTCACCCAACGGACGTGTTTAGTCCCATGTTAATCTTTCGTTGTATTGATATCATTTTTTTATTTATGTTGGTTAAACGTAAATTATGGCTTGGTATTATTAGTACTTGCTACACACAAGTGATGTGTTTCTTTTTAATTTGTTTTTAAAAGTAGTTTGTGTATCCATTATAGTCTTTTTGGCTAAATATATGTAATTATATACTTTTTAGAAAAATTCGGATAATTCTGGTCGAATCGAGAACCGAACTGAACTAAAATTCAATTTTGTAATCTATAAATTGCGATGAATAATACAATTATCACCTACGTGTTTATTCTATCATTCTACATAAATCAATAATATTGTTGCCATCCGCATATCAAGTTCGCCAAAAATTCAATGAAGTCTCATTATTTATCAAAGGCTTAATGGACTAATCAAAGCCATCCAATCCATTTTCATCCTATGGCCCAAATTAAAAAAATAATAATAAGCAACCTTCCTCTTAATCACTTCAACCGAACCTTTTTTCTTCTCAGACTCAACCACCACACACACAGTCACACACCCTAACACACAGTCGATCAACCACAATTGATTCCGACCACCCCCACAAGAATATACTATTTTCCGGCGAGATTTACAACAAACCCACTTTTCCGGAGACCTCCACAACAAACCCACCCTTATCCAACCACCTTCCGGCGACCTCCACAAAAAGCCACCATCTTCCATGATACATACTCATGTAGTGTTCACTTACCCATATCATTGATGAAGGTGATTCACCATAGTTAGAAAAAGATTCAGAAGAAAATTCATAGTACTTTAGATAAGGCACATTTTATGATTGTTGCTGCATACCATGTGTTTGATGAAATGACACTATGATAATCACACGTGATTTAGCAAGTTTTTATTCATGAATGAGCATTTGTCTTAAAGTTTGTTCGATTTTGTAGTTGAGAAGCTGATTACAGAAGTAAGACATGTTATTACAAAACTGGAGTATGACTCATGTATGAGTCAGGTGACTCATGTATGAGTCAGTATGACTCATACATGAGTCATAATGACAGAATATGTATTATAATGACTCAGAATATGTATTAACTGTAAAAAAAACACTTTTACGTATTAAGTGTAGAAATGACAACAATCAAATGTACAAGTATTTATAAACACTTGCAAAATTATATGACTCATGCATGAGTCATAATGACTCAGAATATGTTTTAACTGTTAAAAACACTTTTACATATTTAAAACTGTATTAAGTGTAGAAATGACAACAATCAAATGTACAAGTGTTCATGAACACTTGAAAATTTATATGACTCATGCATGAGTCAGGCGACTCATGATATTCAATACATAGTATTCAAATCACATATTCAAGACATGTTTTCAACACTTCAATAAAAGAAATCATAAATTTAAATCAAATATTCAGGACATGTTTTCACTTTTACATATTTATAAAAGAAAAACTATAAATTAAATCAGATATTCAACATATTTTTTCAACACTTGAAGTAGTTGTTGTAGTTGATTCTCCCACTTTTCTGCATCTTTACTCAACCAAAACAAGCACTCGTCTATGTGGAAGTTAGACTCATTTGTTAGTCTTTGAATTGTTTTGTTCTTCTCTCCGTATCTGCTTGTGTGTTCTTCTTAATGAAAGCGGTATCAAATCCCTTCTCCAACGCCTTAAAATGTACTTCTTTGGAATCTCTTCAATATCACGGTTCTTCAAAACACAAAATATTTGGCGGCAAAGAAAACCATAACGCATAATATGCCTACACGTACACTCAACTGATCCATCTCCAGGATTACGGAGAACCTTGAACATAAACATGAAACAAGTTAATAAGTGGGCATAAATCATGTATGAGTCACACTGACTCATGCATGAGTCACACTAACTCATACTGAGTCATAGTGACTCATGTATGAGTCACAGTGACTCATACATGAGTCACTATGACTCATGTATGAGTCACAGCGACTCATATATGAGTCACAACAACTTATCAACTACAAAAATCTCACTTCTGTAATCAGCTTATCAACTATAAAATCGACCAAAATTCAATAAAAATGCCCATTCATAACTTAGAACTTGCTAAAACACATGTGATTATCATTGTGTCATTTCATCAAACGCATGATGTGCATCAAATATCATAGCATGTACTTTACCTATATTACAAACAACAATTATATGCATCTTCAATAACATCGACATCAGCTTCATATATGTATGGAAAAGGTGGGTTGGAGTGGAGACCGCCGGAAAAGAGTGGTTTGGTATGGAGGTCGCCGGAAAAACGTGGGTGTATTGTGGTGGTTGCGGGAAAAAGGTGGGTTTGTTATGATGGTCGCGGGAAGAAGGTGGGTTTGTTGTGGTGGTCGCCGGAAAAAGGTGGGAAATAGGTTTGTTGTGGTGGTCGCTGGTGAAGGTTGTGGATCCCGATCCATAATTTTTTTTTTGTGTTTGTGTGTAAAAATATGGGGGGTTAATTGGGAGTTTGGTTTAATCATCACCATTAGATTGTTATAAGATCAATGGTTTAAATGAGTCCATTGAGACTATATTAAACAAAGATATGTTATAGATCGCTTCCCTATCAAGTTCAGTCTTTGTTGAGTTTTTTTCATGGAGAAAAAAAATGGTGTTGATTGATTGGTTACAGAAGTGGTAGAAAGAGATTGTTATGTTATTTTTTTAGGTGGGCGGGCATATCAAGCCGAATCTCGGGTTATCATCGTTGATTGTTATGTTCTTTTTAATTGTTTTTCTTTTATATAGTTATTAAAAACAATTATGATTTGGGATACTTTGGGTTATGCTTCGAATACTTTGGTTATCCGTAAAAAAAATAATTAGGATACTTTGGTTTATCCTTCGGATACGTTGGTTATCCGTAAAAATCAGGATACTTTGGTTATCCTTCGGATCCATTGGTTACCCGTAAACAAGTATGAATAGGGGATACTTTGGGTTATCCCGTTTTATTTTGGTTCATTGTTTTATTTTGTATTTGGTTTATTTTGGTTTATTGTTTTGTTTTGTTTTCTACTCCAGTCCGAGCTTTTGCGATTTTGCCGCTCGGACTGCGTGGGAGTGTTAGAGGATAAATATAAGCTTAAGCCCGGTTTGTGGGTTTCGGGTCCATTAGGGTTTTTTAATCTATAAATTGCGATGAATAATAAAATTATCACCTACGGGTTTATTCTATCATTTTACAGATTCTTGGTTCAGTTCGGTTGAAACTGAAACTAAAACTGCATATATAAAAACAATATATAAAAACATTAGTGAAACTGAAAGCGAAACACGAAAGTAAAATTAAAAAACACGGACTACTCGTCACGTAAAATTTCTGGATACACGACATTTGGTACAACAACGTCATCTCAATTCCAGTAAACAGTTTAGGGCTGTAAAGCGGATTAGGACGTGGAGCACAGGTAGAATCTGTAAAATCAATACAAGGATGTAACTCACATATTACATAAAAATAAAAAAAAAACATATTGTAAAAGTAGGCTACATATGCAATGATTATAAAGGTGCATGTTTATATGAATTGAATGTCATGAGCATTCATAAAAAAGATTGAATATAAGTATAAGTAATCAAACAATGAAACAACCAGCAGATAAATATGAGAAACAGTCTGTACGTTAGATAATTTAAAAAAGGGTTTGTAGCGTAGCTTGTTTCTCGCTTGCCTTTTTTAAATTATGTAATTAAATGTCATATTTTAATAAAACAATATTAACGGTAGTTTTCTATATCTATACTTCTATATCTATATCTATACTTCTATACTATTATATAAAGAGGCTAACTGCGATCTTAATTCCCATCTTAGTCCCGAACCTAAAATTTCCGAACCTAACTCCAAACAAAAAATTAAGATAATAAAAGTTAAATTAAACCCTTGGATCATATTTTGTTTAATTGATCTTATCCATCCATATGTTTTTATAACAAACTTTTGTAACAACCTTAGTAACAAACAATTCAAAATTTTTTTATCTTTAAATTGAAATATCTTTTCATATATTTTTTTTTATAATCTAATTTCATCATATTTTCTAAAATTTCGTGCTTTTTAATTCAACATCCAATTTGATATTATTTTATTAAATTATAATTTATTCGTTTTTAATGAGTTTATTTAAGTTAATTTAACTTTTTTACTACTTTAACTTTAATTTAAATCTTAATAAAATCGTAATATTTGTTCACTAAAAAGTAGTTATCGAATACTCACCGCTGCACTGCGCGGGTACGATGCTAGTATTATTATAATATAATTCAAACGCTTACTTGAATACTCGAATTACTCCCGCTTCAGATTATCTCCATTGATATTACACACCTTTGTATCAATACACTAAGAATAAGTAAGTATTACATAATTCGGGTCATTTATATGTTTTAAACTGATTTGTTTACCTCATTTTACAAAACTGATTTGTTCGTTAAAACTTGACGTTAGTAAATCATACATATCATGTCATTTATATGTTTTAAACTATACACATATATATCCAACACGTTCAACAACCGAGACTTATCGATTCATTGTTAATGTAATAGTTACATGTAGTGTATGTTTATATACATTATAAAGATTATCATTAGTGACCAGTTGTATTAGATTTCATGCAAGGATTTCATGAAAAGGTTTCTTCCACATATATACTATTACTCAAATAGAGTCACCGATGGCCGATTTTGAATCCTTCATTACCTGTTTTCGATTCTTAAAATCATGCAATATTTAATTTTTAAACCCATGTAATCTGATCTACGTTAGAGCATGTATGTATACATCATATTAACAAAATAAGGATGAATGATCTATTAAACCAATAGTATTTATATTGTTTTTAATATCAATAAACCTGCATATGAGTTAAAAAGTTCAACGAATTATGTTCCCTTATGTATCCTGGTAATCATATTATAAAATCCTATCAAAAGCTTCCTATTGATATTAAAAAAAATACATGATGTAGAAAGTCTGAGATATTTAAATGTCTAGATGATCTAAATTAATTTCTATCATATCAATGCAATTTCCTATGATCTTTGTGCCACAGCCTCAAATAATACTGCTCTAGCTTCATCATGCCGACACAATATCAGGAGTGTGTTCAGTACTACACATCTCGTCATAGTGTGAGCTTAATGTTTCGTGAATTGCAACCAGTTAGCACTGCGTCCAACTATTTGAGTATGGTGTAAATCATGTGACCCATTTTTGTATCATTGTGTAGTTCTTGATTCTTTTAGGAATTTACATTGAGGAAACTACATTCTCTTAGCAATTGATACAAAATGGGTCACTTTAAGACTGATAGATACATTGTGAAAGAATAGCGATACTCTAAACAGATAACGACTTACCGGGAGGATATTGGGATCCATATGGTTGAGGAGGGTAAGCAAACTGAGGTGTGTCATTTGTTGTCAAATTCTTACAAAAGAATTCCGTTTGTGGCTTATATATTTTCATCAACGTATTAGTCCGCAATAACTGAAATCAAAATTACAACATTTACTTGGTGCATTGGGTAAAAGCAGTGTGCCGACTATTTCATTTTGAAGAAAAAAAATCAGAACTAAAAGTTTATGACAATTTTCTCAACTACTTTTCAACTTACATGGGTATTTGGCATTGTAATTTAGACTGAATATAAGACCTTTGAAAAGAAAATGACCCAAATCAGATTGATGTTGGATCTTATCATGCTAAAGCACTCATTGTTTAAACTTTAGAAAAAAGAAATGTGCCGGTGAGTAAGTCCAACCCGAACCACTTATATTTTACAATCGATCATAAATTTTTTACTCTTTTGGCCGAAACAAATTTGATCTGTTACAAAACCGGCCTTCACCCTTTTTGGTCTCCATTGCCTCATCCTCCTAAATGACATCATCTTTGTTAAATTTGAAGGTAAAAGTAACTCTTTGACATGTGAAAGCCATTGCAAACTCATGAAGCTGTGATAAACAACAGAAAACTTCATAAAGCAGGTCATGCTTCCCTCGATTCATGTTTACACAAAACATTCCTAAATACATATTAATTTCATACCCATTAACGATAGAAGAAACATGACCAAATAAGGTCCTATCAAAGGCTTAATAACTCGCAGCAGAATCATTGCAGCCTCATCAATTACCAAAAGTTCAACTTGGGACAATTTTCCGCGTTCATGTGGTAGTATATACTGCAAGCGGACGTGTTTTGAAGCATGAGGTTAAAAGACACTAAAAACAACAGGAGGTATACAAATAAATTTGGTTGTAGTAAATATGAAACCAACAATTTGCCACTTATCTCAACAATTTAAAATCATGGATACATATATGATTAATTCTGGAAAAATCGTTCAACAATGTAAAACTAAAGACCAATTGAAAGCTCATTCGTGGTAATAACCTGCGGGTGTTCTACCAAATTCAATGTTGATTTAGGTGAATGGCTAAATTGAATAAAAAAACAAATTAGACTGAGACCTACAACTACTTCATATCCTGAAGCTGTAAAAATCAAGCATTTAAATGGATTAAAAACACACATGCCTCCTGTAACTTCTTTTGAGGGCCTTTGGATTACATTGGATACCTATGCAACATTAAAAAGATCATACCAACTTTGTATTGAAAAACAAAAACGGCTGCCTGAATTTGCTATAAGTGAAATGTCAAATGATTCACATTAAAAACCAAGATTACCGTAGGATTAATCAACTCACAGGGACTTTGCAAAATAACTGATCGCTCTTGAAACTACCGCATATGAAAACAAAATTATCAATTTCCAGTAGGGCGAAGAATTCTTTCCTGGAATAGAGAGAATCTGATCTTCAGAAATAATTTAATCTTATATACACATAATGTTTCTAAATTATATATGGAGTGATACATGATAACCACCGTGACCAAAAGTAGACATCAAAAAAGTAAGGTAACGTTACTTTACTTTGACCTGATATAAAAAAAAGTTAGAAGCCACTTCCATTGCTTTAAGATGTAGATAATAAACCATATCAGTATTATGTTTCTGTCTCTGGTAATATTAGTGTTCTATAATCAACAAAATGTACCCGCCATCTGCAATTGCACTCAAATTCTCCTAATATGCATTTTCCCTGAAGATCAAGAAAAGGTATTAACAAAATCAAGTTTGAAATTTCTCACTCAAATATTGATGTAAGAACAAACAAATAGAGTTCGCATCAAACCATCTGCTAAAATTACAAATTTATTCTCACTCAAGAATTCTTTTATTGCAACCAACTGGCTGAGCTTCCCTATTGGACTGATAGATAGAACCAGACTTGGAACCATCATCTTTACCATAGGAATTATGCTCGTTGATGTGTTCGTCAGGATAAGATGATCTACCATGTGACTGTATAAACTCCCATGGATACATGGTGGGAAGAAAAATGATTAGTTTATCATGTCTATTATTTAATAGAATGGTCGCTTCCAAATGTATTCAATGTGGCTGCGCCTTAACTTAAGAATGTGATCACATTAGTTACCACATTTATAAAGATTGCAAGACTAAGCCATTTCAAGTCCACCCCCCAAATGTAGCACCTTCAGTAACTACAATAGTTAGAATTTGAAGTCTTAGGACTTTGGTGACGGTCTATATCTGATATAAAAATGTGTCAACAATTATGCCCATGAACTACATCCAAAAATCAAAGAAATCTAAACTTTTCGTTATTCACATAAAAAGCAGGAAAATCAATGTTATCCCTTAATCATCTATGTATCCGTTAAGCTCAATATTTCTTTTCTTATAATGCCTTTAAGCAGCTAGAATATCGATTCATTTTCCTTGTTTTGGCAGATATTCAATTAACTTTCAAATTTCCTTTTCTATGATGGCCAACCTAAAAGACAGTGCCAAATAATGGAATGATTTTAATTAAGAAGGTCAAATGATTAAATAACATGTATATAGCTAAAGGCCGCCTCTGAATTTTACAATAATGTGGCACCATGAAGGATTTTGACATGTGGATGGCAAAATATGATTTTCAACCACCAATGACGGAATAAAAAAGAAAGATGTAACTCACACAACTACATGTCAAAGTAATCAATTACGATTTGACTAACCTTGTTTGGAATTAGGAAACGTCATTCATTAGGTGAATCATTTGAATCCTAGTTTGATGTAATAATAAGTAGTTATCAGAAAAAGGGTATGCATTCCATTCACCAACAGCTCGGGTATAAGTATCTTGTCAAGGGTGAGATGAAAGCTCACGCAACATATAAGCGTGTTGTCTTTTGTTTTCCTTGGGTTGATGCAATAATGCAAAGCTAGGGTGACTGAGACCTGTAAATTGCCTGTAGTTAAGGGTCAGTTTGGAAATTGTTTTTATAAGGGGCTTGGGTAATTTGCACGTGTTGTGAAAGTAGCTCTATACTTTGAAACTATGTAGGAAGTGATGGCAAGCATGACTGGTATGTCCAGTTGAGTTCATTTCATCCAATGTTATCAAAGTACAGTAAATGGATTTTCTATTTTGCTTATACAGGTACTATAAAGAAGTTTGTCAAATAAATATTTCATATTTGCTGTAAAAATTTCATATTAAAATCTCTAAGCTGATAAAAAAAATGATATTGAAATTGGAGTCTGTGTTTTTACCTTTGTAGTTGTAACATCCTTCTCGATAATCGGGTTCCTAGCTAGGGAATCAAGAGGAATATAATCTGGGGTACTCAAGTTATAGAAACCTGCAGGTTCGTGAAGAAGATGCAACAACCAAGAGTTTGTAGCAGCAAGAGCACTCTACAATATCAGTCAATGTCACACAACGATCAGAACTATGTTGACTGACTATATAAAAACATCATTGCATGTAGGTTAAAAAACAAAGAAAAATTAACCCACAGAAAAATGTTATATCTACAATACTTTTCAGTGACTTGTGTTTGATGGCCAAATGTTATTTAAAATGCAAAACCAATCCACTAAAGTAGGAAGATCAGAGGCATAGTTTACAAACTCATTATGTTTAAGATGTCTATATGTGATGTAATCAGTACATTCTTTGTTGTTTCACTGCATTTGAAAAAGATAGCAAAGGTAAATCAAATTGCTTACTGAATACAATGATACGAAAATGTTTCCTCTGAAACACAAGTTTGTAAAAAAAAGAACTTACACCAAGCATGTCAACCAAATAGTTCATGTTTCCAAAGGACATGGCGGGTGGAGTAAATGGAAGAACCACAAAAAAAATGAACTCATTAGGTGAAAAAGTGGGAGGTTGTCTACTATTGTAACCACAAAATACAAACCTGCAGACTCAAAATTACTGCTTGTGAAAGCTACAACTTTACCTCCATTTAGAACACCTATCTTACTGGCCGAAAATAATAATACCTATCCGGATGAAATATACCTATCTCATTGTTTTTCTTATTTTCGAAAGTAGGTTGTGAGGGCTAATACGTAAATAATCTTTCACGACTGAATGTGGATTCGAGTTCTCGCAAACCCTCTATTACCGGGAAACCTACATATATCAGAATGGGACGAGGATAAGAAAATCATGTGGGTTGGATTGCACCAACGTGCATTGGCACTGCATTAACTATAGCTGCTCATTTGTTGGGTGTGTGTGTTCCTGGTTCTGGTGCTAGTCTTATGGCATTTTTAGGTGGGCCTGCAACTGAAGGGCTTGGTTCACAGTATTATACTAATGGTGAACGGATTATAATAACTGGTCAGTGGTCACAATTAGCTGCAATACTTTCTTTCCTTCTTGAATTAACAGCTTCCCATCGAGAGTCAGTTTGTTTTGAACTTGGAACATTTACTAAAGCTGCCAAAGAGGAAGCGAGAGTCTTTCATTACACTCAATGTAAAACAATGTTCTAAAGGAGCTAATGCATGGCGAAATTCATGGTTGTGCGTTAAATAAACCAGACTTACATGTGGTTTTAGAATGAATTGGAGATGATAACCTGGGCTACAAACAAACCATATTAGGACGATGATACATAATCATTTAATAGAAAAAAGAGTGAAAAGGAGATCGAGAGTTTACTGTTAGGGTTTAGCGTAACTACAAAGTTCGGGTTTTAATAATTGAAGTCCCTAACAATATTTCCGATGAGATTTCACCTAACCTAGGGATGACATTGCTCTGTCCCTTTACTCTACATGATGTATCACAAAAAGAACTTTAATTTTTTGTTATTTTCAAAACATTATCAAGAATCAAAACATTAAAAGCATATAGCGCCGTCTGTCTCTACATCAGCTCCCTTGCTTCATTACCAAACACTAAAATGCATCAATAAATAAAACATCTCATGTAGCAGAAGACAACTTCAGTATGTATGCTTAGTGCTTACAACAATGATAGGTGGAAACATTAATTAGGCCTTCAAACATACAAACTACTATGATCATCATATCATTATATTGGACCCTCAACGGACCACCACAGCCATAAAACTAAAAATCGGAGAAAGACAACCACTTCATATAGAAAACTGAACATATGAATATTACCTGCTCCTTGCACAATATGGGTTGAATATTTCCTACTCCTTTTGGACATAAGGACATACAGTTTTGAAGGCGTTTGACATACAGTTTTAGGATTGGTTAATAGCTCACTCCCCCAACCTCTTTCAACTCCTCTTGTTTGATGAAGGCACGCCATTGTGATCCTTCTTTAGGTAAAAGCAGCAATTCCATCCAAAAAGTGACCTACTCCCACTATTGTTATGAGCCTGCGGGATCAAAGAAAAAAATAAAAGTTGGATTAAAGAATAAAGGATCAGCCATAAGACTATGTATTCATAGCAAATTTACAGTGACCAGACACATTAACATAAATAAGTAACAAACAAATACTAATCAATTACATACCCATTCATGTTACTTTGATGATTAACCATGATCTTCGATCCTTGTTGAGTATGAACTGATTCACGTCCACATTAGAACCTGCACTACTTGCGGCTGAAAATAAGAAGAAGAACCAAAACAAAGAAAAGAAAAGAACATGGAATATAATAAGGTTAACAGGATACCAATTAGAAAAAATAGAACATGAATAATCTTATATACCTACGTGGATGTTGTTGAGCATCATGAATATCATGCCTAATTGTGAGTGGATCCTCATTATATGTGTCTGATATGTCATGAAACACACAGGTAGCAACAAATATAATCTAAAAAATAAATAAATTAATTAGGGTTTTAACATATACCTCCAAAACAAAGAGAAGATACATACCGTATTAGGGTTAATGGAGGCGTATAATTTTTGGTTACTTGAGTTTTAAACTTTTGGATAAATATATGTTATATATATCTTGATATATTTTTACAAAATAAAAAGATATTTTATTATATTACGAAAATTTGTTTGAATGAATACATATATCTTCATCTCACATATTTAAAACGTAACATATTTAAAAAGAAATACTAATCCTAAATATAGAGGTTTAAAAGTATACCTTAAATATATGGGTTTAACATCATAAAACAAAAACAACACAATATCGCAATTGAAAAACTCCAAAACAATTAACCGCAAGGTCATGAGTTCGAATCTTACAAAACCTTTAAAAAAGACATTTTTGGCCCAGACTTGAACCGGACGGTCCAGACCTTTAAAACGCCATTTTCAAAACGCAGTTTTCCAAACTGCATTTTCAAAACGCGATTTTCAAAAAGCTGCTATTTCTTATCCGAATTTTGTGGAATTTGCAGATTTTTTAGGAAAATCTCAAATAATATTGGTTTAAAGATGTGACTGGGATATGACTGGATTAAAAAGTGTGGTATCAAATCATAATTATACCTATATATAATATAGATATATATATATATATATATATATATATATATATATATATATATATATATATATATATATATATATATATATATATATATATATATATATATATATATATATATATATATATATATATATATATATATATATATATATTATATATATATATATATATATATATATATATATATATATATATATATATATATATATATATATATATATATATATATATATATATAATACATATATATATATATATATATATAATATATATATATATATATATATATATATATATATATATATATATATATTATATATATATATATATATATATATATATATATATATATATATATATATATATATATATATATATATATATATATATATATATATATATATATATATAATATATATATATATATATATATATATATATATATATATATATATATATATATATATATATATATATATATATATATATATATATATATATATATTAAAATAACACTTCTCAGTCTGGCCTTGTCGGTAACTCGGGAATTCTTCGGCACCGTTATAGTCAAAAGATTTTTAAACATTTTATTCAAAATATTTATTTAAAAATATTTATGGTTAAAAGATTTTGAAATGTTTTATTCAAAACCTTGGTTTTAAAAATCTTTCGTTCTTTATAACGAGAGATCTGGTACCAAACTGTAACACCCCCAAATATTCATACTTTAGTTCAGCGGAAGAGTCGTTGGTGTTACGGGATAGCATATTGCTCAAATCATAAACAACGCTTAAAAATCGCGTCGTTGAATAATAAAGCATTTTCCATTCATACATGTCAAATTACATAGGTCCCAAGTCATAGTATTTCATACAATTTTACAAAACATTTGAATGAAAATTGTTATTTAAGTGCGGGCCATAAATTCTTATCGTCTTCCCGAGAATTACCTTCAAGTACCTAAGATAAAACATGTTAAAAAAAAGTCAGCGAAAACGCCGAGTGAATTCATAGAGTTTAATAAAAACCATTAATATATCATCGGTATATAATTATTACCGAAAATTATTTTTGTACAAATCTTTGTAATCGGCCATAAAATAGGCCAAAGACATTTTATACAACTCTTAGTCGTAAATCATAATATAGGCTTCTGCCTTCAAAACCATTATACGAACCATTGTCGTAAAAACATCATACAATACGTTTTATAACGTTGTATAAAGTTTAATAAAAACCGTTATATGATAATGGTTATGTAAAACCAAAACACGAACATAATATCAATAATAAGACCCCGTATTGCTAGTCAGGCAATATACCGTAAATCAATGCGTATATCAGTATTTTTGATATTGGATTATTATAAGCCACATGACATTGCTACCTTACTATAACAAACAATGGGTAGCTAACCCGTAATTCAATTTGCCCATCTAAGTTAGCGTGTCGTCACAAATATCACACTTATATAAATCTTCTCATACATAAATCCGTTTACCACTCAAGGCGGCACGACGGGTATCAACCGTCACATCGCGAACTGGGGTGATCTTCCCCAAATAGTACTATTATATGCACATGCGTCTACCAAATCCGGGTAGTTCACAATTCATGCTAATGGGACTTTTAGTGACATAACCTAACTAATAATAATCCATTTCATTTCATTCATCGGGTCATATAATCATTCAGGTCCAAATCAATAAGCAACAATCGAGACAACTAGTGTCCTATTTTTATTAAAACTAACATGTTATCTGCCTCGCGGGTTTATAAAACATTTCATAAAACATTTAAAAGAGTGCGAGGCTATGAACTCACGTTGATTGGGAAAGGCGGGTTATCGATGATTTGGATGTACGGTACGTGCTTCAATCACGGAAACCTATATAAATAATACTCGTCTTAGACTCTTGTCCAATGACTTTATAAAAATAATGGCTAAGTATATATATGATGATATATAAGTATGATGATGATCAAGTGGGATTTTATCTCTTCATTCAACATTATAGTGTTATGTGTTAGTCAAATTTTTGAATAGTTACACTAGTTTCAATCCAATTCCATATTGAGGCCCAATAAACCCATTAAAAGCCCAATACATTATATTAGTCCATTTATACTTTTAACACCAGAACTTTACTCATATGTTGGGCCCAAATGGGTTAAGCCCAATGAGTAAGTCCATTAGTGTTTATCCAAACTAGTTGGGTCAATAGTCCAATAAGGCTACTTTGGCCCGTTAATGTCCATAAGTTATAAAGCTCGGGGTTTATCGGTTTTTTACTTGTCAAATGTACTTATACATCAGTAGATAATATATAAAAAGTTTACATTAGACGGGTCCGACCGTCTAAGTTTTAATTGACGAAAAAGTTAATCTTTCGGTTTTAGCCGAAAGACGTAAAACTTATGTATATAGTTTTATAACTTATAAAACATTTCAAATTGTCATTTTTATAAAATGTCCCATTTACTTATCAAAGTATATACTTATTTATAAGTAATATATAAGTTAGTGGGTTTTAGATATACATTTTATATTAGTTTTACTTGAGTGCTAATTTTATAATATATACTTTTATTTTACAAATCTGATTTTGAAATTCACTTTCACCATTTTTACCATATCTTGAGTTCTACAAGGAGATAGAAGCTCATTTTTGGGCAGAACAAACTACATAATATGTGCTACAATTAACTCTATTTTAGCTACTGCTCAATCATCCTCTAAATGTCTCTATCAGTTCGTCCAAAACAGACTATACAGATTTGAACTTCAATAATGTTTTGATCATATATCACTCATTTTATGGATTCTTTTGAGTGGCTAACTCTCACATATGTACAAGTCACATACCTTACTATATATTAAATTATCCAAGTCATTTTAACAAGTTATCATATGGTTCCTTACTGTTTTATACAGCCTACTATTTTAGACATGATTTCAACACCTTTACATGTAGTTTTTTACTCATCTTAACCAAATTTATCAACAAAAGATCCCCACATAATACTTTTGATCATCATATATTATCATATACGTATACATTAGGAAAGAAAATACAAAGTTACATTTACAAAATAACAAGGTACTGAAAAGAATGATCTTGTTACCAACCAAGATAGTGAAAGTTATGATCAAGGCTTGGATATTGATGACAAATCTTGTGGTAAACCAAAATCAACTTCAAGATCACCCAACTTTATAAACACCTTGTGGAAAATCAGCCCCTAGACACCAATGAAACTCCTTTGTAGATGTTATAATCACCTCCAATCAATAAGGCTTCAAGAGGACATCATCTTATGCAAGAATAACATAAGATTTGTGGTTGAATTTAGATCAAATGGGTGTTTATGGATGAAGACGGGACGACAAGAATGGAGTAGAGAGAGAGAGAGTTGTGAGTTTTGAGAGAGTTTGCATGTAACAAGAATGAGGGTAATGGTTTGTGTTTAGTGGTTTTATGCATTAGGTAGTTCTGATGAAAACTTAGGACAAGTGTCCTAGTTTTAATATTAACTTGACACCTCAAAGGGTGTGTTGGTGAAGCCTTAGCCGTAACATTTGTGGGGTGAGGCAAGTGTAAACTTGTCTCATCTAAGTAATTTCCGGGTACTCCTTGATTCTAGTTTCCTTGATTTGCGTGCCCTTGGGTCATTTTACGAAAAACGTTTTTACAGATTATGAATCAACGGCCCAAAACGACTCTAACAAAAATTGTCTCATCAAAAACGGAGTTCAAAAACGGAAATACGTAATCCTAGGAGTTCAAAAACGGAAATACGTAATCCTAAGGTTTCCGGTTTAGTTGTAAAGGACGTTAAATTATGCACTTAAGTCCTAATCTCTTCTCGTAAATTTGTGAGTTTATGAGTCAACACAAATTAAAATTCCCAAAATAATATTCAAGGTTAAATTTATTTCCTGAAATGTCGGACTGTCACCAAAACGGTGTATGTAAACGTAGGCACGTAACGTAGAATTCTTTGGTTTTAGACGTAGTCGATGCTACTTCAAGACGTAAACCTAAGTTTCTTCCCAAAAATGAGTGAGTTCATAATATAACATTAAAATAATGGTTTTAAATAATACTTGTGAATAAACTATCGACCATAAATTGACGGATTGTCACAGAACACGTCTCGAACTAGTTCAAATGACGTTCGCCATAAATTTGGTCTTAGGGAAGCTATTCAAAAGACACAAGTAAGAGACAAGAATTTCAAACCTAGTCAGATGCCTTCTAGATTATCCAGCACTGCTAACCGTAGCATGTCTTATCCTAGGAGCATCAATCAATCATCTAGGGATTCTAGATCTTACCCGGACATTAAATATGCTACTTGTAAAACATGTAGGAAATGTGTCTTTAAGGCAAATCATGACTCTTGTGTCAAGAAATTTCTTCTTGAGGTGAACTCCCATGCTAGAATTAAATCCCAGTGGCTCTCTAAAATCAAACCCATTGGTAAAATATGGCGCCCCACTGGTAGAACTTTCACTCTTGTAGGAAACGAGTGCCCTTTAACTAGGATAGTCTCCGATTCTACTAAGACTACTAGGGAGGAAATTGAAAAGGATGATACATCACTTAAGCCTGAACTTAAGGTATTCTATAAAAGGAAACGTTTGCCAGCTAAGACAAGTGAATCATCTCCTCAGGTCACCTCTGGCACAAGAAAAGAAAACTGTGAATCCCCGAAAGGTTCTAAGATAGATATCGCTAACTGATAGGTGTGTAAACACCCATCCTTTTTACCACTTAACTACAATACTAACCGAGCCAAAACGTATATTTTATGTCGTAAATGTCGGAATTATGCGTGGTTTGTGTTTTCGTTGTGATTTAGGACGAAAATGTGGAAAAGGGAGAAAACACGGGCATTCACGGGCTTTTATCGAAGAAAATGACGAAAGACGAAGTCGAAAGATCAAGAGTGCAAAAAGAACGGAAGTCCAAGACCAATTCTGAAGATTTATCGAAGAAAAAGTCAAAAGACGGAAGTTTACTAAAAGCCGAAGAACTCGAGTCTTATTTATGAAGAAATTTCAAGACGAGTTTAAAGAAATCCCGAGACAAAGTCATTAAAGTCCAAGATTTAAGAAGATTAAGGACTTAAGGACTTAATGGTGCAATTAGGAAAGAAGAAAGAGGGGAGGAAGATTCCTAAGCACCTCCCTAATCTCCCCTATAAATAGGCCATTAGTGTTCTCATTTCATTTTGTTGGCTAAGTGTGACAATTAGTCTTCCACCTTTTAATTACCTTGTCATTTAAATTCATGTCCATTTAAATACATTGTCTTGTACCTTAAATTCATTTAATTTCAAGTAAGTTTCCATTTAATTCTTGTCAATCTTTACTTTTCTTGTCAATCTCCTATCTTCCTTTCTTTAATCTTTAATCTTTATGTTCATGTTTATGTTTTTGATGTTTTATTGATTTGATTTAAGTGGGTTTTGATTATTTTGATTATTATTGTTAGTTTGATTATTTTGGATTGTTTGTTTATGATTAGTAGATGTTTATTGAATAGTTTGATTTAATCTTTTGGTTGATTTGATTAAGTTTTGTCTAGATTCGTTCTATTTCTTTCCTCCTTGTTCTTCGCTACTGTTTCTTTTCCCAGGTAATATTCCGGATCAACTCTTTATTCCGAATCAAGGGGTTGTGCAAGTTCATTCCGAATCAACTTATATTCCGGATAAAGAAGATTGTTTGTGAATATTCTGAATTAAGGGCTTTCATTCGGAATAAGTGACATATTCCGGATAAAGCTTTTATTCCGGATCAGTGGAAGTTCCGAACCAAGGAGACATTCCGAGTGAAGGTGTTTATTCGGAATAATATTTCGAATCAGTGAAGTTCCGTATTAAGGGAGTTCATCCGGAATATATTCCGAACGAAGGATTTGATTTGGAATATTCCGAATCAAGCTTTTATCTCATTTATTCCGGATCAGCAACATTCCAGATCAACAATTGTTCCGAACCAAGGTGTTCATTCGGAATAGTGAATATTTCGGTTAAGTGACATATTCCGGATGAACCATTATTCCGACTGAGCATTTAATTCTGGATCAAGGGTTTGGTAAATATTCCGAGTGAAGAAGAATTATTCCGAACGAATGTGACATTCCGGATGAGTGATTTATTCCGAATGAAGGATTATTCCGGATAAGTTGTTTTCAGGTTCTTTTTAGTTTCTGTTTTTAATTTTTTAATTTTCAAGCTTTACTTTTCCCGCCTTCTTCCTTAGTTGCACTTTAAGTTTACTTGTCTTAGATTTATTTTAAGCCTTGCCTTAGTTTAAGTTTTAGTTGCGTTTTAAGTTTGCCTTAGATAGTTTTAAGTTTGCGTTATTTACGTTTAATTGCCTTTTAATTTTAGTCACGCTTTAATTTCCCGTCATTTATTTTAAATTAGAGTTAGATTTAAATTAACGTCATTTTCATTTACATCTTGCACATTTATTTTAAAACAACCAAAAATATTCTTTTTCACCAAAAACAATTGAGTCGCATTTTGAGCCGGAAATCAATTCGAGAAGATACCGAGAAACGAACTTTTCAACCTAGCAAAATCTTTTACATTAAAATGGCGCCGCTGCCGGCTCTTTTCGTGAAGATTAACGGTTTTCTGTAAGAGACGCGTTGATGTTTGGGATCCGTTCACTCGTGAACGTTATTTTTCGTGTCAAAAATTTTCAAAAAATCCCAAAAACATTTGAAAAATCATAAAAGGCATTTCTTTTTCAAAGTTTTGCACCAAAAATATTCCTCTTTATCCTCTAGTATGTTTAATTCTTTTCTTTACCCCTCTTATTTATAATTCTTCATGGATTCGTCTTGCGTATGGTGTGGGAGACCATGGCATGGTTTTCAAACATGTCAATGGTGTACTTGTGAGCGGTGTGGTTTTGATATCAACGATACATAATTTGGATTTTGTCCATTTTGCAATTCAACAAATTCATACTTCTCCTCTTACAATACTTTCTCACCTTCTCCCGTCTATGACAATCCTTATCCTCAAGATGCACCGGGTTTTTCTCCATACCCGTGGTGCTATATTTGTGGGGGCCCTCACGATGCTTCTTCTTGTGATCCGTCGAAGGTCTTTGAGAAAGTTCCGTGCTATCATCCCAGTGTGTATAACTTTGAGCCCCCACTTCACACCGTCAATCATTAACCCTTTTGTGCACTTCCTCCTGAGCAACTTGCCACACTTTTTGACAAATTTCACAAAGTTCAAGAAGCTTGCAACAAGATCATGGAGAAATGTCAAGCGGATCAGCAACAAGAGCAAGTATCTAACCTTAGTGCTTATACTCCTCCTCTGGTGCCTCCATATTATAATGATACTGATGACGATGAGAGTCCTATTTCTTGGAACGATGAGAATTCTATTCCTTCTCCCAACTTGCCGGCTCTGGAGCCTAAGGATTCACCCATCCTAGGGGATGAGGATCTTAGCACAATTCCTGCAAAGGAATCCGACGAATTCATAAAGTCTAGTGCTGATAACCTTGTCCCAATCCCAAGTGAATCTGAGTTGACATCCGACCGTGACGATGAGTATGATGCACTTTCTTCTGATGATGTTCCTTCCACCAACACTTTGGGAGAGGATTCTTTGGCTTTCTCTAATCCTCTTTTTGATCAAGATGATGATTTTACTTCTAGTGATGACGAGTCACTATCCGATGAAGACGTTCCGAAGGAAACTTTCAAGATTTATTCGAACCCTTTATTTGATTTTGATGACGCTTACATATCTATTGAGGTGAATCCTCTCTTTGACGAAGTGATTGAAGACATTGATAGCTCTGATTCTCTTGCTATTGATGAGCATACTTTGTTAGCCATGCCCCCTTCTATCGCAGAGGTGGAAATATTTGACTCTACTGGAGAGGTAACGCGGATGGAAGGTAATTCTTCTCTTACTTCTCATACTATATTGCCACCTCATCCTACTGCATGCACGCCCAAGCGGGTGATGTATCAATTTCACTCTCTGGGAAATGAGGATGAGTGCTTTGACCCGGGAGGTGACAATGACCATTCTATGATTGATAACCTTACGGCTTTGCCAATTGGTCAGCATCCATTGTGTTTGGAGGATGACAATGTGATCCCTTTACCCACCCCACCTCCCGTGGATCAAAATTTAACATACTTCTCGTATGTTGAAAGGACCTTCCTACCATTCAAGACTTATCCTCCTGCCTCTCCTTTATTATATTCCTCCGGGAACGAGGACAAGGTCTTTGATCCTGGTATTACATTCGAGGCTTCCCCATGGACCATTTAATTCGGGGACGAGTCAGGCTCGTGACTCGGTTAATATAAACAAGCGCTTTTTGGGAGGCAACCCAATTATCTATCTATCTTTCCCTGTTTTCACCATAAGTATAGGGGGGAGCCCCGTGGTGTTTCTTGTTTTCTTTCTTATCATGTGCAGGGATTAGAGCTTCAAAGACACACTCTTGATGATTTTTAACGACCCGTGATTCCGTGTTCCTATTTTCCCGGTTCTATCCTAAACTCTTTTCGATTCACTATTTTATATTTCTCAATATTAAAATAGGAATCTCTTTAGTTGTCTCTTCCTTAGCAAGATTTAAACAACGTGCACAATGTCCTAAGTGTAGGGGAGTTTACTCCCACATGCTTAAACATTAAGGACAATGTTTATATTAAGTGTAGGGGGGACTTCTATCGAAGTTAAGTGGACTTTTACTTGTATTTGTCCTCATTTTAACCAGAAAATCAATTTTTCGACATTTTTCAAAATTTTTGATCTATTTTGGCCTATTAGTTTTTCCCTTTGTATAGTTATTTTCTTTCTTTGCTAGAATAAATTCTTAATAAAGTGGTTTTAATTTTTCAAACGTTGTGAATCTTTTGACTCAACCTGAGTTTACTTATCTAAGTTTACTCTAGCTAGTATCCTTAACGTGTTTAAGTCAAGTTTTGCTAGGCTTTTTATATAGGGAGCTATAAAACGCGAAAGTCTTAACCCTCACGGGTTAAGAACAAGAACTTTTCGCAAGTTCCTATAATTGATCCTAGAGAGTTGTTTATCAAGGGAACTTTGAAATGCGATTTCTAAACTTGAAAAAGTCTAAGAATTTGCAAGATCCTATAGGCGACTCGAAAACCCAAAACTTTGATTTAATAGGCTAAGCATTCACGAGTCTCATTCCTTGAGATTTTAAATTGTGGAGAACGAGAGATGATAGAGTCAATTATAAGTTTGGTATTCTTTCGTGAATTTATGTAAGTTAATTATAAGCCTATTCTCCCATCGCTTGCTAATAAATTTATCTGCAATAAATAAGGTTGTACGATTTGAAAGGTTACTTAGCTTCTAGCCCAAGATCGTTTAAAAGTTGCTCGGTATGGATTAGAGTTCATAGCCAAGGCATAACTTATTGAAGCGGGATGCGAAGATTGGCGAGTCCGAAAAGGCCCTAACAAGGCATGAGGGCTACATTTTGTTGCGAAAGATCCAAAAGTGATGTGAAGAATCATTTATCGAAAATCAATATGAAGGATCAAGACACACGATGAAAAGTAAAAACTCCCCAAAAGTCATGGAGAAGTCTATCCGAAAAGGCCCTAACAAGGTATGAGGATAAATAGATCCAAGTCCAAAAAGGAGGCGGATCGTTGTATATCAAAGTCCAAAATAAAGATTGGAGAAAAATGAAGAAGTCGTGGTCCAAGTATGAAGAATCTCTCAAAATTTCAAGTGAAGAAATTCATATTATGAAGAGAAGACCATTATTTCATGAACGTCTCTCAAGATTTGAAGTATGAAGTCGCTGCCATATATCAGTACGAGAAAGGTCTCAAATCGCGAAGCGAGTTATGCCAAGATATGAACTTTATGAGGTCCCGAGAAGCAGTTTTAAAATATTTTGTCCTTTAGCTAACTATTGGTTAAATCGTTCCACTTTGTTTTCAGCCTAAATAACTATCGAAATAAGTCAACAATGCATCCTCGTGATCATTCAAGACAACAATAAAATATAAGAGATACACCTAGGAATAAGGGAGTCTAAGTGAATAATTGGCCCACATGAGTTCTTGTTAGTTTGCTAACTTATAATAACAATGATCTCGTTTTTAAGCTTGGTTTGGAGAAAGTGAAAATTGAGGATGATGATTATTCATGACATTTCTAAAACCCAAGTTATGTTTTTGATTTCTTTACTTTGAATGTTTATAATTTTCTATCTCTTTAAAAAAGGCCAAAATGGATTGATTATGATGGGAAATGTAATCTTGCTTTGTAACTAATGCATCGCATGAGGACATTGCAATGGTCAAGTGTAGGGGATTTGATAGGTATGTAAACACCCATCCTTTTTACCACTTAACTACAATAATAACCGAGCCAAAACGTGTATTTTATGTCGTAAATGTCGGAATTATGCGTGGTTTGTGTTTTTGTTGTGATTTAGGACGAAAATGTGGAAAAGGGAGAAAACACGGGCATTCACGGGCTTTTATCGAAGAAAAAGACGAAAGAGGAAGTCGAAAGATCAAGAGTGCAAAAAGAACGGAAGTCCAAGACCAATTCTGAAGATTTATCGAAGAAAAAGTCAAAAGACGGAAGTTTACTAAAAGCCGAAGAATTCGAGTCTTATTTATGAAGAAATTTCAAGACGAGTTTAAAGAAATCCCGAGACAAAGTCATTAAAGTCCAAGACTTAAGAAGATTAAGGACTTAAGGACTTAATGGTGCAATTAAGGAAAGAAGAAAGAGGGGAGGAAGATTCCTAAGCACCTCCCTAATCTCCCCTATAAATAGGCCATTAGTGTTTTCATTTCATTTTGTTGGCTAAGTGTGACAACTAGTCTTCCACCTTTTAATTACCTTGTCATTTAAATTCATGTCCATTTAAATACATTGTCTTGCACCTTAAATTCATTTAAGTTCAAGTAAGTTTCCATTTAATTCTTGTCAATCTTCACTTTTCTTGTCAATCTCCTATCTTCCTTTCTTTAATCTTTAATCTTTATGTTCATGTTTATGTTTTTGATGTTTTATTGATTTGATTTAAGTGGGTTTTGATTATTTTGATTATTATTGTTAGTTTGATTGTTTTGGATTGTTTGTTTATGATTAGTAGATGTTTATTGATTAGTTTGATTTAATCTTTTTGTTGATTTGATTAAGTTTTGTCTAGATTCGTGCTATTTCTTTCCTCCTTGTTCTTCGCTACTGTTTCTTTTCCCAGGTAATATTCCGGATCAACTCTTTATTCCGAATCAAGGGGTTGTGCAAGTTCATTCCGAATCAACTTATATTCCGGATAAAGAAGATTGTTTGTGAATATTCTGAATTAAGGGCTTTCATTCGGAATAAGTGACATATTCCGGATAAAGCTTTTATTCCGGATCAGTGGAAGTTCCGAACCAAGGAGACATTCCGAGTGAAGGTGTTTATTCGGAATAATATTCCGAATCAGTGAAGTTCCGTATCAAGGGAGTTCATCCGGAATATATTCCGAACGAAGGATTTGATTCGGAATATTCCGAATCAAGCTTTTATCTCATTTATTCCGGATCAGCAACATTCCGGATCAACAATTGTTCCGAACCAAGGTGTTCATTCGGAATAGTGAATATTCCGGATAAGTGACATATTCCGGATGAACCATTATTCCGAGTGAGCATTTAATTCTGGATCAAGGGTTTGGTAAATATTCCGAGTGAAGAAGAATCATTCCGAACGAATGTGACATTCCGGATGAGTGATTTATTCCGAATGAAGGATTATTCCGGATAAGCTGTTTTCAGGTTCTTTTTAGTTTCTGTTTTTAATTTTTTAATTTTCAAGCTTTACTTTTCCCGCCTTCTTCCTTAGTTGCACTTTAAGTTTACTTGCCTTAGATTTATTTTAAGCCTTGCCTTAGTTTAAGTTTTAGTTGCGTTTTAAGTTTGCCTTAGATAGTTTTAAGTTTGCGTTATTTACGTTTAATTGCCTTTTAATTTTAGTCACGCTTTAATTTCCCGTCATTTATTTTAAATTAGAGTTAGATTTAAATTAACGTCATTTTCATTTACGTCTTGCACATTTATTTTAAAACAACCAAAAATATTCTTTTTCACCAAAAACAATAGAGTCGCATTTTGAACCGGAAATCAATTCGAGAAGATACCGAGAAACGAACTTTTCAATCTAGCAAAATCTTTTACATTAAAATGGCGCCGCTGCCGGCTCTTTTCGTGAAGATTAACGGTTATCTGTGAGAGACGCGTTGATTTTTGGGATCCGTTCACTCGTGAACGTTATTTTTCGTGTCAAAAATTTTCAAAAAATCCCAAAAACATTTGAAAAATCATAAAAGGCATTTCTTTTTCAAAGTTTTGCACAAAAAATATTCCCCTTTATCCTCTAGTATGTTTAATTCTTTTTTTTACCCCTCTTATTTATAATTCTTCATTGATTCGTCTTGCGTACGGTGTGGGAGACCATGGCATGGTTTTCAAACATGTCAATGGTGTACTTGTGAGCGGTGTGGTTTTGATATCGACGATACACAATTTGGATTTTGTCCATTTTGCAATTCAACAAATTCATACTTCTCCTCTTACAATACTTTCTCACCTTCTCCCGTCTATGACAATCCTTATCCTCAAGATGCATCGGGTTTTTCTCCATACCCGTGGTGCTATATTTGTGGGGGCCCTCACGATGCTTCTTCTTGTGATCCATCGAAGGTCTTTGAGAAAGTTCCGTGCTATCATCCCAGTGTGTATAACTTTGAGCCCCCACGTCACACCGTCAATCATCAACTTTGTGCACTTCCTCTTGAGTAACTTGCCACACTTTTTGACAACTTTCATAAAGTTCAAGAAGCTTGCAACAAGATCATGGAGAAATGTCAAGCGGATCAGCAACAAGAGCAAGTATCTAACCTTAGTGCTTATACTCCTCCTTTGGTGCCTCAATATTATTATGATAGTGATGACGATGAGAGTCCTATTTCTTGGAACGATGAGAATTCTATTCCTTCTCCCAACTTGACGGCTCTGGAGCCTAAGGATTCACCCATCCTAGGGGATGAGGATCTTAGCACAATTCCTGCAAAGGAATCCGACGAATTCATAAAGTCTAGTGCTGATAACCTTGTCCCAATCCCAAGTGAATCTGAGTTGACATCCGACAGTGACGATGAGTATGATGCACTTTCTTCTGATGATGTTCCTTCCACCAACACTTTGGGAGAGGATTCTTTGGCTTTCTCTAATCCTCTTTTTGATCAAGATGATGATTTTACTTCTAGTGATGACGAGTCACTATCCGATGAAGACGTTCCGAAGGAAACTTTCAAGATTTATTCGAACCCTTTATTTGATTTTGATGACGCTTACATATCTATTGAGGTGAATCCTCTCTTTGACGAAGGGATTGAAGACATTGATAGCTCTGATTCTCTTGCTATTGATGAGCATACTTTGTTAGCCATGCCCCCTTCTATCGCAGAGGTGGAAATATTTGACTCTACTGGAGAGGTAACGCGGATGGAAGGTAATTCTTCTCTTACTTCTCATACTATATTGCCACCTCATCCTACTGCGTGCACGCCCAAGCGGGTGATGTATCAATTTCACTCTCCGGGAAATGAGGATGAGTGCTTTGACCCGGGAGGTGACAATGACCATTCTATGATTGATAACCTTACGGCTTTGCCAATTGGTCAGCATCCATTGTCTTTGGAGGATGACAATGTGATCCCTTTACCCACCCCACCTCCCATGGATCAAAATTTCACATACTTCTCGTATGTTGAAAGGACCTTCCTACCATTCAAGACTTATCCTCCTGCCTCTCCTTTATTATATTCCTCCGGGAACGAGGACAAGGTCTTTGATCCCGGTATTACATTCGAGGCTTCCCCATGGACCATTTAATTCGGGGACGAGTCAGGCTCGTGACTCGGTTAATATAAACAAGCGCTTTTTGGGAGGCAACCCAATTATCTATCTATCTTTCCCTGTTTTCACCATAAGTGTAGGGGGAGCCCCGTGGTGTTTCCTGTTTTCTTTCTTATCATGTGCAGGGATTAGAGCTTCAAAGACACACTCTTGATGATTTTTAATGACCCGTGATTCCGTGTTCCCATTTTCCTGGTTCTATCCTAAACTCTTTTCGATTCACTATTTTATATTTCTCAATATTAAAATAGGAATCTCTTTAGTTGTCTCTTCCTTAGCAAGATTTAAACAACGTGCACAATGTCCTAAGTGTAGGGGAGTTTACTCCCACATGCTTAAACATTGAGGACAATGTTTATATTAAGTGTAGGGGGACTTCTATCGAAGTTAAGTGGCCTTTTACTTGTATTTGTCCTCATTTTAACCGGAAAATCAATTTTTCGACATTTTTCAAAATTTTTGATCTATTTTGGCCTATTAGTTTTTCCCTTTGTATAGTTATTTTCTTTCTTTGCTAGAATAAATTCTTAATAAAGTGGTTTTAATTTTCAAACGTTGTGAATCTTTTGACTCAACCCGAGTTTACTTATCTAAGTTTACTCTAGCTAGTATCCTTAACGTGTTTAAGTCAAGTTTTGCTAGGCTTTTATATAGGGAGCTATAAAACGCGAAAGTCTTAACCCTCACGGGTTAAGAACAAGAACTTTTCGCAAGTTCCTATAATTGATCCTAGAGAGTTGTTTATCAAGGGAACTTTAAAATGCGATTTCTAAACTTGAAAAAGTCTAAGAATTTGCAAGATCCTATAGGCGACTCGAAAACCCAAAACTTTGATTTAATAGGCTAAGCATTCACGAGTCTCATTCCTTGAGATTTTAAACTATGGAGAACGAGAGATGATAGAGTCAATTATAAGTTTGGTATTCTTTCGTGAATTTATGTAAGTTAATTATAAGCCTATTCTCCCATCGCTTGCTACCAGATTTATCTGCAATAAATAAGGTTGTACGATTTGAAAGGTTACTTAGCTTCTAGCCCAAGATCGTTTAAAAGTTGCTCAGTATGGATTAGAGTTCATAGCCAAGGCATAACTTATTGAAGCGGGATGCGAAGATTGGCGAGTCCGAAAAGGCCCTAACAAGGCATGAGGGCTACATTTTGTTGCTAAAGATCCAAAAGTGATGTGAAGAATAATTTATCGAAAATCAACATGAAGGATCAAGACACACGATGAAAAGCAAAAACTCCCCAAAAGTCATGGAGAAGTCTATCCGAAAAGGCCCTAACAAGGTATTAGGATAAATAGATCCAAGTCCAAAAAGGAGGCGGATCGTTGTATATCAAAGTCCAAAATAAAGATTGGAGAAAAATGAAGAAGTCGTGGTCCAAGTATGAAGAATCTCTCAAAATTTCAAGTGAAGAAATTCCTATTATGAAGAGAAGACCATTATTTCATGAACGTCTCTCAAGATTTGAAGTATGAAGTCGCTGCCAAATATCGGTCCGAGAAAGGTCTCAAATCGCGAAGCGAGTTATGCCAAGATATGAACTTTATGAGGTCCCGAGAAGCAGTTTTAAAAGATTTTGTCCTTTAGCTAACTATTGATTAAATCGTTCCACTTTGTTTTCAGCCTAAATAACTATCGAAATAAGTCAACAATGCATCCTCGTGATCATTCAAGACAACAATAAAATATAAGAGATACACCTAGGAATAAGGGAGTCTAAGTGAATAATTGGCCCACATGAGTTCGTGTTAGTTTGCTAACTTATAATAACAATGATCTCGTTTTTAAGCTTGGTTTGGAGAAAGTGAAAACTTGAGGATGATGATTATTCATGACATTTCCAAAACCCAAGGTATGTTTTTGATTTCTTTACTTTGAATGTTTATAATTTTCTATCTCTTTAATAAAGGCCAAAATGGATTGATTATGACGGGAAATGTAATCTTGCTTTGTAACTAATGCATTGCATGAGGACATTACAATGGTCAAGTTTAGGGGATTTGATAGGTGTGTAAACACCCATCCTTTTTACCACTTAACTATAATAATAACCGAGCCAAAACGTGTATTTTATGTCGTAAATGTCGGAATTATGCGTGGTTTGTGTATTTGTTGTGATTTAGGACGAAAATGTGGAAAAGGGAGAAAACACGGGCATTCACGGGCTTTTATCGAAGAAAAAGACGAAAGACGAAGTCGAAAGATCAAGAGTGCAAAAAGAACGGAAGTCCAAGACCAATTCTGAAGATTTATCGAAGAAAAAGTCAAAAGACGGAAGTTTACTAAAAGCCGAAGAACTCGAGTCTTATTTATGAAGAAATTTCAAGACGAGTTTAAAGAAATCCCGAGACAAAGTCATTAAAGTCCAAGATTTAAGAAGATTAAGGACTTAAGGACTTAATGGTGCAATTAAGGAAAGAAGAAAGAGAGGAGGAAGCTTCCTAAGAACCTCCTTAATCTCCCCTATAAATAGGCCATTAGTGTTTTCATTTCATTTTGTTGGCTAAGTGTGACAATTAGTCTTCCACCTTTTAATTACCTTGTCATTTAAATTCATGTCCATTTAAATACATTGTCTTGCACCTTAAATTCATTTAATTTCAAGTAAGTTTCCATTTAATTCTTGTCAATCTTTACTTTTCTTGTCAATCTCCTATCTTCCTTTCTTTAATCTTTAATCTTTATGTTCATGTTTATGTTTTTGATGTTTTATTGATTTGATTTAAGTGGGTTTTGATTATTTTGATTATTATTGTTAGTTTGATTGTTTTGAATTGTTTGTTTATGATTAGTAGATGTTTATTGATTAGTTTGATTTAATCTTTTGGTTGATTTGATTAAGTTTTGTCTAGATTCGTGCTATTTCTTTCCTCCATGTTCTTCGCTACTGTTTCTTTTCCCAGGTAATATTCCGGATCAACTCTATTCCGAATCAAGGGGTTGTGCAAGTTCATTACGAATCAACTTATATTCAGGATAAAGAAGATTGTTTGTGAATATTCTGAATTAAGGGCTTTCATTCGGAATAAGTGACATATTCTGGATAAAGCTTTTATTCCGGATCAGTGGAAGTTCCGAACCAAGGAGACATTCCGAGTGAAGGTGTTTATTCGGAATAATATTCCGAATCAGTGAAGTTCCGTATCAAGGGAGTTCATCTGGAATATATTCCGAACGAAGGATTTGATTCGGAATATTCCGAATCAAGCTTTTATCTCATTTATTCCGGATCAGCAACATTCCGGATCAACAATTGTTCCGAACCAAGGTGTTCATTCGGAATAGTGAATATTCCGGATAAGTGACATATTCCGGATGAACCATTATTCCGAGTGAGCATTTTATTCCGGATCAAGGGTTTGGTAAATATTCCGAGTGAAGAAGAATCATTCCGAACGAAGGTGACATTCCGGATGAGTGATTTATTCCGAATGAAGGATTATTCCGGATAAGCTGTTTTCAGGTTCTTTTTAGTTTCTGTTTTTAATTTTTTAATTTTCAAGCTTTACCTTTCCCGCCTTCTTCCTTAGTTGCACTTTAAGTTTACTTGCCTTAGATTTATTTTAAGCCTTGCCTTAGTTTAAGTTTTAGTTGCGTTTTAAGTTTGCCTTAGATAGTTTTAAGTTTGCATTATTTACGTTTAGTGCCCATTTACTTTTCGTCTCGCTTTTAAATTCCAGTCATTTATTTTAAATTAGAGTTAGATTTAAATTAACGTCATTTACTTTTACGTCTTGCACATTTATTTTAAAACAACCAAAATATTCTTTTTCACCAAAAACAATTGAGTCGTACTTTGAACCGGAAATCAATTCGTTAAGATACCGAGAAACGAACTTTTCAACTAACAAAATCTTTTACATTACTAACCCATATAAAAGCATACAAATTTCAACTGAGAATGCAGGTACCAAAGTCAAGGATCAACAAAAACAAACCGGTCCGATCTTTGTACACCGTTCAACTAAGGACACTCTAAGAGTTTGGTTACTGAAGAAGTTGATATCAAAGAAACAAGTGTCTCAGGGGATTTGCAGTTAAGCTCATGTAAAAAGGCTTATAGACAAATCACAGTCTGTGACCCGTTCATCAAAGAAAGGAAAGTTTATCGCTGATGATAAACTTATCCTCACAAACGAGAAATTAATTTTTCTCGGGCATGAGCTTATATTAAAAACATTCCAAGTTTTTAAGCTCATGCACAATGGCTCCCAGTCAAATCACAGTCTGTGACCCGAACTTCAAAGAAAGGGAAGTTTCTCGTCAACGATAACTTATCCTTATTAACGAGAAATTAAATTTCTCGGACACGAGCTTACATAAAAACTATTCAAAGGTTTTCAAACTCGGGTAAATGGCGTATAATTATATTTCAGATTATGCCCCGGACCTCAAAGAAAGGAAAGTTTTATTGCCAATGATAAACTTATCCTTACAACAAGAAATTAATTTTTCTCAGGCATGAGCTTTTATTAAAAACATTCGAAGTTTTTAAGCTCATGCACAATGACTTACAGTTAAATATCAGACTGTAACTCGGATTTCAATTTTAGGAAAGCTTATCTTTAATGATAACTGATTGTGGTAAAATACGACCTTTTAGGAAAAAGGCGTAAAAGCAGTAAGTATTAAACAAATGATTTAGGAAAATCAAGTGTTAATGACACAATTAAGTTCGCTTCCCAAGGAGGTATATGTGTGTGAATAATTCGTAATGATTTGAGATTAATAATGAGAAAGAATGGGATGAGAAAATAGAATGGCGGATACGTGAAAATTATTACTACGACGACTAAATTAAAAATCGTGAAAAGTGCCAAAATAAAAATTAATTCTAAAAATTCCCAAAAATTAAATTAAATAAACTAAGATTTTACAAATGATCAAAACTTTTTCAAACCTTTTAGTTAATTAAATATTAATCTTTAAATGCTAATTAAAGCCCTAAAAATTAAGATAATTATTAAAAAGCCCAAATAAAGATTTTTCACTTTGTAAACCTCTAAAATGACTAAATAAGAATTAAAACTATTTTTATAAATTTTAAAAGTATTTAAAACTATTTAAAATGATTAAAAACTATTAAAACCTTAAAATAATTCTAGAAATTAAGAAAATGATGATAAAATTAATCTACGAGTTGCAAAAATACTATTTTAATGTATTTGACCTAGGAAAAATATTAAAAGTGCAAAAATGTGAAAATTGAAATTTAATAAAAAAATAATATTAAAATATTATTAAAAATCTAAAAATTATAAAAAAATTCTAAAAACTTGTAAACTAGTTTATTTTAACCTAAAGAATCAGAAAATGAAAGTGAAATTACCAAAATACCCCTATTGGCCCCCAATTGGGCTAAAATAAAAAACAGTTCAATTAAATGGGCTTTTTGGCCCAAAAATTTCAAACTTGTCCAAATAAGCTTAAAAAGCCCTATCTGACTCAAAATTTGATTCTGAACACAAAAGTCTAAAGGCCCAAAAGCTGGTTTTGAGCTTATCACAGCTTAATGGTATAACATCTTATCCTTATTGGGCCAATAAGACCATTAAGCAATAAGCCAATGCCATAAGCTCAGATTTGACACACAACCATCTTTTGAGATGCCTAAGAGATCTGTGAAAAGAAATTTTGAAAAAGCAAACCCAATAAGCCAGAAATAAGCAAAATAGAATTTCACTAAAAGACAAAATAGTCGGGTTGGAGTTCTAGACCACCTCAGACCTTGAAATAAGTTGCAAAAGACTCTAAATGGCTTAATTAAGACAAATCAACAAAGAAAATTCAATAAGCCAAGCCAAATAAGCAGAATAAGCCAATAAGCACTTATGTAAAAGTCAAAGTAGTTGGTTTTCTAGTCAAACCTCAAAGTCAACCCCTCAAATGCCCCATTATGAAGAAATGGGTCAAATAAGTGACACCTATTACAAATTCAAAGTTGTTGCATGTTTAAATAAGCTAGAACATCTTATTGATAAGCACAAGGTGAAATAACACTGGTAGTGGCTAGCAGCAGGGGAATGGAGTTCCCACTGCTTTGACTATTTGACTTGCTTTTTTAGAGAGATACAGTTGGATTCAATAGAAAACAAAGGCACCCTTGTAATTAGTGGATCACAAGGAGTCAATATCAATCAACAAATCACAATTTGGTTAACTCAATAAGCCCAGAATAAGCAAACAGTCACCAGATATGATACAGACTTGAATAATAAGAAGTTATGACAAAATAAGCAGATTAAGCATGAATAAGCCAACCAAATTGAACCATATGCATACAAAAGCTATAATATAGTCCAATAAGCACATAAACTTGTTTCAAGCACTGGATCAAAGTAAATAAGCAGATTCAAGCATAAAAAGTTACTGATGAACAAGGCACTTTTTCAAAAACCTTTTACTGATCTATTTGACCACCATCCCAATTTCAAACCCTCAAATCCCTTTCCCTGGTTATGTTAACCAAAATTTAACAATTTTTAGCCCTAGTCTACCCTTAGATCTAGGTGTCCCCAAAATTTTAGCCAAAATTTCAAGAAAATAAGATTTTATAGACCTTTGTTGGATTTGAGTGTTTAGACCCTCAAAACTTGCAGATAAGTAACCCAATACACCAGATAAACAAATGCCACCACAAAGGAACAACAAACAACCACTCAAGTTTCCTTAAATCTTATTAAATCAGTTAACCCAAACACCCCTTTGGAATCTGATTTCTCAAATTAACAAAGGATTGTTATGATTTAACCTTCAAAACAGGATCTAATCAACCCTAACAACAATAATCCAACCTCAGTAACACAAATCAACCACAAATTCACAGATTTACAGTGTAACACCCCCAAATTTACACAATTCAATACAGCGGAAGACTCGTTGGTGTTACTGGATAACACATTACTCACATCATAGACAACGCATAAAAATCGCGTCGTTTAATAATAAAGCATTTCCATTCAAAAATATCAAAGTTACATAGGTCCCAAGTCATTGTATTTCATACAAGTTTTACAAAGAATTTGAATGGAAATTATTATTTAAGTGCGGGCCATGATTTCTTGTTGTCTTCCCGAGAATTACCTTCAAGTACCTGAGATAAAACATGTTAAAAGAAAAGGTCAGCGATAACGCCGAGTGAATTCATAGAGTTTAATAAAATCCATCAATATAACATCGGTAAAAAATTATTACCGAAAATCATTTTGTACAAATCATTGTAATAGGCCATAAAATAGCCAAAGTCATTTTATACAAATCCTTCTCAACAATCATAATATAAGCTTTCGCCTTCAAAACCATTATACGAACCAATGTCGTAAAAATATCATACAATACGTTTTATAACGTCGTGTAGAGTTAAATAAAAACCGTTATATGAATATCGTTATGTAAAACCAAAACACAAACATAATATCAATAATATGACCCCGTATTGCTAGTCAGGTAATATATCGTAATTCGGTGCGTATAGCAGTATTTCGTTGTTTTTGGATTATTATAAGCCGCATGACATTGTTACCTTACTATAACCAACAACGGGTAGCTAGCCCGAAACTCAATTTGCCCATCTAAATTAGCGTGTCGTCACAATAATCACGCTTGTGTAAATATTCTCATACATAAATTCGCTTACCAATCAATGTGGCACGACGGGGATCAACCATCAAGGCGCGAACTGGGGTGATCGTCCCCAAATAGTACTATTATATGCATAAGCGTCTACCAAATCCTGGTAGTTCACAATTCATGCTAATGGGACTTTTAGTGACATAACCTAACTTTAATAATCCATTTCATTTCATCTATCGGGTCATTTAATCATCCATCGGGTCATACAATCATTCGGGTCCAAATCAATGAACAGACAAGCGGGACAACTAGTGTCCTATTTTATAAAAACTAACATGTTATCTCCCTCGCGGGTTTATAAAACGTTTCATAAAAACATTTAAAAGAGTGCGAGGCTATGAACTCACGTTGATGTAGGAAGGCGGTTATCGGCGATTCGGATGTACGGTACGTACTTCAATCACGGAAACCTAGACAAATAATATTCGTCTTAGACTTTTGTCCAGTGACTTTATAAAAATAACAATTATGTATACATATGATGATTTTATACATATGATGATGATCAAGTGGGTTTATACATTCTCATTTACTCATTTTAGTGTTATGTGTTGATAACTTTTATACTAGTTTACTAGTTTTACCTATTTACATGTTTTAGGTCCAATAAGCCGATTATAAGTCCATTAACTTGTATTAATCCATGTTATACTTTTATTATCAGTATTATACTTTACATGTTAGGCCCAAATGGGTTAAGCCCAATAAGTAATTTTTATAAGTGTTTAACTTATTTAGTTAAATTATTAGTCCAAATATGCTAACTTAGCTCGTTAATGTCCGTAGGTCATATAGTTCGGGTTTTATCGGTTTTTACTTGTATTAGGTACTTATATATATATATATCAGTATATGAGTTTTAAAAACTTTACATTAGACGGGTTTGATCGTCTAAGTTTTAATTGGCGAAAGACGTTAATTTTACGGTAATAGCCGAAAAAGTCGTAAAAATCATGTTTATAGTTTTTATAACTTATAAATCTTATTCAACTACCATTTTTATAAAGTGTCCATTTATTTAACCTTATACATATTTATATAAATAAAATTTATAAGTTAGTGGGTTTTAATTCACATTTTATACTATATTAGTTTGAGTGCTTATATAATACTATTAAACATTAATTCTTCAAAATCTGATTTTTAGTTTCATCTTCACCATTTTTATCATATCTTGAGTTCTATAAGGAGATAGAAGCTCATTTTTGGATGGAATAAACTTCATATTATGTGCTACAATTAAGTTAGTTATAGCTACTGCTCATTCCATGTCTAACTATCCTTAACAGTCCCTACAAAACAGACTATTCAGATTGGTACAGTAATCTTGTTTTGATCATATCTCACTCATTTTGATGATTCCATTGCATGGCCAACTCTCACATGTGTATGACATCTAACACTTACTGTAAATGGATTCCACCATGCAATTTTATCAGTTCATAACTTGGTTACTTACTGTTTTTATACAGCCAATGATGTTGGAGTTGTTACCCCTCTAGGAAAAGGAAGGTAATTAGGGTAAATATTAACGAGTAGTTTAGGAAAACCACAAGTTATGACCCAATGAAGTGAGTTCGTTCTCGAGGAGGCTAGTGCGTTGTGTTAAGAGATGATATTGATTTGTGATTATATGATTGAAAAGGGGAGAAAGAAATGAGATTAGAAGAGAAAGACGGTTACGAAAACGGATTAAACTAAGACGAAAAAGGCGATCACGCAAAACCGTAAATAGTACAAAAATTAAAATTTTAACCTAAAAATTCCTAAAAATTACTAAAAATCCACAATAATATTCTAAGAGTTTACAAAAAATCCAAACTTGCTAAAACCTTTTAATTAATTAGATAATGACTTTTTAATGCTAATTAAAGCCCTAAAAATCACAATTAATTATTAAAAATCCCTGAACAAGATCTTATAGTTTGTAAACCTCAAAAATATCCTAATTAAGCTAAAAACTATTTTTAAAATTTTTTAAACCAAATTAAACTATTTTTAAACACTTAAAAACTATTAAAATCAATTAAATCTTAAATTAATTCTAGAAAATAATTGAAAAGTCCTAAAAACATTTGGAAAGTGACAAAACTCCTAATTAAGTGTCCTTAACCTAGGAAAAATGTAAAAACTAAAAAAAATCAAACTTCAATTTTTAATAATAAAATAATATTAAAATATTCAAAAAAATTCAAAGTTTATAAAAAAATTCTAAAAAATTACCAAAAATCTAGAATAATGTAACTAAGATAAAAATGCAATTAAAATTTTCTGAAACCTATTTAATACTTTTATATTGAATTTTAAAGTTAGCTAAAAACCCTAAAATCCAATAAAATCAAAAATAAGCTAAATTGAAAAATTAAATAGCTGTAAACCTCAAAAATATGATTAATAACCTAAAAACTATTTTTTCAAATTTTTAAATTGCGTTTTTCTATTTTTAAATTACTTTTTAAAATTTAAACTAAAAATAATCCTAGTAAATTAATTAATAAAGGGAAAAATAAACTTTTTGCACTGAAAAGTCCTAAAACCTAATACAAACAAAAGAAAATGCTAACTGGTCAAAAGCTTAAAGAAATAAGCTGGAAAAAGCTTATTAATAAGCTGCTATGTAAATAAGCCACAAAACAAACACCACTTAAATAGATTTTGAAATGAGACTCTATCAGTAAAAGTCCCAAGGGCGCGCTGGTAAGTTGTGAGTGTTGTGAGGACGATGGCGCAGGTTCGAGTCCTGGCCAGTCCTTTTTGAAAAAACTTTTTTTTTAAAACCTTAAAAACACAAAACCAGTTCTATGACTTAACTTAAAAACACACTTTATACCCAAATTAACCAAGATTGAATCACTAAAATTCCAAAAACGAGCTCAGATAGTATTGTGTCTGATGAACAGAAACATGTATTCACTTGATATCTTCACATGTGAAAACTTGGAACAAGAGGACTTGTCCTTGATTTTGTTGGTGATTTTGATGGACAATGGGCACCCTTATACTCTGTTGAGTATAAGGAGTCAAGTGAATGCACAAAAAACACAAGTATTACACAAAATCAAATCAAATGAGCACAAACAAGTTTCTGAAAAAGCTTTATGGTTCTGATAAACAAGTTGCTGGTTCAAATGACACTCAAATGGTTTTCAAATGCTTGAATCATGCATACAAACTAACCAAATGATATGTAAGCAATTAACATCCCTTAACAAACCTAAAATCTAGCAGACTTTCAATTTTGATAGCAAAATTCACACCAAATTGGCAGAAATATTACCTTACTAATTTGTGCTATGTTTCTCAAAATTTTAAGCATGCAATTGATTTAAAACTCTATCAAACTGAAAACTACCACTAGTATTCACCCAATAACACCCTAGTGAGTAAAGAGAACATGTTTTAACACAAGAATAACAACAAATACTCCAACTAAATCCCTAATCCAAACACCCCTTTATAAGACTAAAATTCAACTTTTCAAACTAAATCTTAACAAAACTCAAGCCAAATGATTCCAATCAATCTAAACATGCACAATAACAAGTGAGAGACTTAATCAAGCTGATTAAACACATAAACAAGCAGTTTCACCAAAATTCATGTAAAATCACATAAATCTGAAAAATCTTAGAAAACTGAAAAAGGGACAAGTAAGCTACCTTGTTGGGCCTACATCCAGGCCCAACAGTGATTGAATAGTCACCTCCAAATAGACTCGGGTCTATGCTGAACTTTGCTGAGATGTTTGACAAAGAAAATGGGTAAAAATGGTTATGGCTTGCTTCTTGTTTCCTGCACACCACAACAAACCAAGAGGAGAACTTCAAGGATCAAGAGCTTCAAGCTACAAGCTTGAAGCTTTTGATTTAGTAAGTAGTTAATAAGAAAAAAGGAAAAAGATTTAGAGAAAATCTTTGAAAACAAACTTTCTGAAAACTGATTTTTGGAACCTTTGCACTTAAACAGTCACCAAACAAGTATGAAAAACAAAATTTAAATCAACAAGAAAGTAAATGGAACTCGTCTCTTTTCATCAACAAACACTTAACCACTTTTCATTCATTCATAAAAGGGGATTTACAAGCTTGTGACCAAAGAAAAGAAAAACAAGAACCAGGGTAATGCACAATCCGCATACTTCTTATATAGACCTAGATAGAACATTCTAGGTACTCTTGAATAAAAAATACAAGCTAAAACCCTAATGGTTTGAAAATCCAAAAATGCCCTTGTTGTTTGACTGAATTCTTGGTCAAAGAAGGTAACATGTGATCTTGTTGTGATGTCCAGCTATGTAGGATTGATCTTAGACGCTTGTTTGAGCTTGGGGGCCAAGGAGTGTGATCAAGACGTTCATCTTGTCGGTTTTAGGGTTTTGAGGGAAAGGGACGGGTGCAGGGGTGGTCCTACACCCACATGGGATGGTCTATGGTCATGGTTTTGGTGTGGGAAGTGATGACAAAAGGTTTAATTACTAATCTGGAAAGGATGGATTAAAACCCCTTTGTTTTGGTGGTAATTAGTCCTGGGAAAAATTAGGGTTTAAGTGGGTGATTAGAACAGGTTTAATCCAAATTGGGGGTTAAATTATTTGAATTAGTGTTTGGGAGGGAAGATTAAAATAACTGATTAAATCAGTTATTTATATGGGTGGAGTGTGACGTGGAGAGGAGGAAAGATGTGATTGGTGGAGAGTTGATGGTGGGTGATGTGGCAGTTTGTGAGTGGGTGGTTTAAGTTTGTTTGTCTGGCCACAAATGGCCCCCAAAGGTTGTACTTCCCTTCACTTTGTTTTAAATAGCTCAAACTTCAAATCCCTTTGTAAATAAGTTTTGGCAGTTTGTCATTTTTGGCACAAGGGTTTTACAAACTTTGGATAAGGACTAAAAGTGTAATTTTGGCAATCCTCAAGGGCTTTCAGTGACATGTCTTCATACTTCAAGGTGTTGACTTGTTTGTTGACTTCTTGGAGGACCAATATTGACAATTTAGATTTGTTGAGGGACTAAATTTGCCAATTCTTCAAAGTTAAGGGTCCTTTTTGTAATTCTGACAAACTTTAGGGACCAAACTTGTAATTATGAAGATACAAGGGTATAAAGTGTCAATTCTTCAAACTCGGAGGACCAATCTTCATAGTTCTTCAAATCTTCAAGGGTTTTCTTTGGAAAATTCTTCATTAGGGCTTGGTTCATTGTGCGGCTTCGTTTCCCGTGTTCGTTTTTGCATGATTCTTGTGATCTTTTGTCATTTTCTCAATATCCGTACCTAAAATACACAAGCAACAAACACAAGCATATATTTGTGTATTTTGATGATATTTTAAGCGTTTTAAGCCCGATTTGGACGATGAGACTATGTATAATTGCAGTCTCATCACTCCCCCATACTAAACCATTGTCGTGCCCTCACCCAATGCTAGAATTAAGTATCGTAGCACCTCCAAAATTCATTTTTATTTCACTTTATTGAAATGATAAACTAGCTACACTACTACTATTGCTACTACTTGTGTTTTAGACATAATGTATGATTTTCATCGCAAATTGGGACGTTTAGGTTCACAGAATAAGAACACGTGAATGCTTCGTTAGAAATAATTTCATCGTCCTCGATTTTCACCCCAATTCCATGCTAAGCGTGCAACGAGATCATTGTCATTATAAGTTAGTAATGCTAACACTACTCATATGCCCTAATCACGTACTTATCCTCCCATTATTCCTAAGTTGTATCTCTTATATTTTATGATGTCTTGAATGTTTCACGAGGATACATTGTTTGACTTATGCGATAATAGAGATTTAGGTCTAAAAATAGAGTCCTAACGGTGTAACTAAGACCATCAAATCAATAACCCCTCCTAATAGACAACGATGTCAAAAAATTAAGTTGACAAGAAGAATCGATAAACACGGTTTTATAACGGTTTTGAACATGAGACTTATTACCAAGACTTTTATACGCCCCCTAACGGAAGGGCCTTATTATCTTTGGTTTACCTCCATCTTTTATTCAACTTCGCCATGAAGCTTTTATTATGACTTCGGTCTTGCCTTGCCTTTTATTATCCGCCTCATCGGTGGTTTTATTAGCCAAAGACGTATATCCTCACGCTAAAGCGAATTTTGGATCTTTAAAGCTTCGAAGATTAAGGCTTGATTCACTTTCAGTTTTGCATAGATTTTTCGGCCTTGTGGGGCTTCAAATTGTTTTCTAGATTTAGGTGAGCACTTGAAATCTTATTATTGGGTGAAGCTTTCGATTATTCGGGTGCCAATACTTCAAAACCGTGACGCTGGCGATACCTTAATGTCTTCCCAATTTAATTACACGGAAGCTACTAGAAAAGACTAGAAACCCAACAATCCTAACTAAACCGCTAAGTCAATATTTATTAAGCAAAAAATATTTACATGCGAAGGGAGAATAAGCAAACAACGAGAACACATGAGTTTTTGAAAGAATACGAGTACTCTACGTTTAGCATAGTAACTTATAATTAACTCTATCATTTCTCGTCCTCATTTAAGAGACTTAGCCTAATGTGTAGTTAAGGAATCAAAGCTAATTGCTCAACACGCACGGTCGAGTCAAAAATTACTCTTATTCCCGCCATCGAAAAACCTACATTCGTGTCTTTAAACACTTATGAAATATGAGAAAAATTTTAAAATTTGGCCATTTTTAGCCTTATTTCGCAACAAAACAATAAACAAAAAGATAAACTTTGGAAAGCGTGAAGGTTTGGCAAGGCAAGTATCTATTCACCCCCCCATACTAAAGTTAAACATTGTCCTCAATGTTTCGAGTCTAGGGGTGCAAACACCCCCATACTAGAGACGTAGTCGAATGCCTAATCTAGCATCGAAAGGGTGTAACCAATAAATTTAAAGCCGTTTATGAAGTGTGCTATAAACCTAAGGTTAGAACAATCAAGGATATATCATGGATATTGAGAAATGTCTCCAAAGCAGACGATCGAGTGCTCCCATAAAACGAACACGAGAGGCTCCAATCGTGAAGATCATGATCTAAAAACCACATATCACAAACAACCACGGAACAAAGGTTGGAAGGGCAGAAATCCCCACACGTAAGCTACATTAGAAAGCGATAATATGTACATGGATAAGCATGGGACTCCCCCACGAGGCACCTCGTTTTTGATTACCGAGTCATGAGCTCGACTCGATCCCCTCAATACTAATTATCATTGGGAAAGGTGACTTGGTCGAGGTAGTTCAAGGATGGAACTTCCCCGCCAAAGTAGTGCTTCAACCTATGTCCATTCACCTTGAAGTTAGGACCATCATCTTGAGCTAGCTCGATGGTCCCATACGGAAATACTTGAGTCACGGTGAATGGACCGGACCAACGGGATTTCAATTTACCGGAAAAGATTTTCAATCTTGAATTAAAAAGCAAAACTTGATCCCCAATGTTAAATACCCGGTTTTTAATTTTAGAATCATGCAACTTTTTAGTTTTCTCTTTATAAATCAATGAATTTTCATAAGCAACATCCCTCAATTCATCTAATTCATTCAATTGCATTTTCTGGTGTTTTCCCGCGGTCTCCATATCATCATTACAATGCTTTAGGGCCCAATAAGCCTTGTGTTCTAACTCGATAGGCAAATGACAATTCTTTCCATACACAAGCTTATAGGGAGTGCACCCAATGGGCGTCTTATGAGCGGTCCTAAAGGCCCATAAAGCATCGTCTAACTTATCCGACCAAGTTTGTCGGTTTTCCCCAACGGATCTCTCCAAGATCCTCTTTAACGCTCGGTTTGAAACCTCGACTTGCCCACTCGTTTGTGGGTGATAAGCCGTAGAAAGACGATGTGTAACCCCATATTTCCTTAGAACCCTTTCAAATTGGTCGTTACAAAAATGGATTCCACGATCGCTTATGATAGCACGAGGGGTTCCAAACCGAGAAAACAATTGCTTCAAAAACTTGACTACCACACGAGCATCATTGGTGGGCAAGGCCTTGGCCTCCACCCACTTAGATAGGTAGTCAACCGCAACAAGGATGTACTTATTACCACGAGATGATGGGAACGGCCCCATAAAGTCTATTCCCCAAACGTCAAAGATCTCACATACTTGAATGATATTTTGTGGCATTTCATCTTTTTGTGAGGCTTTTCCTTGTCGTTGGCATGAATCACAAGACTTCACAAGATCTTGTGCATCTCGTTAAATAGTAGGCCAAAAGAAGTCGGCATCAAACACCTTCTTAGCCGTGAGATTAGCACCGTGGTGACCACCCGTGGGTCCCTCATGGCAAGCTCTAAGGATGTTAGAAGCTTCGGTGCCAAATACACAACGTCGGATGATTTGATCCGCACAAGTTCGAAACAAGTAAGGGTCGTTCCAAAAGTAGAACTTGACGTCACGAAAGAATTTTCGTTTTTCTTGAGTCGTCATACCCTTAATGATGAAGTTACCCGCATGGTAATTTGCAAAATCCACAAACCATGGGGTAGAAGAATCAAGCTTAAAATTCACTACACCAAGTGTCTCGAGTGGAAATGTTTCGGTGATTTCCTTGGGCTCGTAAACACTTTGGTGAGGATCTTCCAAACGAGAGAGATGATCGGCCGCTAGATTCTCGGCTCCTTTTTTGTCAACGATGGTGTGATCAAATTCTTGAAGGAGGAGAATCCAACGAAGTAATCTAGGCTTAGCATCTTGCTTTGCCATAAGATAATTAATAGCTGAATGGTCCGTATACACTATGCATTTCGTCAAGACGAGGTAAGGTCGGAACTTCTCAAATGCATACACCACGGCAAGGAACTCCTTTTCCGTTGTAGTGTATTTTAGTTGAGCCTCGGTCATCGTCTTGCTAGCATAGTGAATAGGCAAGAAGTGCTTATCATGACGTTGCCCCAAAACGGCCCCAATAGCGTAATCACTAGCATCACACATAAGCTCAAAGGGAAGGTTCCAATTGGGAGCAACAAGAATGGGAGCTTCGGTAAGTTTTCTCTTAAGGATCTCAAAGGCTCGTACACAATCTTCGTCAAAGACAAAACGTGCCTCTTTTTCAAGAAGATGTGTAATGGGTCGAGAAATCTTCGAAAAATCCTTGATGAATCGACGATAAAAGCCCGCGTGGCCTAGGAAACTCCTAACTCCCTTAACGGTTTTGGGATGAGGTAATTTGGCGATGACGTCTACCTTAGCTTGATCTACCTCAATCCCCGCTTTCGAGACCTTGTGCCCTAAGACGATTCCACTCTTAACCATAAAATGACACTTTTCCCAATTGAGCACAAGGTTGGTTTCCTCACAACGCTTTAACATTCTCTCTAGATTCGACAAACACGAAGTGAACGAATCACCAAACACGGAAAAGTCATCCATGAAGACTTCCATCGTTTTCTCGATCATATCATGAAAAATAGCCATCATGCACCTTTGAAAAGTTCCCGGTGCATTAAAAAGTCCGAATGGCATTCTACGATAGGCAAATGTTCCATATGGACACGTAAACATAGTTTTTTCTTGATCACGAGGATCGATGGGAATTTGGAAGTAACCGGAAAAACCATCTAAAAAGCAATAGAAATCGTTTCCCGCAAGATGCTCCAACATTTGGTCCATGAAGGGCAAGGGAAAATGGTCTTTTCGAGTGGCTTCATTCAACTTTCGATAGTCAATGCACACTCTCCATCCGGTCACGAGTCTAGTGGGAATCAACTCGTTGGCATCGTTTGGCACAACGGTCATCCCTCCCTTTTTAGGGACACAATGAATAGGACTCACCCAAGGGCTATCGGAAATAGGGTAAATCATTCCCGCGTCAAGGAGTTTAAGGACCTCCTTTTTGATGACATCGTGAATTTTGGGGTTCACCCTCCTTTGACTTTGGATTGTGGGCTTGAAATCCTCCTCCATTAAAATTTTGTGGGTACAAAACTTGGGATCGATTCCCTTAATGTCGGATAACTTCCACGCAATCGCCCCTTTGTGATCCTTTAGAACATCGACAAGTACGGTTTTTTCATCATTCGAAAGATCCTTCACAATAATAACCGGCAACTTGTCGTCCTCCTCCAAATAGACGTATTCGAGGTGAGGAGGTAAATCTTTCAACTCGAGGATAGGTGGTTCCTCAAGTGAAGATTTGGGCTCGATACTCATAACCTCCTCGGGTGGAGGAAATGGGAAATCGTTGAGAAAATCCTTGATAATCGAGAAGTCCTCATCATTGTCGAGGTCTTCGTCACAAGTACGTGGAACATTACATTCTTCCAACGTAAAACCACCACCTTCGAAAGGAGTGAAGGTTGGCGTCGAATTATCAAGAATTGGATCTAACATTGTGGGATTGCCACTAGTTTCTTCATCACCAAACCCTAAAACTTCTTGTGAAAATTCCTCGCAAACCACGTCGATCATATCAACGAGGTTTATGGTAGCAACGGAATAAACATGAGAAAGTTGAGAATTTTGAGTTGCGTTTATAACAAGTTCCTCGTCGTTGAAACGTATGGTGATCTTTCTAGCATGCACATCAATTAAAGCCATAGACGTATCTAAAAACGAACGACCTAAAATAAGAGGTACTTGAGGATCCGTGGGGATATCGACAACGATAAAGTCTACGGGATAGTAGAACTTCCCCACTTTCACAAAAACGTCTTCCGCCAAACCACAAGCACGAATCGTGGAATGGTCGGCCAACTCGATAGACATTAGTGAAGGAGTAAGATTAGGAAGATTGAGCGACTTGAAGATTGCAAGTGGCATCAAATTAATGCTAGCACCAAGATCGGCCAAGGTGTAGCATTCTTCCATATCTTGAATTGCACAAGGGATCAAAAATTTACCGGGATCACCGACTTTTTGAGGTATGCGATTAAGATAAACCGACGAACAACTAGACAATTGATGCAATTTCTCCTTGTTGTTCAACATACTCTTAAAGTTAGCGGCAAATCGAGGCATCATGACCAAAGCATCGGCGAAACTCACATTAAGGTGCAACTCACGAAACATTTTCATAAAAAGCTCAAATTGGTAGTTGTCGCGCTCTTGTCGTTTCTCCTTCCTAAGTCTCGATGGGTAAGGCAAGGGTGGTGTGGGTTGGGGCATAGGCATAGCCTTTGGAATCTCGGGTTCCAATGTTGGTAAAGGGTCGACCGTAGGTGTGGCATGAGCGGTACTTTGTGGGCTTGAAATATGCTACTTTTCGACCACCACCTCGGGTTCTTCCTCAATTTCCTCCACCGTTGGAGCAATTGGTTGAGGAGTCAGTTCTTTAAGTGTCTTACCACTTCGTGTGGTAATCACTTTAATCTCTCCCTTCGGGTTTGAAATGGTGTTGCTAGGAAGACCACTCGAAGTAGAGGCTTTGTTCCCCATGACGGCTTCTAAAATGGCATTAAGCTTAGCATCTTGACTCTTAAACTTCAAATCTTGACTAGCGGCTTTTTGGTCAATTCTTTGTTCAAGCCTAGCATGACTTTGTTCAATCTTATTGTTTTGACCTCTAATTTGATTAGCAAAATCATTTTTCAACTCATTTCTCATGTTAAGATTTTCCTTCACAAAATTAGCTAACTCCTTGGTGTTTTTAGCCGTGTCCCTAGCTTGACTAGCCAATTGCTCTTGAATGTTTTCCAAAATCTTATCATTTGCCGTGGCGTAATTCAAAAAGTCCATTGGAAGTTCTTTAGTGTAAACATTTTGAAGACCTTGACTCGTGTTTTGAAAATTACGGTTTTGATTTTGATTTTGCAATTGGCTACTACTTCCTTGATTCCCATAGTTGTTATTACCCTTATAATTGTTCCTTTGATTGCTTTGGTAACCAACTTGATTGTTTCGATAATTGTTAGCATTTTGATTTGGTGGAAAACCCGGTGGAGTCAATTGATTAGTGCGAGGAACTTGACCGTTTTGGTTATAAGTTCTCGCGGCCACGAAGGCACTCGAAGTGTTACCACCGTTGGTAATGCACTCGGAATAATCGTGAGCTCCACCACAATACAAACAAGAAACCTCAACCGCTTTAATCGTAGCGGGAGCGGGTTGTTCACCAACTTTAAACTCAATTAACAATCCTTTCAACTTATCAAAAATCTTGTTCTCCAAATTAGCCTCGATTTGGCAAGCATCAATGGTATGTGACAATGAAGGCGAAGGTGTAGACGAAGTCTTATGAACACTCGACGTGCTACGAGGACTATAGACCTTAGACCTATTCTCAATGATTAACAATGCTTCCTCGACCGTCTTACACAAAAAATTACCACCCGCGGCGGCATTAAGATAATCACGCTCATGATCGTTCAAGCCATTGTAAAACGTGTCAATTTGATGCAAGTCGGAAAAACCATGATGAGGACATTCGTGCAACATTTCCTTAAACCTATTCTAATCCGTTGAAAAACTCTCATTATACTCTTGTGAAAACTTTGAAATCTCGTTTTTCAAATGCGTAGTCTTAGAGGGCGGAAAAAATTGGTTCACGATTTTTGAAACGAGATCCTTCCACGTCAATATAGAATTGGGTGGCTCTTTCTCTAACCAAATTTTTGCGGGCCCCACTAAGGAATACGGAAAAAGCATCATCTTAATCGAGTCGTTTGAGACGTCCTTAAACTTGCATGTGGCGGTGAGACGATTAAATTGGCGAATGTGGTTATGAGGGTTGTCCTTTTCGTCACCTCAAAACTTGTTGTTTTGAATCATGGACAACAAACCCGTCTTAACCTCAAAATTCTCCGCAAGGATAGCGGGAATCACAATCGCTTCTCCATAACCCTCGGTGGGTGCTTGAAGCAACTCCATCATAGTTCGATTAGCCATGGGTGCTTCTTTCACTACAATGGGTTCGTCAATAGGAGACTCCTCACTAGAAGGAGTGATTGATTTGTTTCTTCGTTTACGAGCACGTCTTGCTTTAGAGCGAGTTTGCATAAACGTCACGTACAACGAGAAGGCGAGCAAAGAAGATTCTTTTTGGTGTTTTTACTTTTTCAATTTTTTTGTGGTTTTTGATTGTTTTTACTTTTTTTGGATTTTTGGAATGTATTAGGTAGACACAAATCTACAAATCTCCTCCTTAATCAAATCTCTCGATTAAAGAAGCCTCAAGGAATGAAAACGATCACGTGAAGTGAACGCCTTCGATGACTTTAGAACGATGGTGGAACACCAAATCGTTCAAGAGGGTTTAATCAATAGAAACCAAGAAAATATATATGATACTTAGTAATACTTTGGGCGGCAAAACCCTCGATTAGCTTTCAAAATCAAAATACGCACAAGCAAGCGGAGGAAACGAGGCGGCGCGAAGCACTTAAGAGCCTTTTTCCTTTAGGTCGTGAAATACAACCGCCTTATACCCACCTTATAGTTTGTATTTCTCAAAATCGAGCTTCTCGAAAGTATTTATCTATTTTTGCCTTTTTTTTCTTTGGTTTGAGATTCGAATACAATGATTGGGTAATGACCTCCCAAGTCAAGGTTGTGATTTCTCACGTATTTGGAGTACTTGTAAGTTTATTGTTCTACGTATACAATATAGTAATAGTATTCACAAAAAACGAAAAACCGATAATACGTATTAGTAGAGTGCTACTAATACAAATACTAATTATGGTTATATAAAAAACAACAATTGTTCAACCAAAACACAACACGCCTCCCCGGCAGCGGCGCCAAAATGATGTTGGAGTTGTTACCCCTCTAGGAAAAGGAAGGTAATTAGGGTAAATATTAACGAGTAGTTTAGGAAAACCACAAGTTATGACCCAATGAAGTGAGTTCGTTCTCGAGGAGGCTAGTGCGTTGTGTTAAGAGATGATATTGATTTGTGATTATATGATTGAAAAGGGAAGAAAGAAATGAGATTAGAAGAGAAAGACGGTTACGAAAACGGATTAAACTAAGACGAAAAAGGCGATCACGCAAAACCGTAAATAGTACAAAAATTAAAATTTTAACCTAAAAATTCCTAAAAATTACTAAAAATCCACAATAATATTCTAAGTGTTTACAAAAAATCCAAACTTGCTAAAACCTTTTAATTAATTAGATAATGACTTTTTAATGCTAATTAAAGCCCTAAAAATCACAATTAATTATTAAAAATCCCTAAACAAGATCTTATAGTTTGTAAACAAAAATATCCTAATTAAGCTAAAAACTATTTTTAAAATTTTTTAAACCAAATTAAACTATTTTTAAACACTTAAAAACTATTAAAATCAATTAAATCTTAAATTAATTCTAGAAAATAATTGAAAAGTCCTAAAACATTTGGAAAGTGACAAAACTCCTAATTAAGTGTCCTTAACCTAGGAAAAATGTAAAAACTAAAAAAAAAATCAAACTTCAATTTTTAATAATAAAATAATATTAAAATATTCAAAAAAATTCAAAGTTTATAAAAAAATCTAAAAAATTACCAAAAATCTAGAATAATGTAACTAAGATAAAAATGCAATTAAAATTTTCTGAAACCTATTTAATAATTTTATATTGAATTTTAAACTTAGCTAAAAACCCTAAAATCCAATAAAATCAAAAATAAGCTAAATTGAAAACTTAAATAGCTGTAAACCTTAAAAATATGATTAAAAACCTAAAAACTATTTTTTCAAATTTTTAAATTGCCTTTTTCTATTTTTAAATTACTTTTTAAAATTTAAACTAAAAATAATCCTAGTAAATTAATTAATAAAGGGAAAAATAAACTTTTTGCACTGAAAAGTCCTAAAACCTAATACAAACAAAAGAAAAATGCTAACTGGTCAAAAGCTTAAAGAAATAAGCTGGAAAAAGCTTATTAATAAGCTGCTATGTAAATAAGCCACAAAACAAACACCACTTAAATAGATTTTGAAATGAGACTCTATCAGTAAAAGTCCCAAGGGCGCGCTGGTAAGTTGTGAGTGTTGTGAGGAGGATGGCGCAGGTTCGAGTCCTGGCCAGTCCTTTTTGAAAAAACTTTTTTTTTTAAACCTTAAAAACACAAAACCAGTTCTATGACTTAACTTAAAAACACACTTTATACCCAAATTAACCAAGATTGAATCACTAAAATGCCAAAAACGAGCTCAGATAGCACTTGTGTCTGATGAACACAAACATGTATTCACTTGATATCTTCACATGTGAAAACTTGGAACAAGAGGACTTGTCCTTGATTTTGTTGGTGATTTTGATGGACAATGGGAACCCTTATACTCTATTGAGTATAAGGAGTCAAGTGAATGCACAAAAAACACAAGTATTACACAAAATCAAATCAAATGAGCACAAACAAGTTTCTGAAAAAGCTTTATGGTTCTGATAAACAAGTTGTTGGTTAAAATGACACTCAAATGGTTTTCAAATGCTTGAATCATGCATACAAACTAACCAAATGATATGTAAGCAATTAACACCCCTTAACAAACCTAAAATCTAGCAGACTTTCAATTTTGATAGCAAAATTCACACCAAATTGGCAGAAATATTACCTTACTGATTCGTGCTATGTTTCTCAAAATTTTAAGCATGCAATTGATTGAAAACTCTATCAAACTGAAAACTACCACTAGTATTCACCCAATAACACCCTAGTGAGTAAAGAGAACAGGTTTTAACACAATAATAACAACAAATACTCCAACTAAATCCCTAATCCAAACACCCCTTTATAAGACTGAAATTCAACTTTTCAAACTAAATCTTAACAAAACTAAGCCAAATGATTCCAATCAATCTAAACATGCACAATAACAAGTGAGAGACTTAATCAAGCTGATTAAACACATAAACAAGCAGTTTCACCAAAATTCATGTAAAATCACATAAATCTGAAAAATCTTAGAAAACTGAAAAAGGGACAAGTAAGCTACCTTGTTGGGCCTACATCCAGGCCCAACAGTGACTGAATAGTCACCTCCAAATAGACTCGGGTCTATGCTGAACTTTGCTGAGATGTTTGACAAAGAAAATGGGTAAAAATGGTTATGGCTTGCTTCTTGTTTCCTGCACACCACAACAAACCAAGAGGAGAACTTCAAGGATCAAGAGCTTCAAGCTACAAGCTTGAAGATTTTGATTCAGTAAGTAGTTAATAAGAAAAAAGGAAAAAGATTTAGAGAAAATCTTTGAAAACAAACTTTCTGAAAACTGATTTTTGGAACCTTTTCACTTAAACAGTCACCAAACAAGTATGAAAAACAAAATTTAAATCAACAAGAAAGTAAATGGAACTCGTCTCTTTTCATCAACAAACACTTAACCACTTTTCATTCATTCATAAAAGGGGATTTACAAGCTTGTGACCAAAGAAAAGAAAAACAAGAACCAGGGTAATGCACAATCCGCATACTCCTTATATAGACCTAGATAGAACATTCTAGGTACTCTTGAATAAAAAATACAAGCTAAAACCCTAATGGTTTGAAAATCCAAAAATGCCCTTGTTGTTTGACTGAATTCTTGGTCAAAGAAGGTAACATGTGATCTTGTTGTGATGTCCAGCTATGTAGGATTGATCTTAGACGCTTGTTTGAGCTTGGGGGCCAAGGAGTGTGATCAAGACGTTCATCTTGTCGGTTTTAGGGTTTTGAGGGAAAGGGACGGGTGAAGGGGTGGTCCTACACCCACATGGGATGGTCTATGGTCATGGTTTTGGTGTGGGAAGTGATGACAAAAGGTTTAATTACTAATCTGGAAAGGATGGATTAAAACCCCTTTGTTTTGGTGGTAATTAGTCCTGGGAAAAATTAGGGTTTAAGTGGGTGATTAGAACAGGTTTAATCCAAATTGGGGGTTAAATTATTTGAATTAGTGTTTGGGAGGGAAGATTAAAATAACTGATTAAATCAGTTATTTATATGGGTGGAGTGTGACGTGGAGAGGAGGAAAGATGTGATTGGTGGAGAGTTGATGGTGGGTGATGTGGCAGTTTGTGAGTGGGTGGTTTAAGTTTGTTTGTCTGGCCACAAATGGCCCCCAAAGGTTGTACTTCCCTTCACTTTGTTATAAATAGCTCAAACTTCAAATCCCTTTGTAAATAAGTTTTGGCAGTTTGTCATTTTTGGCACAAGGGTTTTACAAACTTTGAATAAGGACTAAAAGTGTAATTTTGGCAATCCTCAAGGGCTTTCAGTGACATGTCTTCATACTTCAAGGTGTTGACTTGTTTGTTGACTTCTTGGAGGACCAATATTGACAATTTAGATTTGTTGAGGGACTAAATTTGCCAATTCTTCAAAGTTAAGGGTCCTTTTTGTAATTTTGACAAACTTTAGGGACCAAACTTGTAATTATGAAGATACAAGGGTATAAAGTGTCAATTCTTCAAACTTGGAGGACCAATCTTCATAGTTCTTCAAATCTTCAAGGGTTTTCTTTGGAAAATTCTTCATTAGGGCTTGGTTCATTGTGCGGCTTCGTTTCCCGTGTTCGTTTTTGCATGATTCTTGTGATCTTTTGTCATTTTCTCAATATCCGTACCTAAAATACACAAGCAACAAACAAAAGCATATATTTGGGTATTTTGATGATATTTTAAGCGTTTTAAGCCCGATTTGGACGATGAGACTATGTATAATTGCAGTCTGATCAGCCAACAATTTAAGCAAGATTTTAGCCTTGTTTCTTATGATTTTTCATCTCTTTAATCATATTTATCAACACTTGATCCCCACACAACATTTTTATCATCATATATTCATCATATACATATACAATAAGAAAGAAAATACATGATTACATAATCAAAATAACAAGAGGATGGGAAGAACAATCTCTATACCACCATTAGTGATGAAAAGATGAGTCTTTGATGAACAAGGCTTGGATTTTGATGGAAAAACTTGTGATAAACCAATATCATCTTCAAGTCCACCAATCTTTATAAACTTCTCATGGAAAATCAGCCCTATGACACCAACAAATCTTCTCCTTGGATGTTAAAATCACCTCCAATCTTCAAGGCTTCAAAGGAGCATCATCATGTGTATGAATAACACATAATTTTATAGCTAAATTAGATCAAATAAGGGTTGTTGTTGGTGATTTTGGGACGAATTTGAGAGAGAGAGAGGAGAGTAGTTTGCATGTGATGAAAGTGAGTAAATGGTTTGGTTGTAAATAGTTTTGTGGTTTGAAGTTGATGTAGCTTACTTGTTAAGCTTCAAGTAAAAAGTGTACCACTTGTTGTTCACAAGTTGACACCTAAGGGTGTTGTGGTGGCATGGTTAGCCATCCCTTTTGAGTGGGGTGGGACAAAACTTGTTTTGTCTCATCCCACTAATTTACGGGTATTCCTCGATTCTAGTTTCCTTGATTTGCGTTCCCTCGGGTCGTTTTACGAAATACGTTTTTATAAATTATGAATCAACGTCACAAAACGAATCTAATAAAAATTGTCTCATCAGAAACGGAGTTCAAAAACGTAAATACGTAATCCTAAGGTTTCTGGTTTAGTCATAAAGGACGTTAAATTATGAACGTAAGTCCTAATCTCTTCTCGTAAATTAGTGAGTTTATGAACTAACTCAAATTTAAAATCCCAAAAAAAATATTCACGGATAAATTTATTTCCTGAAGTGTCGGACTGTCACCAAAACGGTGTATGTAAACGTAAGCACGTAACGTAGAGTCCTCCGGTTTAAACGTAGTCGATGCTACTCCAAGATGTAAACCCAATTTCTTCCCAAAAAAAAGTGAGTTCATAATATAACATTAAAATAATGTTTTTAAATAATATTTGAGAAAAAAATATAAACCATAAATTGACGGATTGTCACAGCATTTACCCCTAAACAGGATCTTTGTCCTCAAAGATCATCTTATCTTACTACTCGCTTCTTATAGAGTTAAAGCCTTGTGGGTATTTCCTCCACATTCGGTCTTTTCTCACAAGTGTAATTCATCACAACACGCGAGTTTCATCAAACATAACTACGGGAATAAGATCAGGCTTAATGTTGACTTACTTTCTCTATCCACGATGTTCACGGGTTTTTGATGAATGAAACTTTTCGCCGATCTAAACTTCATTAAGGAATAGTCAGATTTTCACTTGATAGACATTTTATCAAGTTCGATATACGAAACATAATTCACGCAGCACTTGAAGTCCTAGAGTGGATCCAGCTTATATGCCTTTCATACCAACTTTTACATCATCTCAATGGTCCCATACAACGGGGACTTATATCCCATGATCTTTCAGATCATCAATTCATTTTTCCATGGTTAAATATTTTTGGCATAACTTCGCTACCCATCTGGCACTTCAAGATCTACATTTCATATTCACATAACCTCCTGCCCACTATCGGTATTCAATAATCGGATCCTAATTTCAACAATCATTTCAGGTCTCGCGGGTCGAGTATTTTGTAAGGTTAGGTTCGTCATCATAGGCAACCTCAAACCTAAAAGACATGTCCAACTCACAGTGGGTGTATGTCGGGTGTCTTCATCCCAACTCCGGCTTACAGATGCTCTTATATATAGATTCTAACAAGAATCGATCTCGATCCTAATACGATAATTATCAATGATAATCTTTCCAAAGGAAAGCGATTATACGTTTTATTACCAAAGGTCAATTATTCAAGCATAACACAAGACTTCTAGTGTTTTGTATCGTTACTTTGCCTCGTACCTTCGATTGGGGTGGTAAATAGTACTCTCATCAAGGTTCGTTCCCAATGACTTCTGAGCAAATCTCTAGAAATTCGATGCGAAGCGAGGATCTTGATAGAGATGATTGATACGGCACACTATGTTTACACAACTCTTTTAAACACAAAGAGTCAATTTCTTCATCGAGAATCTATCATTAACATGAATGATATTAGCAGATTTGGTCAGTATGTCGACGATTACCCAAATCGAATCAAATTCAGATGATCACCTTTGCAATAGATAGACGTTTACTAATGTATGAGGCGATCTCTGCCTTCATAATTTGTCATTAGTACAACTTCTTCAGGTAAAGATACATTAAAACAAAAATGACAGGAATAGAATACTTATACTTACGGGATTCCAACATGAATACATCTCACAAACCTCCATATTTAGGCAACTACAAGTGGCCTTTTAAGCATTTAACGCCATCGGCTCCTCAATTCTAATGGTTTATATTAGCCGCGAACCCCTTTTTATTATCTACATTATCCTTCTTACAAGCACTGTTTATTTTTATATTATTCGGCAATTTATTTTGCACCTTCATTATTAAGGAACATGTCCTAATTGGTTCTTTATCTTTTCTACATAATGTGTCAGTAATTATATTCACCTTCCTCGATGAAATAAATATCATGACCATATTTATTCGAAAATTCTTTCTTCACATTTTCTAAATTTTAGTTTCGTCTCAACTATCATTTTTATCAGTTTTGCTCAATCCGACGTTTTAAAGCGTCGATAATTATTACACGTAAATTAACAATAAATATTAAGTTTTTATGAAACGTAAACGCTAAAAGTTTTAAATTTCTTAGCTCGACCAATTATATAAAGATATTCAAAATAAATTTGAATTTTAGTTAACACGATTTTCGGTTGATTTATTGAAAATAATTAATAAGATTTGTAAATGTTCGAAAAATCTTTGGTTGTACTTTGGTCAAAATTTTCTTAGTTGAAAAGCAAAAATTGTTGTTTCAAATTTCATGTTATGGTTTAAATGGTTTCCTCAATTCCTCTTAGGATGTCTTGAGGTATACACGAACATTTACCCCTAAACAGGAGTTTAGTTAAATGATTTGTGTATAAGGGAATAATCCCTTAAAAATCCTTTGATACATGATTTGTCAAAACATATTTTCATTTTCTTTCTGGTAAAACCCAAAGCCTTAATGGCTCTAATTTTTGAAGAGTCAATATGTTCCATTTTCTATTAATCACACGGTCAATTAATATAAAGGATTAAGTCTTAAATCACCTGTTAATTATTCAAGGTACAGGTTTTCATTGTTCGGCCAATTCAGGGAAATCTATAAATAATTATTAACTCCTTCTTATTCTTAGAAACAAACAAATGGTCCTTAATGATCACAAGCATGAATTTATCAAATTACAGCCTACACACGTGATTCACCAATTTATGAATGCTACATGTGCATCGGTCAGTCCAAACAACATCACGTGAAACTCATAATGTTCATTACAAGTTCTGGATGTAGTGATTGGAATAGATAATCTTCTTCGCGGACGCGAAGTTGATGATAACCATGTCGTGGATCAAATTTCCTGAATATACGCTAGAACCTTGTAAATGATCGAACAATCTATCATCTTGGGTGGTGGATATAGATTTTAATCGTCAATTTACGTAGTTCACGGTAATTAAACAAATATAAGAAATAATAACACCATAGCTCTTCATAATGACGAGCTCGGTAGAATAAAAGCTTTCTCCGACAACTCTTCTCAGTTGTACGGTAATTCCTTTAATTCAGATGGTGCTGACATACAGTGTACAAGTCACAGGTGCAGCACCGGGAATATAATCAATACCAAATTCAACTTGCCTTAATGGCGAAAGTCTAGGTAATTCACCAGCAAATACCTCCTAAAGTTTCAGATAACATAAACATCTTTTAATACATTTATTTTAAGTTCTTTCTAGATTATAATATCTATGACTAATTCACAACCATTCATGGTATAATTTCAAGTCTAAATGCAGGATATGGTCATCCATCAAGAATTATTTAAATAACTTTTGATAATCAACATCTTATCATTTAGGAGAATTCTATTCGAGTTCCCATCAATTAAGACAATGTCGTCATGTCATAATCAATCAATCCATTTTACTGGGATTATCAACTTTCCAGTTTCATTACCGTTGATAAGATGTGAACTTCTCAAAAGACTAATAATAACTTATAATCCTTCACAAATTCAAGGATTTATGGAGACACAACTACCATTAAAAGAGTAAGGTCAACGCATAATCTACGCGAGAGAATTCAAAATCAGATACAGACGAAAACATTAACGAATATGAGTATATCCCATGTTTTCATAATTTGAGTACGCATTCGAAAGCTCCTCGGATCGTTACCCAGGTCATTCAAATGAAATCCAATCAAAAGAAATGATAGGAATATCGATACATCCAGTCGGGTATCAACACTCGGTAATCAGATACTTTTCCTAAGAATCTCACTACGGGAGAATTGGACAAGAAAGAATTGTCAATTGTCAAATAAGACAATTTTCACAGATTAGTAAATTCGACTCAGAAGAATAAATAGTTCGGGCACATATGTAGGTGTCCCTAACACTATGTCCTTATTTTCGCACTTCTTGCAGATCTCATAAAATTTAATCTTTCACAATCTTCAAAGAAAATGTAGTGTTTATTATTCAGTTTTATGGTGACTACTAATCAGCCTTGCATGGTCCATTCCAAATTGTATGTAGGCGCGCAACTATATACAATTTCAAGATTAACGATGCAATACTCAGTTCGTCAAAATTTTATCATCATGTTTATAATAAAAACATTTTCATGCCTTAAATAAGAATTAAAAATAAATTTACCAAGATTTTCTTTGTTATGAAAACAATTAAGTTTTCCAAGGTGTTTTATAAACAACTTCATTTCGATAACGATTATTTATAAGTCTCACTTTAAATAATCCATATGGTGATGAAAACCCAATTTTTCTCAAGGGATACTGTTTTAACTTATAAAAACAATTAGTGATCTGCAAAGGAGTGATGAAAAGTTGTTCACCAAGAACTAACTACAATATAATAGGAAATGAGCTTAGCCAAATAATCATGAGGTTCATGACCTTGCTGGCGCTCGCAAAGAATAATCCACAACGTAACTCAAATCGATATGAGTACTTGTTCAATGGTTGCATCACTAATGCGAACATTAGGAAGAAGCAAGAAAAGATAGATAATATCGATACATGTAGAATTTAGCAATCAAAGGTAGTCTTTTCATTAATCACAAACAAGTCAAAATTGTACCGTAACACATTACGTATCACTATGTCATACAATTCCAAGAACTCATCCTACCAACTAATGTCTCAGTTAAGTTAGGGATTTTTAAAAGATACCACAATGAATACTAATCTACAAGGGTCATTAGGTGTTCCACCTGCCCCGGAAGATCCATCGGTCCCAATTCAGAAGAAGATTTCTTCAATTTATTTCTTGGACACTGGGCATCCTCGTCATTGGACAACGGCCTAGGAACAACACTTAACACGAATCAACAATCAATTAAAACCTTATAATTCAATCACAGGACTTAACGACTTCTTCTTAACAATCTCATATTTCATACGAGTTTAATTTTACTTTATTCAAGTTTCAACTAACTTATATTCAATGCAATATCCTACCTCATTCTCCAATAATTCAACCTTATTCTTAAACCTAAAAAGGGCAATAAAAGCTCGATATGAACAACACTTAATTTCCAATCCTATATCTCTTACAACTATAATTATCAAATAAGTCACTAGTATGAAATGACTCACACATTCAATTAGACTTCTCGGAAAGGTACTAGTGGCATGAGGCTTTTGGGTAATGGTTCCAATAACAGCCTCAAGTGCAACATTCACCCTTTCGATTTTAATTTTAAGAATTGGGTGACAACGAATCAGATGACACCTTTCCAGGTGGTAACATTTTTTCAAACTTCACTCTATAAGGAAAGATCGTCATGACATCGATATCAGTTTTAATCTCGCCAATTCTTCTTCAATATCACAATCAACTACTATCTACATTTCTACGAATATCAACCATTTTGTTGGGATCATAAATATCCACAACTTGGTTTAGATCTAGGATAGCTAGAATTCCTACGGGAATAGCTTCGATTGATTTACTAGGGGTGTTAGGGTTTCTTGTGACAATCTACGTCGTATAAATACCGCGTATAAATATAGAAATAATCATCAAACAATCATGTAATCAAATTATATATATATATATATATATATATATATATATATATATATATATATATATATATATATATATATATATATATATATATATATATATATATATATATATATATATATATATATATATATATAGAGGTGGGGTAAAATGAGAAGACCTCTTAAAATAAAACGGATAGGAAGTCTTCTCATGCTAACACGTGTATACTCTCACCCGCCCATTTATTTTACACTAACAGGGGTATACTTGTCTTTTTACACCTGATCCTTTTTTTTCTCTCTCATACTGTGTCGCCTCTTCACTCCATCTTACAAAACTAACAAATCCTCCCTATTCTCTGACTTACCATCGTTATAACCATTCTCCACTTCTAACTATCGTTATTACCACCATTCACCGTCGTCTTCTTCATCTTCTCCACCAAGTAAATGATTAAAAAACCTTTTTTGCGATGTGAGTTCGGTTTTCATTATCAATACATAACGAGTGTTCATTACCAACGTATACTTAGTATCATTAACTAATACTGATAGTAAGCTTTTATTATCTTGATTTTTAAACTTTTTTTGTTAATTTACTTTATTTCAATTCTTTTTTTTTGAACAGAAACTTTATTTCAATTCGAACATGTTTTTGTTGATTGTTCCTTTACTTAATTAATTCAAAACATTGATTTTTTATGTTTTGTATGATTGTTTTTGTTTTTGGTTGACCTAACGTGATGTTAAAACTATGTGTTTTGTTGCTTGATTTTGTTGTTTTAAGTCATCGATCTATTAGACTATTATTGCATTTGTTTTGTTTTGTTTTGATGATGTTGATTTTGTACATTGATGTAGTAGGTTCTGATGTGCTTTGATATGAGATTTCATTAGGTTATGATAGGTTTATCTGTGTTTGTCCCATACTTTTCCTTTTAGTTTTGTTTAGATCTGTTTTGATATAATATGGTGACACGTTCGATTTATAACATTGATGCATTAACTCTTTGTGCATTAAACGTACATATGTTCAAACTGTTGGTGTGAAGGGTCATGTTTAGAGGGGTCTGCTTCATTGCAAGAATCTAAGCCTGTGACACATGCAACTTGCAACGAGCTAAAACGAGGATCTTGTTGATGAAACTAGCAAAACGTTATCAGCAGCCCTACCTTAGATTGATACTAACAGTCGTGATGCAACATGACGGCTAGAAGGATTTTTGTTTTTTGGTGTCACATCCTCACGTCATTCTTGATGCTTTCGACATTTATCTGCCATTAAACCGTAATGTACTGATATGGATAACATTGTGATTCACTTGTTACTAAAATTGTGATACACTTGATTCCTTATCTTAGGGGCATCTATCTATTTTACGTGCAGGCGAACTAGAAGATTATTAATGGAGTAGCAACAAGATTAGAAGTTCCAAAGGATAGTGATATTGTATCTAGAAAACTATGGAAACACGAGTACAACTTATATCCTTTTAGCATTCGATAAATCCGTTAGAAACAGGCGTCAAATAGGGTCAATCAGTAGAAATTACAGGCTTTTGTGCTGGTCTTACATGGGGTTCTACTATTATGAGATGAGGTTAGAGTTGTGTTAACCATTGTTTTGTATAATTGAGTTATTTGGTGAAAGTAAGAATGAAAGAAAAAGATGTTGTATATTGTTTTCGAAATCTAAAATCTCATCAATTTTTCTTTGTATGGTTCATCATCTTCTTAAATGTAAACTAACCTCGTATATTAATAAGAGTCCATTCCTTTCTTTATACTGGCATTTATCGTACAAAATGTTATCTCTTTTGATGATAGAAATTCAACGATTTAGTTTTACAGATACTAATATTCAGATGATCAAAACTTGCTTTGACACGAGAAACTCATTTTCTGTAACTATTATAAATGTGTAAAGAACATACTTTTATATAAATTAAATTTATAACCTCGTTGAAAGGTGAAAATTTTCGCGCATTATAGTGATTCAGTGACATGATGAAGATACTCGCATCAAATCCCAGGCCATATCTAGATATAAATGGTTTAGTACGCTTCCTACCAAACCAATCCTCTTTTTCATGTATAAAAAGTTATGGAACAAAAATCATTCGGTTTGTTGTTCACACTTTGCTAGACTATTCAACGCTCACTTGTAAAGGCTGGTCTAATCCATTCAGCAGTAGGCTTGCGCGTGCTAGCAGCAGGCTTGCAGCGTGCTAGCAGCGGGTTTGCAGCGTGCTTGCAGCATGCTTGAAGCGAGCTTGCAGTGGGCCTGCAATGGATTTTCAACAAGCTTGCAGTTGACTTGCAACAAGCTTGGAGCGTACTTGCAGCGAGCTTGGAGCGTACTTGCAGTGAGCTTGGAGCGGGTTGTAGCGAGCTTTATAACGTTGGTTTGGATATATGGTTCAAATGATTGTAGGAAACTTACTCTTATTTCGGACAATTTGGTGATTGCAAATAGTTTTAAGCTAATTAAACCTTCTAGTTCTCCAAATATTATTGTCATACTTTATGTTGATGTTTATCAAGTTGGCTTAGTTTATGTTGATCTTTTGCTTCACGATGGGGATTTGTTATGCCTTATTGTTTGGTTTTCATTTATCGTGAGTGTGTTTAGTTTGTTTTAATGTATGTGTTTTCGGTTGTGTTTATTTTACCCACCAGCATATATTACACCAAATGACAACACGGTTTTTATATGGGATAATAGTTATACTAGATTGTACAACATGGGCTAAACACACATAACCTGATATTACACACTAACTAAATGCTGACTAACTAACTGCTATAGAAAGCCACAAATTTACAAACAAGATCCTTAAAAAAACTTTGCTTCTACACTGACAAGACTAGTACGTTAGATACAAAAAAACCACCCATGATTAACCCACATTAGTTTGACCATTTAGGATAAGAAAGTATTTCTGTTACAATACCAAATTCCTTTGATGCATCAAACAAACACCTTTGTTGCAGTAGAAAACGCCTTTGATGCAGCAACTAAACGCCTTTGATGCAGCAACTAAACGACTTTGATGCATCAAACAAACACCTTTGCTGCAGTAGAAAACGACTTTGATGCAACAACTAAACTCCTTTGATGCAGCAACTAAACGCCTTTGATGCAGCAACTAAATACCTTTGATGCATCAAACAAACACCTTTGCTGCAGTAGAAAATGCCTTTGATGCAGCAACTAAACGCCTTTGATGCAGCAACTAAATGCAACAACCAAACACCTCTGTTACAACAACCAAACAAAGAGAGACAAAAGTCGGTACTTTTGACCCATTAGCATGACATGGCCTACTACACTGAAATAAGCCAATGGTTTAGTGCTAGAATTCAAATTTGTATGCAATTCAAAAGATGATAGCTTGGAATTCTCAATATCAAGCACACTAACTGATGATGAAGAGGAATACAATGATTACCATTGTCTATAAGAAGCATCTGAGTTTGAATGAACTTCTAAATAGGATAACTTTAGCTTTTCTAAGTTACATTTTGCTGTAGTAATGATACACGTGGCGATGTGTTGAAAAATTACAACCAAACACTAAAACCTTTAAGCCATGATGGCTGTAGAGAGTCACGAATTGCAACAGCCAAACACTAAAACGCAACCAAACATAATAAAATGCAGCAGCCAAACACAGTTAAACTGTAGAAACGCTGTCACAGTTCATACGAAAACTATATACAATTAAGTTGCAACAACCATACACTCACACAAAACTCAAAACTATATGTCAAACACTCATAGACAGATTGATTACAGCAACCACATTAATCTCTCATAGTAGTCGAGAGTTTTTTTATCGTTGCTTCATTTCCTGTATAACCAAAAGTGGGTATTTACCGAACAATTAGTTGTTGAACCAAAAGTGGGTATTTACAGAACAAGTGTGTGTTTAGAATACAAGAGATGTCATCATAAATATAATGAAGAAATAGAAAACTACTTCCTATATAGTATAAAGGAGGTGACAAATAGTTCAGAACTTTAATAATATCGTACAATCAAGTTCCATAACTAACAAGATCTTACAAACAAAGTAGTCGTGTATAACGAAACAAGCCATTGCAGCCCATGTATTTGAAAATATAAAAGCATCAGCCACTTAAAATCTCAGCCATCTACTAAACCTTGACGTCTCTAAGATTACCAAGCCACTAGAATGCCAACCACGGAAGCATCATCGATGAACACTAAAGATAGTTAAAAGAAATTTATTGCAGCAAACCCAAAAGAACCAAACTTCAGCAACCAAGCGCCATTTCTGCAGCAACCAAGCGCGCCTTTGCTAAGAAACCGCACCTGCTGCAGCAACTAACCGCACTTGCTGCAACAACAAACCACACTTGCTGCAGCAACTAACCGCACTTGCTGCAGCAACCAAGCGCCTTTGATGCAGTAACCAAGCGCCTTTGCTACAACAACCAAATATATTTTTGAGATAATGTACAAATACAAATATATTTAGCCCAATTCATCCTTAAATACAACAACTGACCAACCTACTACAACATAGCTAAAATTCATGTGCATAAAAAACAACGTGATGTATAAGCACTATTTCGAGATAATGCAACCTATGTTTAGCTTAGTTTACCCTTATACACTGCATCACAACTCAGATTCTGGTGCATTAAGCAAACAACCTAACGTACAAATATACTTTCGTACATTATGCAACCTATATTTAGCCCAATTCATCTTTATATACAACCACTGGCCACCTATTGCATCACAAATAAATTTAAGTGCATCAAAAAACAACCTGGCATAAAAAGATATAATGCAACTTATGTTTAGCTTAATTTTTACCTTATAGACAACAACCGACTACCTCATGCATCATAGGTCAGGTCAGATTCAGGTGCAACAAATAACAACCTACCATACAAATACATTTTTGCACGTAAGACAACTTCTATTTGGCCCAATTCATTGTTATACAAACCAACTGGCCACCTATCACATCAGAGCTCAACACAAAACAGGTGCATCAAACAAACAACTACATCACAATGTAAATTTAGCGCATGATTATTATGAAGTGTAGTAGAGACATTTTATCAAACACCTTGTATGCAACTTTCAGAAACACGTTTTTATCAATTATTTCTATATTATTTTCCAGATCTAAAGAAAAAATAATGTAAATATGAATCAAACTCTAAACAAACATACTTCGATCAATAAAAACACAAAAATTAAGGAAGTAGAAAATTATTATTTATGAACTCAATAAAATGAATATAGTAAAAAATTTAAGGTTCTAAATACACTTACGAGGAGCTTTAAAGCTTTTCAAATTCGTCTTCACAATTTATTAGATTCAAATTGGATAATCTAATGAGATGATGAGATGATTCACTTGAGATTATGAGACGAATAGATCTGATTTCTGACTTTTTTGAGATAGAGGGACGTTTGTTTCCAGGTAGAATAGAAACAAAATAATATGGGGTGTTTTTGATCGACTGAGAGATCTATGTGTTTTTCTTGGGGAAGATAAGAGAAATGATAAAGACGGAGGATCCTATGTTTTTGTCTTTTTAATAACTGTTAAACGACGTTGGAGCGGTTAGATGTAATGTGTATTGATACATATTTGCCTTTAAAGATTGAAGTATTTACAAGTATGCCACTCCGCTTTTTTATGATTAAAATATAATCCAAGGGCTGAGATTCCTTCCTAGGCTTTTTATTTTAAGAGCCTTTCTATTATATCCTATATATATATATATATATATATATATATATATATATATATATATATATATATATATATATATATATATATATATATATATATATATATATATATATATATATATATATATATATATATATATATATATATATATATATATATATAATCCAAGTTATATATATATTAAAATAACACTTCTCAGTCTGGCCTTGTCGGTAACTCGGGAATTTTCGGCACCGTTAAAGTCAAAAGATTTTTAGACATTTTTAGAAAAATGTTTATAGTTAAAAGATTTTGAAATGTGTTATTCAAAACCTTGGTTTTAAAAATCTTTCGTTTTCTATAACGAGAGCTCTGGTACCAAACTGTAACACCCCTAAATTTACACAATTCAATACAGCGGAAGACTCGTTGGTGTTACGGGATAGCACATTACTCACATCATAGACAACGCATAAAAATCGCGTCGTTTAATAATAAAGCATTTCCATTCATAAATATCAAAGTTACATAGGTCCCAAGTCATTGTATTTCATACAAGTTTTACAAAGAATTTGAATGGAAATTATTATTTAAGTGCGGGCCATGAATTCTTGTTGTCTTCCCGAGAATTACCTTCAAGTACCTGAGATAAAACATGTTAAAAGAAAAGGTCAGCGATAACGCCGAGTGAATTCATAGAGTTTAATAAAATCCATCAATATAACATCGATATAAAATTATTACCGAAAATCATTTTGTACAAATCATTGTAATAGGCCATAAAATAGCCAAAGTCATTTTATACAAATCCTTCTCAACAATCATAATATAAGCTTTCGCCTTCAAAACCATTATACGAACCAATGTCGTAAAAATATCATACAATACGTTTTATAACGTCGTGTAGAGTTAAATAAAAACCGTTATATGAATATGGTTATGTAAAACCAAAACACAAACATAATATCAATAATATGACCCCGTATTGCTAGTCAGGCAATATATCGTAATTCGGTGCGTATAGCAGTATTTCGTTGTTTTTGGATTATTATAAGCCGCATGACATTGTTACCTTACTATAACCAACAACGGGTAGCTAGCCCGAAACTCAATTTGCCCATCTAAATTAGCGTGTCGTCACAATAATCACGCTTGTGTAAATCTTCTCATACATAAATTCGCTTACCAATCAATGTGGCACGACGGGGATCAACCGTCAAGGCGCGAACTGGGGTGATCGTCCCCAAATAGTACTATTATATGCATAAGCGTCTACCAAATCCCGGTAGTTCACAATTCATGCTAATGGGACTTTTAGTGACATAACCTAACTTTAATAATCCATTTCATTTCATCTATCGGGTCATTTAATCATCCATCGGGCCATACAATCATTCGGGTCCAAATCAATAAACAGACAATCGGGACAACTAGTGTCCTATTTTATAAAAACTAACATGTTATCTCCCTCGCGGGTTTATAAAACGTTTCATAAAAACATTTAAAAGAGTGCGAGGCTATGAACTCACGTTGATGTGGGAAGGCGGTTATCGGCGATTCGGATGTACGGTACGTGCTTCAATCACGGAAACCTAGACAAATAATATTCGTCTTAGACTTTTGTCCAGTGACTTTATAAAAATAACAATTATGTATACATATGATGATTTTATACATATGATGATGATCAAGTGGGTTTATACATTCTCATTTACTCATTTTAGTGTTATGTGTTGATAACTTTTATACTAGTTTACTAGTTTTACCTATTTACATGTTTTAGGTCCAATAAGCCTATTATAAGTCCATTAACTTGTATTAATCCATGTTATACTTTTATTATCAGTATTATACTTTACATGTTGGGCCCAAATGGGTTATGCCCAATAAGTAATTTTTATAAGTGTTTAACTTATTTAGTTAAATTATTAGTCCAAATATGCTAACTTAGCTCGTTAATGTCCGTAGGTCATATAGTTCGGGTTTTATCGGCTTTTACTTGTATTAGGTACTTATATATATCAGTATATGAGTTTTAAAAACTTTACATTAGACGGGTTTGACCGTCTAAATTTTAATTGGCGAAAAACGTTAATTTTACGGTAATAGCCGAAAAAGTCATAAAAATCATGTTTATAGTTTTTATAACTTATAAATCTTATTCAACTACCATTTTTATAAAATGTCCATTTATTTAACCTTATACATATTTATATAAATAAAATTTATAAGTTAGTGGGTTTTAATTCACATTTTATACTATATTAGTTTGAATGCTTATATAATACTATTAAACATTAATTCTTCAAAATCTGATTTTTAGTTTCATCTTCACCATTTTTATCATATCTTGAGTTCTATAAGGAGATAGAAGTTCCTTTTTGGATGGAATAAACTTCATATTATGTGCTACAATTAAGTTAGATATAGCTACTTCTCATTCCATGTCTAACTATCCTTAACAGTTCCTACAAAACAGACTATTCAGATTGGTACAGTAATCTTGTTTTGATCATATCTCACTCATTTTGATGATTCCATTGCATGGCCAACTCTCACATATGTATGACATCTAACACTTACTGTAAATAGATTCCACCATGCAATTTTATCAGTTTATAACTTGGTTACTTACTGTTTTTATACAGCCAACAATTTAAGCAAGATTTTAGCCTTGATTCTTATGATTTTTCATCTCTTTAATCATATTTATCAACACTTGGTCCCCACACAACATTTTTATCATCATATATTCATCATATACATATACAATAAGAAAGAAAATACATGATTACATAATCAAAATAACAATAGGATGGGAAGAACAATCTCTATACCACCATTAGTGATGAAAAGATGAGTCTTTGATGAACAAGGCTTGGATTTTGATGACAAAACTTGTGATAAACCAATATCATCTTCAAGTCCAACAATCTTTATAAACTTCTCATGGAAAATCAGCCCTATGACACCAACAAATCTTCTCCTTGGATGTTAAAATCACCTCCAATCTTCAAGGCTTCAAAGGAGCACCATCATGTGTATGAATAACACATGATTTTATGGCTAAAATAGATCAAATAAGGGTTGTTGTTGGTGATTTTGGGACGAATTTGAGAGAGAGAGGAGAGTAGTTTGCATGTGATGAAAGTGATTAAATGGTTTGGTTGTAAATGGTTTTGTGGTTTGAAGTTGATGTGTTAAGCTACAAGTAACAAGTGTACCACTTGTTGTTCACAAGTTGACACCTAAGGGTGTTGTGGTGGCATGGTTAGCCATCCCTTTTGAGTGGGGTGGGACAAAACTTGTTTTGTCTCATCCCACTAATTTACGGGTATTCCTCGATTCTAGTTTCCTCGATTTGCGTGCCCTCGGGTCATTTTACGAAAAACGTTCTTATAAATTATTAATCAACGTCACAAAACGAATCTAATAAAAATTGTCTCATCAAAAACGGAGTTCAAAAACGTAAATACGTAATCCTAAGGTTTCCGGTTTAGTCGTGAAGGACGTTAAATTATGAACGTAAGTCCTAATATCTTCTCGTAAATTAGTGAGTTTATGAACTAACTCAAATTTAAAATCCCAAAAAAATACTCACGGAAAAATTTATTTCCTGAAGTGTCGGACTCTCACCAAAACGGTGTATGTAAACGTAAGCACGTAACGTAGAGTTCTCTGGTTTAAACGTAGTCGATGCTACTCCAAGATGTAAACCCAATTTCTTCCCAAAATAAGTGAGTTCATAATATAACATTAAAATAATGTTTTTAAATAATATCTGAGAAAAAAATATAAACCATAAATTGACGGATTGTCACACACAGAACAAAATCCAAAACCACATAAATCATGCAATATTTTCAGAAAAGTAAAAGAGATAAGAGATGCAAATCTCCAAAATGCACATGCATACTTTGGAATGTTTGAGCTTAGGTGCTAGCAAGAACAAGCACCAGCTTCCAATAGCTGCTAAGAACAACAAACCAAAAAAGTTAACCAAAACAGATTATCCTTTGATTTTTGAAAACACGAGTTTTAAACCTTAAAACCTTTCCTCAAAATCAATCAAACATGTATATGGAACTTAGATCTTAGCTATTCCAACACCAAACTTTTATATAACTCAAAGGAGAATTCAAAATTTTCAGAAAATAAACTTTTATTTCATAAAAAGGAATTACAAAGAAAATAGCTAAAATCTAGAACAAGGCTCTCTCACATGTTGAGGAGTCCTTATATAGGCCACAAGGGCTGAGATTACAATGAAAACCCTAGCTAAGAAGTCCTTAAAATGCCCTTGAATCCTTCTAGACGTTTGTTGTTGTTGAGCTGTCCATATGCATGCAAGTCGTTCATTTTAGCTTTGTGACCAAGCAAGGAGTGTGGGCTGTTGATTTGGCCACGTGTCATTCCTTGGAGAGGAAGTTGGATTATGATTGGTGGACGGGTCTGGGTGTGGGGTCCTTTGGTGAGTGGGGATTGGAAATTCTTGTGTGGGATGTGTTTCTGGGCGTGTGAATTAAGCGTGGGTATGGGTAATTGATTTTTACCCTTTGTTTTAAGTGAAGGTAAAACTGGGTTCTTGGGGTGAATAGTAACTCCATTTGATCCGTTTTTTGTGGAGTGTGTATGTGTTTGGCGCAATTTGTTTTTGAATGTTTCACTTGCACACTTTTAGCCCTTGTCTTTTGGTGAAAGTTGTAAAACGTGTTTTTCAGACATAAAACTTGATTCCCTTTGTTAATATACTTTCATATTTCACACTTTGGCCACAAAACTTTATGTCAAGGGTTTTAAGGACTTGTTTTGTCATTTTTGATATCTTCAAGGACTGATCTTGGACATTTCTCATCTTTGAAGGTCTTCATTGGATGTTTGACTTCATGAGGGACCATTATTGACAATTTAGAATTATTGAGGGACTAATCTTGCCAAATCTTCAAAGTTGAAGGACCTTTTTGTAATTTTGACAAACTTAAGGGACCAAACTTGTAATTATGAATATACAAGGGTATTAAGTGTCATTTAATCATAAATGAGGGATCAATCTTGTATACCTTCAAGTCTTCAAGGGTTTTTCTTTGATAAATCCATAACTAGGGCCTGGTTCATTGTACGACTTCGTTTCTCATGTTCGTTTTTGCTTGTTTCTTGTGATATTTTGTCTTTTTCACGATATCCATACCTAAAATACACAAGTAAACAAACACAAGCATATATATATGGTATTTTTATGACATTTTATGCATTTAAAGCCCGAAAAGAACGATGAGATCATGTATAAATGCCATCTCATCACTCCCCATACTAAGCCATTGTCGTGCCCTCACGCAATGATAGAATAAAGTATCTAAGCATCTACAAAATTCAGTTTTATTAACCTTTATTGAAAAGTAAAAACTTGCAACGCTACTACGAAGATGTGTAAAGACATAATGTATGATTTTCATCACGTGTGTGAATTTTAGGGTCAATGAATAGAAACAAGTGAATGTCCCATAGAGTAAAGTTCGTCATCCTTGATTTTCATACACTCCATGCTAAGTGCAAAAACGAGATCATTGTAGGTACAAGTCATAATGCTAACACTACTCATACGTTCAAATTGTGTAATACTTTTTCTCCCCGCAATCCTAGTTATTATGAAAGGAAATGGGTTTCTAGAATTTTTTAACTATTTGTCATGGATCACAAGTGATTCTATTGACTTATTTGAACATTTATTAGTCCGAAAGTAAAGTAGGACGATTTAATCGATAGTTAGCCGAAGGACAAAATCTTTTAAAACGGCTTCTCGTGTATCTCCTTAAGTTCATATCTTGACATAACTGGTTTCACGATTTTAGACCTTTCACGGACCGATATTTGGCATGTACTTCATTCTTTAAATCTTGGGAAGACGTTCTTGAAATTATGGTCTTCTCTTCATGTTTTGGAATTTATTCACTTGACGTTTTTGAGAGATTCTTCATATTTGGACCACGACTTCATCATTTTTCTTAATTCTTTATTTTGGATTTTGATATACAACGATCCGCCTCCTTTTCGGACTTGGATATATTTGTCCTCATACCTTGTAAGGGTCTTTTTGGATAGACTTTCTCCATGATCTTTAGGGGAGTAACTGTTTTTCGTCGTGTGTCTCGATCCTTCATATTGATTTTGGAACAATGATTCTTCACATCATCTTGGATCTTTAGCAACAAAATAGAGCTCCTCATGCCTTGTTAGGGCCTTTTTGGATCTTTACCAATCTTCGCGTCCTGCTTCAATAAGTTATGACTTGGCTATGAAGTCTATTCAACCCTGAGCAACTTTTAAACGATATTGTGCTAGAAGCTAAGTAACCTTTCAAATCGTACGACCTTACTTATTGCAATTACTTTTATTCCTAATGCATTGATCTTATGGGAGAAAAAGCCATAATTAAAAACATATGAGTTTTTGAAAGAACATTTTCATGTTCTACGTTTAGCATGATCACTTGTCTAACTCTATCATTTCTCGTTCTTCACTATATAAAGACCTCTAATTAAAGAGACTCGTGAATACTTAGCCATGCAAGTCAAAATTAAGCCAAATTTGGATTAGCTGTCATTAAGACTATATCAGATCGAAGTTTTGGGTTTTAAGTCACCTATAGGATCTTGCATTTTCTTGGATATTTTCAAGTTTAGAGAATGCATTTTATAGTTCCTTTGATAAGTGACTTTCTAGGATCAATTATAGGAACTTGCGAAAAGTTCTTGTTCTTAACCCGAATGAGCTAAGACTTTCGCGTTTTAAAGTTCCCTATATAAAAGTCTAGCAAAACTTGATTCGAGCGGGTTAAGGAATGTAAAGGGCTCCAAATGCCCATTAAGTCAAAATTTAGCTCTTATTCTACCCATCGGAAAATACACATTCGTATCTTAAAAACTCTTACGAAAAACTAAAAAAAAATTAAAATTTGGCCATTTTTAGCCTTATTAGCAACAAAACAAAACAAAACGTTGAAAGTTGGAAAACGTGAGGGCGTAGCAAAGCAAGTATCTATTCACCCCCCATACTAAAATTAAACATTGTCCTCAATGTTTCGAGTCTAAAGGTGGAGCACCCCCATACTAGAGATGAAGAATCGAATGCTTAGGATCTAGCATGGAAAGGGTGATCAACAATATATCTAAAGCCGTTTATTAATTATGCTAAAAAATAAATGTTAGAACAATAAAGGATATGTCATGGATTCATGAAAAACGTATTCAAGCAAACGATCGAGGCTCACGAACATGAGAGTCTTCAATCGTAGTGATGATGATGATCTAGATAACACATTCACAAACAACCACGAGACAACGAGTTGGAAGGGCACAAATCCCCTCTCATTATTTTAGAAAGCATAAAAAAAGATAAGCATGGGATCTCCCCACCTCGTTTTTTATTACCGAGTCATGAGCTCGACTCGATCCCCTCAATGCTAATTATCATTGGGGAAGGTGACTTGGTCGAGGTCGTCCAACGAAGGGACTTCCGCACCCGACCAACGAGATTTCAATTTCTTGGAAAATATCTTTAATCGAGAGTTAAAAAGTAACACTTGATCACCAACGTTAAAAACCCGGTTTTTAATCTTTGCATCATGAAACTTTTTAGTCTTTTATTTAAAAATCAATGAATTTTCATAAGCATTATCTCTTAGTTCCTCCAATTCATTCAATTGTATTTTCCGGTGATCTCCCGCGGTCTTCAAATCATAATTTGCATGCTTAGGGGCCCAATATGCCTTGTGCTCCAATTCAATGGGCAAATGACAATCCTTTCCATAAACCAACTTATATGGAGTACAACTGATAGGTGTCTTATAAGCGGTCCTAAAGGCCCATAAAGCGTCATCGAGTTTGTCGGACCATGAAGCACGGTTTTCTCTAATCGACCTCTCTAAAATCCTCTTCAAATTTGAAACCTTGACTTGCCCACTCGTTTGCGGGTGATAAGCCGTAGAAAGACGTCGACTAACTCCATATTTCATTAAGACCTTCTCGAATTGGTCATTACAAAAATGGGTTCCACGATCGCTTATAATAGCACGAGGGGTTCCAAACCGAGAGAATAGTTGCTTTAAAAACTTTACTACCACACGAGCATCATTAGTGGGTAAAGCCTTAGCTTCCACCCACTTAGAAAGGTAGCCGACGGCGACGAGGATATACTTGTTACCATGAGATGATGGGAATGGCCCCATAAAGTCTATGCCCCAAATGTCGAAAATCTCACACACTTGAATTATATTTTGCGGCATTTCATCACGTTGAGACGATTTTCCTTGACGTTGGCAAGAATCACACGACTTCACAAGTGTGTGTGCATCACGATAGATCGTAGGCCAAAAGAAGCCGGCATCGAACACTTTTTTTGCCGTGAAATTAGCACCGTGGTGACCACCCGTTGGTCCCTCGTGACAAGCTCTAAGGATGTTAGAAGCTTCGGCACCAAAAACACAACGTCGAACGAGTTGATCCGCACAAACTCGAAAGAGATAAGGGTCGTCCCAAAATTAGAACTTGACGTCACGAAAGAATTTTCTCTTTTGTTGTGTCGTCATACCCTTGATTATGAAGTTCCCCGCATGGTAATTTGCAATGTCGGCAAACCATGGGGTGGTGTCTTTAGAATTCACTACACCGAGAGTCTCGAGAGGAAATGTTTCGGTGATTTCCTTGTTCTCGAAAACATCTTTGTGAGGATCTTCTAGACGAGAGAGATGGTCGGCCGCTAGATTTTTCGGCTCCTTTTTTGTCAAGCACGGTGACATCAAATTCTTGGAGGAGGAGCATCCAACGAAGCAATCTCGGCTTAGCCTCTTACTTAGCTAAGAGATACTTAATAGCCGAATGGTCGGTATACACGATGCTTTTAGTCAAGACGAGATAAGGTCGGAATTTCTCAAAAGCATAGACCACGGCAAGGAATTCCTTTTCTATTGTGGTGTACTTTAATTGAGTCTCGGTCATCGTCTTACTAGCTTAATGGATAGGACGGAAATGCTTTTCATAATGTTGCCCTAAGACGGCCCCTATAGCATAATCACTTGCATCGTACATGATTTCAAAGGGTAATTCCCAATTAGGAGCAACAAGAATGGGAGCTTCGGTAAGTTTCCTTTTAAGTGTTTCAAAAGCTCTAACCCAATCCTCATTGAAATTAAAAGGAGCATCCTTCTCGAGAAGGTGTGTCATAGGTCGAGAGATTTTCGAAAAGTCTTTGATGAAACGACGATAAAAGCCCGCGTGGCCTAGGAAACTCCTAACTTCCTTGACGGTTTTGGGATGAGGTAACTTGGCGATGACGTCTACCTTAGCTTTATCGACCTCAATCCCCGCTTTCGAGACCTTATGTCCTAAGACGATTCCTTGTTTACACATAAAATGACATTTTTCCCAATTAAGCACAAGGTTGGTTTCTTCACAACGTTTTAAAATTTTCTCGAGATTAGATAAACACGACGTGAACGAATTGCCAAACACCGAAAAGTCATCCATAAACACTTCCATCGACTTCTCGATCATATCATGAAAAATAGCCATCATACACCGTTGAAACGTACCCGATGCATTACAAAGTCCGAAAGGCATCCTACGATAAGCAAACGTTCCATAAGGACACGTGAATGTAGTTTTTTCTTGATCACGAGGGTTGATAGGGATTTGAAAGTAACCGGAAAAACCATATAAAAGCAATAGAATTCATTTCCCGCGAGTCGCTCCAACATTTGATCCATGAAGGGCAAAGGAAAGTCTCTTTACGAGTGACGTCATTTAACTTTCGGTAGTCAATACACACCCTCCAACCAGTCACAACACGAGTAGGAATTAGCTCGTTGTTTTCATTAGGTACAACGGTCATTCCTCCCTTTTTAGGGATACAATGGATTGGGCTCACCCATGGGCTATAGGAGATAGGATAAATCATTTCCGCGTCAAGGAGTTTTAAGACTTCCTTTTTGATGACATCGTGAATTTTGGGGTTTACCCTTCTTTGACTTTGAATTGCGGGTTTGTTGTCCTCCTCCATTAAAATCTTGTGAGTACAAAATTTTGGGTCAATACCCTTAATATCGGAAATTTTCCACGCAATTTCCCCTTTATGAGCTTTAAGAACTTTCAAGAGCGCGGTTTTTTCATCATTAGCAAGAACTTTTGCAATAATAACCGGCAACTTATCATCACCTTCCAAGAATGCGTATTCTAGGTGAGATGGAAGATCTTCCAATTCAAGGATAGGCGGTTCCTTGATTGAAGATTTTTGCTCAACACTCATAACTTCCATCAGCGAAAGAAATGGTGGAATAGAAGTATCATTACCAATTATCACCTCATATTCATTGTCGATTTATTTTTAAGTAAAATCGCCTCCTTGGAATGGAGTGAGATTTGGTGTAGAATTAGCAAGAATCGGATCCAAAATAGTGGGATTGCCACTTGACGAGCATAAACATGAGAAGGTGTCGAATTTTGAGTAGCGTTTATAACAAGTTCCTCTTCGTTGAATCTCAAAGTAATAGTTCTTGCATGAACGTCGATAAGCGATCTCGAGGTGTCTAAAAATGGACGACCTAAAATTAGAGGAACTTGAGGATCCGTGGGGATGTCAACTACTATAAAATCAATGGGATAGTAGAACTTCCCCACTTTCACGAAAACATCCTCGGCTACTCAACATGCTAAAATCATAGAATGATCGGCCATCTCGATAGACATGTTCGAAGGAGTAAGAGCCGGAAGCGAAAGCGATTTCCAAATGGAAAATGGCATCAAATTAATGCTCGCACCAAGATCGGCCAAGGCGAGTCATTCTTTCATATCTTGTATATCACAAGGAATGAGAAACTTCCCGGGGTCACCAACTTTTTCCGGTATGCGGTTAAGATAAACCGAAGAACAATTATCAAGCTTTGAAAGCTTTTCCTTATTGTTCATCATACTTTTAAAAGTGGAAGCGAAACGAGGCATGTATAACAACGCGTCGGCTAAACTCACATCAAAATGAACTTGTTGAAACATTTTTATAAAAATCTCGATTTGTTGTTTGTTACGTTCTTGCAATTTCTCTTTGTTTCGTCTCGAAGGGTAAGGTAAGGGTGGTGTGGGTTGGACATTAGGCAACGACCTTGGAATCTCGGGTTCTATAATTGGTATTGGTTCAACCATAGGTGTGGTATGAGCGGTACTTCGTGGGCTTGTAATATGCTCCTCTTTGACCATCACCTCGGGCTCTTTCTCGATTTCCTTCTCCATAGAAGTACTTGGACGAGAGATAGGTTCCTTGAAAGTTTTACCACTACGTGTAGTAATAACCTTCATTTCTCCCTTCGGGTTTGCAATGGTATCACTAGGAAGACCACCCGAGGAAGAGGGTTTACACATGATTGCTTCAAACATTTTTGCCATTCGGTCTTCAAATTTTGATTGCCTAGCATCCGCTTTTAACAATTCTTGCTTAATCTCATGTTGTCCTTGTTCCATCTTTTGTTGATTTTGTTGAAGACGTTGAACATTTCCTTCCATTTTATTAGCATGAGTCTTAAGTTCATTAGCAAGTTCATTTTTAAGCTCGTTTTTCAACTCGGATCTTAAGTTAATCATCTCACGTTGCATGTTATCAAACTTAGCATCATTTGCCTTAGCATAATTCAAAAATTCTCCTTGAATATTTTTGGTGTGATCATTTTAAAAACCTTGTGTAGTAGTTTTAAAATCACGGTTTTGGTTTTGATTTGAAACTTTTCCATTCCCACTTTGATAATTCCCTTTGTTATAATTACGTGAATTGCCTTGATAACCACTATTTTGATTGTTGTTTCGATAGTTGTTAGCATTTTGATTTGGTGGAGCTTGATTTGGGCGGGAACCTTGGCCGTTTTGGTTGTAAGTTCCTGTTGCTACGTGAGCACTCGAAGTGTTACCACCGGCGGTAATGCACTCGGAAAGATCATGAGCTCCACCACAAGATAAACAACTCTTTTCAACCGCTTTAACCGATGCGGAATTCAAAGCATCTTGTGCTTTCCAATGAGTCATAAGATTCGAAAACCTATCGAAAAACCGATTTTCCTCATTTGCTTCATCATGTAAGGCATTCATGTTACGAGACGATGACGACGATGACGAAACCATATTTGCAACACTCGGTGTGTTACGAGGGTTATAAACCTTAGATCTATTCTCGATAATCTTTAAAGCTTCATCGGTCGTTTTGCACAAAAAATTACCACCCGTGGCGGCATTCAAATAATCTTGTTCATGATCATTAAGCCCTTTGTAAAAAGTATATGTTTGATGCAATTCCGAAAAATCATGGTGTGGACATTCATGTAACATTTCTTTAAATCGTTCCCATGCCATTGAAAACCTTTCATTATTACTTTGTGTAAACCTTGAAATCTCATTTTTCAAACGTGTTGTTTTAGATGGTGGAAAAAATTGGTTCACAAACTTAGAGACGAGATCACCCCATGTCAAAATCGAATTTGGCGGTTCTTTCTCGAGCCAAATTTTAGCGGGTCCATCCAACGAGTATGGAAACAACATCATCTTAATGGCGTCATGCGGAACATCCTTAAACTTGCTTGTTGCGGTGAGACGATTAAAATTCCTTATGTGGTAATGCAGGTTGTCTTTCAGTCCTATCTTCTATGCATATTTACTGGGCGTCAGTCTTTATTTTACCTGTGCGGATTATTCATGATTTGGAGCAGCTTTTGAGAGGCTTCTTATGGTGTCAAGGTGAAATGAAGAAGGGTAAGGCTAAAGTTGCTTGGGACTCTGTCTGTAATCCTTTTGTTGAAGGTGGCCTTGGTATTCGTAAGCTTTCTGATTTTAATGCTGCTTTAATGGTTTCTCATATTTGGTGTATTTTGACTCGTAAAGATTCTTTATGGGTCAAATGGATCTATTCTTATAAGTTAAAGGATAGAAGCTTTTGGGATGTTCCTTGTATTGGAGACATGAGTTGGGGCTGGAGAAAACTTCTCCAAATCAGATCACGTGTTCGTAAGTTTGTATGGTATAATATTAATAATGGTAGAGTTGCTTCTATGTGGTTTGATAATTGGGCAGATTTATGTCCTCTACGAGACATCCTCACGGTCCGTAATATCAATAGATCAGGGTTCTGTTTATCTAATAAGGTGAGGGATCTTATCGTTGATGGTGCTTGGCAGTGGCCGCAGGATTGGAATACTAGATTTCCTAATATTGTTTCTATACCTCTGCCTATTATTAATGATGACAAAGAAGATGAGTTGCTATGGAGGGATATTAGTGGTGTTTCACGGCCGTTTTCTGTGGCGTTAGCTTGGGATTCCATACGTGATAGGGCTATGGAAGTAAATTGGTATAAAGCTGTCTGGTTTTCTCATTGTATTCCTCGTCATTCTATTAATTTGTGGCTGGTGGTTAGAAGGAAATTGAAGACACAGGATAGGCTTAAACAATGGGATGTTGGCCCGTTGGTGGATTTAATCCTTCTTGGGTGTCCTTTATGTAGTTTGGTGCAGGACTCACATGACCATCTTTTCTTTGAATGTTCTTATTCTGTGCAGGTTTGGTCTAAGGTTCGGACCTTGTGTGGTATGGATACTGTCCCACCTCGTATTGATGATATATTAGCTCATGTTATTTCAATTTCGAATGGGAAATCATGTGTTAGCATTCTTGCTCGTCTTGTGTTGGCTGCTACTGCTTATTTTATTTGGATGGAACGTAATTTAAGACTATTCAAGAAGAAGCGGATGTCTGTTGATCAGTTATTTCAGATTCTGTGTGATACTATTCGCTTGAAGTTGATTTCTTTCCGTTTCAATAAATTATCTACCAGGTCAAGTTTGCTGCTTGACAAATGGAGGGTGTCGAGCTCTAGATTTGTTCCATGATAGGTGTGCCGGGTGAGTGTTGTACTCTTTTTTCCTTGTCCAAGGTTTTTCCCACTGGGTTTTCTTTGGTAAGGTTTTTTAAGGAGGCAGACTCATTTGGATTCATCCTGCTCCTATCATGGTGGTGTTGGATGCTGCAGAGTGAGCGCGGTTTCATGTTCACATCTTGGTTTTTATATAGTTTACTGTTTGTCTTCTAGATTCGGTTAGGGCTTTTGATGTTTCATAGTCTTTGTTAACAAGCTGCATGTTGCTTGAGGTTAATGTGGTATCTCAGCCACATTCCTTTGTATTTAAACGTTTTTTGGTTAATATATTTACCGGGGTAACCCATTACCAAAAAAAAAAAAACTTATTTGCTTGCAACATTGACATTAAACCCGTCTTAATTTCGAAATTCTCCGCAAGGATGGCGGGAATCACAATAGCTTCTCCAAAACCCTCGGTGGGTGCTTGAAGCAACTCCATCATAGTACGATTAGCCATGGCGACTATTGGTTCTACAATGGGTTCGACAATTGGAGTTTGTTGTTCAATCAAAGGACTTTGATTTCCTTGACTTTGACGACGTTTACGAGCTCGTTTTGCTTGATTACGAGTTAGCATAAACTTGATGAATAATGGGAGGTGAGCAAAGAAGATTCTTTTTGGGTGTTTTGTGAATTTTCAAAATTTTTTGTGTTTTTGATTGTCTTAATTTTTGTTTGGATTTTGTGTGCATTCGTAGACAACAATCTACCAAATCTCTCCTCGAATTAAACTCTTGATTAAAGAAGCCTCAAAAGAATGAAAATGATCACGTGGAGTGAACGCCTTCGTATGACTTTAGAACTTTGGTGAAAACCAAATTGTTCAAGAGGGTTTAATCACAAAGAAACCAAGCAAATATATATGATACGTAATAATAATTTGGGCGGCAAAACCCCCGATTAGCTTTCAATCTCAAAATACTCACAAGAAAGCGGAGAAACGAGGCGGCGCAAAGCACTTAAGAGCCTTTTTCTTTAGGGTATATTTTATAATACCCGCCTTTTACCCACCTTATAGTTCGTATTTTTCTAAATCAAGCTTCACGAAAGTATTTATCTATTTTTGCATTTTTCTTTTTGTTTGAGATTTGAATACAATAATTAGAAGATCAAATCCCAATTAAGGTCGTGTTTTCACACTTTTGGAGATATTTTTATTTTGTTGTGATACTTATACAATATAGTAATAATAATTTCACAAGAAAAACGAAAAAACCGATAATACGTATTAGTAGAGTTCTACTAATACAAATACTATTTATGGCTAATATTATAAACAAAATGACAAATTAATCACGACACACCTCCCCGGCAGCGGCGCCAAAATGATTGTGGTAAAATACGACCTTTTAGGAAAAAGGCGTAAAAGCGGTAAGAATTAAACAAATGATTTAGGAAAATCAAGTGTTAATGACCCACTTAAGTTCGTTTCCCAAGGAGGTATATGTGTGTGAATAATTCGTAATGATTTGAGATTAATAATGAGAAACAAGGGGATGAGAAAATAGAATGGCGGATACGTGAAAATTATTACTACGACGACTAAATTAAAAACCGTAAAAGTGCCAAAATAAAAATTAATTCTAAAAAATTCCCAAAAATTTACTAAAAATCAAATTAAATAAACTAAGAGTCTACAAATGATCAGAACTTTTTCGAACCTTTTAGTTAATTAAATATTAATTTTTAAATACTAATTAAAGCCCTAAAAATCAACATAATTGTTAAAAAGGCCAAATAAAGATTTTTCACTTTATAAACCTCTAAAATGACTAAATAAGAATTAAAACTATTTTTATGAATTTTAAAACTATTTAAAATGATTAAAAACTATTAAAACCTTAAAATAATTCTAGAAATTAAGAAAATGATGATAAAATTAATCTAAGAGTTGCAAAAATCCAATTTTAATGTATTAGACCTAAGAAAAATATAAAAAGTAAAAAAATGTGAAAATTAAATTTAATAATAAAATAATATTAAAATATTATTAAAAATCCAAAAATTATAAAAAAATTTAAAAAACTTGCAAACAAGTTTATTTTAACCTAAATAATCAGAAAACGAAAGTGAAATTACCAAAATACCCATATTGAGCCCCCAAATGGGCTAAAATAAAAAACTGTCCAATTAAATGGGCTTTTTGGCCCAAAAATTTCACAGTTGTCCAAATAAGCTGAAAAAGCCCTATCTGACTCAAAATTTGATGCTGAACACAAAGTCTGAAGGCCCAAAAGCTGGTTTTGAGCTTATCACAATTTAATGGTATAACAGCTTATCCTTATTGGGCCAATAAGCCCATTAAGTAATAAGCCAATGCCATAAGCTCAGATTTGACACACAACCTTATTTTGAGATGCCTAGGAGATCTATGAAAAGAAATTTTGAAAAAGCAAACCCAATAAGCCAGAAATAAGCAAAATAGAATTTCACTAAAAGACAAAATAGTCAGGTTGGAGTTCTAGACCACCTCAGACCTTGAAATAAGTTGCAAAAGACTCTAAATGACTTAATTAAGACAAATAAACAAAGAAAAGTTCAATAAGCCAAGCCAAATAAGCAGAATAAGCCAATAAGCACTTATGTAAAAGTCAAAGTAGTTGGTTTTCTAGTCAAATCTCAAAGTCAACCCCTCAAATGCTCCAGTATGAACAAATAGGTCAAATAAGTGACACCTATTACAAATTCAAAGTTGCTGCAGGTTTATATAAGCTTGAACAGCTTATTGATAAGCACAAGGTGAATCAACACTAGCAGTGGCTAGCAGCAAGGAAAGGAGTTCCCACTACATTGACTATTTGACTTGCTTTTTTAGAGAGATCCAGTTGGATTCAATGGAAAACAAAGGCACCCTTGTAATCAGCGGATCACATGGAGTCAATATTAATAAAAAAATCACAATTTGGTTCACTCAATAAGCCAAGAATAAGCAAACAGTCACCAGATATGATACAGACTTGAATAATAAGCAGTTATGACAAAATAAGCAAATTAAGCATGAATAAGCCAACCAAATTGAACCATATGCATACACAAGCTATAATAAAGTCCAATAAGAATAAATAAACTTGTTTCAAGCACTGGATCAAAGTAAATAAGCAGATTCAAGCATAAAATGTTACTGATGAACAAGGCACTTTTTCAAAAACCTTTTGCTGATTTATTTGACCATCAACCCAATTTCAAACCCTCAAATACCTTTCCCTGGTTATGTTAACCAAAATTTAGCACTTGTTAGCCCTAGTCTACCCTTAGATCTAGGTGTCCCTAAAAGTTTAGCCAAAATTTCCAAGAAAATAAGATTTTATAGACGTTTGTTGGATTTGAGTGTTTAGACCCTCAAAACTTGCAGATAAGTAACCCAATACACCAGATAAACAAATACCACCACAAAGGAACAACAGACAACCACTCAACTTGCCTTAAATCCTATTAAATCAGTTAACCCAAACACCCCTTTGGAATCTAATTTCTCAAATTAACAAAGGATTGTTATGATTTAACCTTCAAAACAGGATCTAATCAACCCTAACAACAATAATCCAACCTTAGTAACACAAATCAACCACAAATTCACAGATTCACAGACCAAAATCCAAAATCACATAAATCATGCAATATTTTCAGAAAAGTAAAAGAGATAAGAGATGCAAACCTACAAAATGCACATCCACACTTTGGAATGTTTGAGCTTAGGTGCTAGCAAGAACAAGCACCAGCTTCCAATAGATGCTAAGAACAACAAACCAAAAAAGTTAACCAAAACAGATTATCCTTTGATTTTTGAAAACAAGAGTTTTAAACCTTAAAACCTTTCCTCAAAATCAATCAAACATGCAAATGGAACTCATATCTTAGCTATTCCAACACCAAACTTTTATAAAGCTCAAAAGAGAACTCAAAATTTTCAGAAAATAAACTTTTATTTCATAAAAAGGAATTACAAAGAAAATAGCTAAAATCTGGAACAAGGCTCTCTCACATGTTGATGAGTCTTGATATAGGCCACAAGGCCTGAGATTACAATGAAAAGCCTAGCTAGGAAGTCCCTAAAATGCCCTTGAATCCTTCTCGATGTTTGTTGTTGTTGAGCTGTCCAAATGCATCCAAGTCGTTCATTTTAGCTTTGTGACCAAGCAAGGAGTGTGGGATGTTGATTTGGCCACGTGTCATTCCTTGGAGAGGAAGTTGGATTATGATTGGTGGACGGGTCTGGCTGTGGGGTCCTCTGGTAAGTGAGGATTGGGAATTCTTGTATGGGATGTGTTTCTGGGCGTGTGAATTAAGCGTGGGTATGGGTAATTGATTTTTACCCTTTGTTTTAAGTGAAGGTAAAACAGGGTTCTTGGGGTGAATAGTGACTCCATTTGATCCGTTTTTTGTGGAGTGTGTATGTGTTTGGCGCAATTTGTTCTTGAATGTTTAACTTGCACACTTTTAGCCCTTGTCTTTTGGTGAAATTTGTAAATCGTGTTTTTCAGACATGAAACTTGATTCCCTTTGTTAATAAACTTTCATATTTCACACTTTGGCCACAAAACTTTATGTCAAGGGTTTTAAGGACTTGTTTTGTCATTTTTGATATCTTCAAGGACTGATCTTGAAAATTTCTCATCTTTGAAGTTCTTCATTGGATGTTTGGTTTCATGAGGGACCATTGTTGACAATTCAAAATTGTTGAGGGACTAATCTTGCCAAATCTTCAAAGTTGAAGGACCCTTTTTGTAAATTTGACAAACTTAAGGGACCAAACTTGTAATTATGAATATACAAGGGTATTAAGTGTCATTTCTTCATAAATGAGGGATCAATCTTGTACACCTTCAAGTCTTCAAGGGTTTTTCTTTGATAAATCCATAACTAGGGCCCGGTTCATTGTACGGCTTCGTTTCTCGTGTTCGTTTTTCCTTGTTTCTTGTGATCTTTTTTCTTTTTCACGATACCATACCTAAAATACACAAGTAAACAAACAAAAGCATATATATGGTATTTTTATGACATTTTATGAATTTAAAGCCCGAAAAGAACGATGAGATCATGTATAAATGCCATCTCATCAATAACTTATCCTCGTAACGGGAAATTAATTTTTCTCGGTCATGAGCTTGTTTTAAAACATTCTCAGTTTTAAGCTCATAAAAGGAAGTGTTTCTTTTAAATAAGAGAACTTTTCTTCATAACGAGAAATTCACCTTTCTCGGTCATGAGCTTTACGTTAAAACATTCAAAAGTTTTCCAAGCTCATGAAAACGACTTCTAAGTAAATGTCAACTTAGGACTCGTTCTTCAGTTAAAAGGAAAGTTTATCGCCGATGATAAACTTATCCTCACAACGGGAAGTTTACAACTTCTCGGACTTGAGCTCGTTTTGTAAGATATTCAACATCTTAAGCTCAAGTAATTGGTTCTCAAAACGTTGAACACAATTTTTCGAGATTTTTCAAAAGGTTTTTCTAAATATTTCAAAATTATGTGTTCAAAAATGTTTTGATAAAAAGAGCATGTCTTCTAGAATCGATAATAGTTACGATACTAGAAATGTCATTCAATAATGACATGGGGTTGTAAATAAAGTTCGAGCAGAAGTTCAAATATTTTAAAACATGCTCAAAATGGTTTGCTATTATTTCAGATAGTAACCCGCTTTTCATATTCAAGTCAAGCATTTCACCGGAAAGCTTTGACTCAACAACGGGAATTAATTTGCTCGGGCATGGTTTATTTATAACCATGTAAGGGATTGTGTTTACGGAATAACACAATCTAACACGAATTAATGTACGTGTCAGTGCATTTATTTGTTAAAACCAGAGAAATCTTGTTTTTATGAAGTTATCATCTCCACCAACCGTAGAAATTTACAATTGATATCTACATACTCGACGATGCGACTACTCAAACGGAGACAACAACTCTTTCAATAGAACACGGGTCAATAATTGAGGGGGAGTAATTGTCCAGCATTCAGAATCTTTGACGCCGAAAGTGCCAAGTTCACATATTGGTGTCAAGACAACGATATCAATCGTACAGATGGAGTCAAGAGATAACTTCAGACGTGACGAGGAGACCAACATTCATGAACAAGAACCATGTGATTCTTTCATATGATGTTCTCCATCATTCAGGTCCAACCTCGTAAATTGCTAATCTTGTGATACATTATCATATATGATATTTGCACGTGATAAGTACCTTACACTTGTGTTTAAAAGGTATTTTATTTACCATCAAGTACACCCTCATTAATTTGAGGGGGAGCTTGTGAAAATCATGAAGATAATTTGATTTGCATTTTTCTTCCCAAATTTTCTTAAAATTCTATTAAATCAATTGATATTAAAAACATCGATTGGGTTAATATTTTTAATATGGGGGAGAAAACGTGATTTAATATGGGAAATGATTAATCACAAATGGTTTGAATTAACGTGATAACTCATCCCGACATGTGCGAAATGTTTTCAGATATCGTGGCATATGTTAAGGGGGAGCAAAATGGATTTGGATATCAAAATGGATTTCATGGTGACGTACACTTACCCAAAACATCTCTATTCATGACGGTGAAGACTGTGGTGACATAAGGATGGTAGGATAGGTTAAGTCCAATGATTCTTCCAAAACCGGAGGAATCTTCCCAAGGACATTTCATAGCTAGAAATAGTAGTCCTTAGGAAAGATGGAGAAAGATTGTGAACGTAGCTGAATGCCGAACAAGTACTTAAGTTAGCACTGGAACAATCACAACAAGGTGCTAGTTATGACGTATTGGTAAGCATTGAAGGGTTGAAGAATGAAAAAGAATTGTAAAGGGTGAAAAGAAAGCAGCCCTCCTTATAACCTTAGGCAGAAACCGGGTCAATACATATGCTATTGAGATCATTTTTAATGATGCTTGATATTGAAGATAAGACATCATGGACCCAATGCTGCAATACACAACCCATCCCATCTAACTCAGATATCTCTTAAAAGATATTTGCTTTAATCACATGGAGACAACGCATTATCTATTGATTTATTCACTCCGAATAAATTGGTATTGAAATGGTGGCACTCCTCTCCAGCCTCCAATCACCTAAAATCCAAAATCACGATCGAGTCTAGAGCCAATTGAGATCATCAAATATGTCATTAGGACACACTTTCATAACTCCTTACTTCTTCACGCACTGTGAAAAGTAAAGAAAGATTTTAAGAGTCCTACGCAAAATCTTCATGATCTTGCCTGAACATCCGAGTAATAAGAAAGTATTTACAATGAAGATGGAAATCCTTCTTGAGCGAATATCAAAAAGTTCATGATAAGTGACTTGTGCGATTCTTTATGAATCAAACTTGTGATAACTGGAAAGAAACAGTGGTTTAATTCTTAACTGAACTTAAACACGTTCCAGGCCTCTACGCAATATCTTAGTGATCTTGCCAGAACACTCAGAGTGACACCTATAGTGTTCACAGTTGATAGGTGTGAAAACACCCATCCTTTTTACCACTTAATTACAATAATAACCGAGCCAAAACGTGTATTTAATGTCATTTATGTCGGAATTATGCGTGGTTTGTGTTTTTGTTGTGATTTAGGACGAAAAAGTGAAAAGTGGAGAAAACACGGCATTCACGGGCTTTTATCGAAGAAAAAGACGAAAGATGAAGTCGAAAGATCAAGAGTGGAAAAAGAACGGAAGTCCAAGACCAATTCTGAAGATTTATGGAAGAAAAAGTCAAAAGACGGAAGTTCACCAAAAGCCGAAGAACTCGAGTCTAATTTATTGAAGAATTACAAGACGAGTTCAAAGAAATCCCGAGCCAAAGTCATTAAAGTCCAAGATTTAAGAAGATTAAAGAAAGCAAGGACCAAATGACGCAATTAAGGAAAAGAAGAAAGAGGGAGGAAGCTTCCTAAGCTCCTCCCTAATCTCCCTATATATAGTCTTCTATGTTTTCATTTTATAGTTGTTGGGTGGCTTGACAAACCACCTCTTCCATCATTTTCATATTTCACTTTAAATTTATGTACCTTTAATTCATTGTCTTGCACCTTTAATTCAATTAATTTCGAAGTAAGTTGTCTTTTATTGTTCTTGAATCTTTACTTTTCTTGTTTAATCTCTCATCTTCCTTTCTTGATTTTAGTTTACTTTTGGTGCGAAATATATTCGATCCGTGTTGATCTTGATGTTTTCGTGCTTAAAAAGTTCATCTTTTTATTCATTCATGAGTTTTTATATGGATTAAGCTTTGAGCTTGACATGCTTATTGACTTAATTTGTGTTTAGCTTATTTACTTTTTAAAAGTTTTCTTAAAAAGTTTCATATTCTTATGGTTTGATTTAAAAGTTTGATTATTTTAAGTTGGAAAAGTTGTTATTTGTGCTTATTTAGTCTTTTTCATATTGGATTCGTTCAAGTTTAAGTGTTAGCTTATCACCCTAGCTTATAACTTAGCTTAATTTTCGAATCAAAAAGCAATCGGAAAGGGTAAACCCCTTTCCGATCAATCATTCCGATCAGCCCCCTCATTCCGAGCACCAAATCGGAGAAGGGTTTATAATATTCCGATTTGGCATGTTTTGGCTCATTCCGATTATATGATTTTTGCTATATTTCGATTGTGGGTGTCTTCAAACATTCCGATTTGGATTACTTAGTGTATTCCGATTGGGATTCCTTTTTGGTATTCCGATCAGGACTTCTTTCGTACATTCCGATTTGATAGCTTGTTTCAATATTCCGATCGGGCTTATTTTCCGACCAATACATTCCGATCAGATCCCTATGGATTCCGATCAAGTGTATTCCAACGGGTTGTTTTGTTTTGTTTTAATATTAAGCTTGTTTTTCCGCTATTTTACTCGTTTTGTTTTTAGTCTATTTTAATTACGTTTTGCATTTTTATTTGATTGTTAATTTACTTTTCGTCAAGTTTTAATTTGACGTCATTTAATTTCTCGTCATTTACTTTTAAAGTTTTAAATATTGCATCGTTTACGTTTTAACTAGTTTTAGTTTTAATTACCCGTCATTTATTTTAAAGTCTTGCACATTTATTTTACAACAACCAAAAATATTGTCTTTACCAAAAACGAATGAGTCACACATTTAGCCGGAAATCAATTCGAGAAGATACAGAGAAAACGAACTTTTCAACTAGTAAGATCATAAGTATTAAAATGGCGCCGCTGCCGGCTCTTTTCGTGAGGATTAACGGTTTTTTGTGAGAGACGCGTTGGCTTTTGGGATCCGTTCACTTGTGAACGTTATTTTTCGTATCAAAAAAAAAAAAATATTCAAAAAAAACCCTAAAACATTGAAAAATCATAAAAAGCATTTCTTTTTCAAAGTTTGCAACAAAAATATTCTTCTTGCTTATATATTTTTCTTTATGGATTTTTATGTCCATTGCGTCGGGTGTGGGAGACGATTGTACGGGAACGACTCTTGTCAATGGTGTACATGTGAACGGTGCAGAAATGATATCGACAACACACAATTCGGATTTTGTCCTTTGTGCAACTCGACTAATTCGTCGTTTTTGAATCCACCTCCTGTTCCCCCGTGCATCTATTGTGGAAGCGATTCTCATTGGCATGTTTCGTGCCCGGTTCGATACCCGTATGGTCACGAGCAAGACCCGGGGTACAATTATGACAATGATAATAGCTATCCACAAGATGCACCCAGTCTTTCTCCTTACCCATTTTGCAACAACTGTAGGGGTCCTCACGATACTTCTTATTGTCAACCAATGAATTATTACGAGCAAAATCTGTGTCCTCAGTTTTCTTCACCAATGGATTATTATGAACCAAACCCGGTTTCTAATTCTTCTCAACCGATGAACTACTATGAGCCACAACCATGCTATAATTCAGGTTTTCAACACTTTGAGCCCCCACATCACACCCTCAATCATCAATCCTCTCAGCAAATTAGTCTTGACCAACAACTCACTTCTTTGAACCATATTCTAGAAGGTCTAGCTCAACTCCGAGCTGACTTACATCAGGAAAAGCAACCGTTGCTTTATGTGGACGAAACCTTGAAAACCACCGACACCTTTTTGAGCCAATTTAGTCGCTTTCCCTTCTTTTCTACACCAAAATGTTTAATTACAGTGTGGGATAGAATTGGTGAAATTGAACATACTCGGGGCGATGAACAACAAACGTTGCTGCATGAGCTTCTTAAAGATGTGGAGGTTATCAAGGAAGAGTTATCCGACTACGTCACTCCTAACTGGACTCGTCCCATCTATTATGATGATGACGCCGACGATGATGTCTACACTTTCAACCAATCTACTGATGTTGCTGCTCCTTCTCTCGATGTTCCTACTGCATCTCAGGATCTAGATTCATTAAATGAGCTTAGTGATGTTGGTCTCGACAAATTACTGAATGATGAGGTTTGTGACTTACCTGCTATGGAGCCTGAGGACGACGTTGCTCTTACGGAAGAGGTCGATCCTAGTGATGACGATTCTTCTCTCCTCTATGAGAATTTCACTTTTGAAATTTCTCAATCTCCACCGGGAGATGCGGGTGATGACGATTTATTCTCTCCGGCTTACGAGAAGTTCACCGATGAACTTGATCTTGTGGATGAGGTGGAATACGTGCTTCTTCGCGATCGATTACGGAAAGTACACCTTCTTATTGCTCAAATCGAAGAGTTGACTTCTCCTTCTCTTTCCAAGTCTTTACTTCCATCTATTCCTCCCGTTGAAGATAATGACCCATTGCTGGAAGAAATCGATATCCACTCCATCCCTCCAGGTATTGATGATTATGACACGGAGGGGGACATTATTTTTGATAATTTGCTGCAGGAAAGTATTGACCCAAGTCCCCCTCCCGAGCACCTTTCATCCTCCCCTTTAGCCACTATTACGGAGGATGTGTGCTTTGACCCGGGAGGTGACATTGATTATGTTATGATTGATAACATTACGGCTTTGCCGACTGCTCAGCCTCCATTGTTTTTGGGGGATGACAATGTGATTACTTTACCCACCCCACCTCCCGTGGATCTTGAATTCACATACTTTACGTATGTTGAAAGGGTTTTTCTCCCATTCAAGACTTATCCCCCCGCCTCTACTTTGTTGATGTCAACCGGGAATGAGGACAAGGTCTTTGATCCCGGTATTACATTCGAGGCTTCCTCATGGACCATTTAATTCGGGGACGAGTCAGGCTCGTGACTCGGTTAATATAAACAAGCGCTTTTTGGGAGGCAACCCAATTATCTATCTATCTTTACCATAAGTGTAGGGGGGAGCCCCGTTGGTGTTTCTTGCTTTCTTTCTTACCCATGTGCAGGGATTTGAGCTTCAAAGACACACTCTAGATGACTATTGACGAACCGTGATTCCGTGTGCCCTTCTTCCCGATTCTATCCTAAACTCTTTTCGATTCACTATTTTATATTTCTCAATATTAAAACAGGAATCTCTTTAGTGGTCTTTTCCTTAGCAAGATTTAAACAACGTGCACAATGTCCTAAGTGTAGGGGAGTTTACTCCCACATGCTTAAACATTGAGGACAATGTTTATATCAAGTGTAGGGGGACTCCTATCGAAGTTAAGTGGTCTTTTCCTTGTATTTGTCCTCATTTTAACCAGAAAATCAAATTTTTCGACATTTTTCAAACTTTTTAATCTATTTTGGCCTAGTTGTATAGTTGTTGTTACCTTTGTATAGTTATTTTCTTTCCTTATCTAGAATAAATTTTAATAAAGTGGTTTTAATTTTCAAACGTTGTGAATCTTTTGACTCAACCCGAGTTTACTTATCCAAGTTTACTCTAGCTAGTATCCTTAACGTGTTTAAGTTAAGTTTTGCTAGGCTTTTATATAGGGAGCTATAAAACGCGAAAGTCTTAACTCTCACGGGTTAAGAACAAAAACTTTTCGCAAGTTCCTATAATTGACCCTATAGAGTTGTTTATCAAGGGAACTTTAAAATGCGATTTCTAAACTTGAAAAAGTCTAAGAGTTTGCAAGATCCTATAGATGACTCGAAAACCCAAAACTTTGATTTAATAGGATAAGCATCCACGAGTCTCATTCCTTGAGATTTTAAACTGTGGAGAACGAGAGATGATAAGAGTCAATTATAAGTTTGGTATTCTTTCGTGAATTTATGTGAGTTAATTATAAGCCTATTCTCCCTTCGCTTGTTAATAAATTTATCTGCAATAAATAAGGTTGTACGATTTAAAAGGTTACTTAGCTTCTAGCCCAAGATCGTTTAAAAGTTGCTCGGTATGGATTAGAGTTCATAGCCAAGGCATAACTTATTGAAGCGGGATGCGAAGATTGGTGAGTCCAAAAAGGTCCTAACAAGATATGAGGGCTACATTTTGTTGCTAAAGATCAAAAAGTGATGTGAAGAATCATTTATCAAAGATCAATATGAAGGATCGAGACACACGACGAAAAGCAAATACTCCCTTAAAGACCATGGAGAAGTCTATCCAAAAATGCCCTAACAAGGTATGAGGATAAATAGATCCAAGTCCTAAAAGGAGGCGGATCGTTGTATATCAAAGTCCAAAATAAAGATTGGAAAAGTCGTGGTCCAAAGATGAAGAATCTCTCAAAACTTCAAGTGAAGAAATTCCGTCTCTCAAAGATTCGAAGTATGAAGTCGCTGCCAAATATCGGTCCGAGAAAGGTCTCAAATCGTGAAGCGAGTTATGCCAAGATATGAACTTTATGAGGTCCCGAGAAACAGTTTTAAAAGATTTTGTCCTTTAGCTAACTATTGATTAAATCGTCCCACTTTATTTTCGGCCTAATAAACTATTAAAATAAGTCAACAATGCATCCTCGTGATCATTCAAGACAATAATAAAATATAAGAGATACACCTAGGAATAAGGGAGTCTAAGTGAATAATTGGCCCACATGAGTTCGTGTTGGTTTGCTAACTTATAATAACAATGATCTCGTTTTTAAGCTTGGTTTGGAGAAAGTGAAAACTTGAGGATGATAATCATTCACGACATTTCCAAAACCCAAAGGTATGATTTTGATTTCTTTACTTTGTAAGTTTATAATTTTCTATCTCTTTAATAAAGGCCAACGTGGATTGACTGTGATGAAAAATGTAAACGTGCTTTGTAACTAATGCATTGCATAAGGACATTGCAATGATTAAGTGTAGGGGATTTGATAGGTGTGAAAACACCCATCCTTTTTACCACTTAATTACAATAATAACCGAGCCAAAACGTGTATTTTATGTCAATTATGTCAGAATTATGCGTGGTTTGTGTTTTTGTTGTGATTTAGGACGAAAAAGTGAAAAGTGGAGAAAACACGGCATTCACGGGCTTTTATCGAAGAAAAAGACGAAAGATGAAGTCGAAAGATCAAGAGTGGAAAAAGAACGGAAGTCCAAGACCAATTCTGAAGATTTATCGAAGAAAAATTCAAAAGACGGAAGTTCACCAAAAGCCGAAGAACTCAAGTCTAATTTATTGAAGAATTTCAAGACGAGTTCAAAGAATCCCGAGCCAAAGTCATTAAAGTCCAAGATTTAAGAAGATTAAAGAAAGCAAGGACCAAATGACGCAATTAAGGAAAAGAAGAAAGAGGGAGGAAGCTTCCTAAGCTCCTCCCTAATCTCCCTATATATAGTCTTCTATGTTTTCATTTTATAGTTGTTGGGTGGCTTGACAAACCACCTCTTCCACCATTTTCATATTGCACTTTAAATTTATGTACCTTTAATTCATTGTCTTGCACCTTTAATTCAATTAATTTCCAAGTAAGTTGTCTTTTATTGTTCTTGAATCTTTACTTTTCTTGTTTAATCTCTCATCTTCCTTTCTTGATTTTAGTTTACTTTTGGTGCGAAATATATTCGATCCGTGTTGATCTTGATGTTTTCGTGCTTAAAAAGTTCATCTTTTTATTCATTCATGAGTTTTTATATGGATTAAGCTTTGAGCTTGACATGCTTATTGGCTTAATTTGTGTTTAGCTTATTTACTTTTTAAAAGTTTTCTTAAAAAGTTTCATATTTTTATGGTTTGATTTAAAAGTTTGATTATTTTAAGTTGGAAAAGTTGTTATTTGTGCTTATTTAGTCTTTTTCATATTGGATTCGTTCAAGTTTAAGTGTTAGCTTATCACCCTAGCTTATAACTTAGCTTAATTTTCGAATCAAAAAGCAATCGGAAAGGGTAAACCCCTTTCCGATCAATCATTCCGATCAGCCCCCTCATTCCGAGCACCAAATCGGAAAAGGGTTTATAATATTCCGATTTGGCATGTTTTGGCTCATTCCGATTATATGATTTTTGCTATATTCCGATTGTGGGTGTCTTCAAACATTCCGATTTGGATTACTTAGTGTATTCCGATTGGGATTCCTTTTTGGTATTCCGATCAGGACTTCTTTCGTACATTCCGATTTGATAGCTTGTTTCAATATTCCGATCGGGCTTATTTTCCGACCAATACATTCCGATCAGATCCCTATGGATTCCGATCAAGTGTATTCCGACGGGTTGTTTTGTTTTGTTTTAATATTAAGCTTGTTTTTCCGCCATTTTACTCGTTTTGTTTTTAGTCTATTTTAATTACGTTTTGCATTTTTATTTGATTGTTAATTTACTTTTCGTCAAGTTTTAATTTTACGTCATTTAATTTCTTGTCATTTACTTTTAAAGTTTCAAATATTGCATCGTTTACGTTTTAACTAGTTTTAGTTTTAATTACCCGTCATTTATTTTAAAGTCTTGCACATTTATTTTACAACAACCAAAAATATTGTCTTTACCAAAAACGACTGAGTCACACATTTAGCCGGAAATCAATTCGAGAAGATACCGAGAAAACGAACTTTTCAACTAGTAAAATCATAAGTATTAACAGTGATGAGTGGAAACCCTTCTAGTGTTAACATCAAACAACACTTGGTAGGTAACTTGCAAGATTCGGTATGAATCAAGCTCGTGACACCTGGAAAGCAATGATGGTGCGATTCTTTAATGAATCAAATTTGTTCCATGAATCGGATTTGACGGCTTCAAATCATGAGGATAATATTATCCAAATGATTCACTCTTTATGTTCGCAGTCATCTTTGGACGGTCGAGTAAAGAGAACGGGTTTACCCGCGAAATCTTGTCAAGGAAGTTCTTAATTGAAACTACCTACCACAAGTACGATATTTAATATCGTCTAACGGTCTTCACCGGCTGGAGGTAAAATGATACCAAATTAGAATGAAATGTTCAAGGCCATTTCATCCGTGTATATGTTTTGTTGCTAACTGTCTTATGCACCGTAACAAGAAGGTCACATTGCGGTGTATAGTCCAGAAGAAGTCGCAACACATGCTTATACTGTATGCACTTAATACGTCAACAAATTCAAGAAAGCCTAAAAGTCAAGTCTTCAGCTGTATAAAACTCTGAAGCTTTCAAGATTTTATAAAGGTGTAAGTATATGGAACATGAAGTCACGATGAGGCAAATTTCACAAGAGATGAATGCACAAGGTCAAGGCAAAGGAACATGCTCAAGACTAAAGTCAAATATCTCATCAGCATATTCACAAGAACAAGATCGAAGACTCAAGCATAGTATGCTAGGTTTAAGATTTTGTAAAATGGTGTGACCTCCCTTTGGGGGAGATTGTTGGAAATACGTTTTTCCAAAGAAAGAGTCTCGGTCACATCATTGTTAGCATAGATCACGAGCTATAGACTATTTAGGACATTGTAACTTGGAGTGACCTCCCTTAGGGGGAGATTGTTGGAAATACGTTTTTACGTATTTAGAAAGGATCGGTCACTCCAACGATATATACGTAGATTGGGCTCGTGATCCTATATGTAAACAATATAGCCCATCATGCCCACATGTAGAGTGGGCTATATATACCCCCTCCTAGCATGTTATGAGGGGTTGGTCATTAGTTGTTTTCACACTTTTCTCATTAAATACATCTTTCTCTCTTCCTTTCTCTCCTTTCTCTCTCTAGCTTTCTCTCTCTAAGTTCTTCTTCTCTCCCTCTCTCATTGAATCAATACAACACTTGCACAATCCTAAGAAATTAAGGACCTACAAAAATTGGGGTATATACTCGGTTTTTCGAGTTCTCCAACAACCATATACCACTAGGCCGTTTCCTGATCGACGTGCTAAGCTACTACCATATACATCTGTTACAACTGCACTGTATTGGCGCAGCGAAGATCTCGAATTTTGAAATAAACTGCTTATTGAAGAATATTGACCGAACCATAAATTTGTTTCGTGCCTTCAATCGCTCATCCTGGATAAACGGATAGATATCGTTTGCCAAACGCCCTGGCCATTTGCAATGTTATAAAGTAAGATAGACTCCTTGAAGAAATGGAATGACAAATTTTTCTAGGTAGACAAGGTTGTATTCTCGTTCGACTATGATTTTATTACCCCCGATACCATGAGAAAAGATGGCCGCCCAATCCCTGGTATCTATAACGAGGCAGATGCGCAGAGAATAGACGTCGGCCGCAAACCAATGCAGGAGTATCCACAGGCGTTACTATATGCATTAGGACTGAGTCATCATTCTACTCTACCTGTGAATCACCTTCCGCAATATTTTGAAAACTTCGATCATGGTAAAAATTCCCTTATCTTTTTTGTTTTTGTGAAAGCCGTAAATGCAAGTGTTCCATGCGTATGTGCTCATACTTCCTTTATATTCTGACAGATATAACTTATGCACAACTCGTGAAGCGCGAGCACCCATGTGATGTAACCATGCTTCATCGACCAGTTACACCATTCGAACTATCTAACAGATGGCGCGTTGGTCGACGCACCGTAGCCCTTGAGTTTTCTTCTCCCACTACCAACAGAAGCACAAAGAGGGTATTCACACTGAACGCCACTCCTATTCGGAGCATGCCGTGTATATTGGAGTCCTCGTCTGAAGAAGCATATATGTCAAGTGAAAAAGACTTTAGTCTTAAAGATAGCTCGCGCGTCGGCCCCTTAGAGAATATCATCCCGGTCCTTGGATAAAAAAGGCTCCCCCACATATCAATTTCCCAAGAGGAGTAGGTCACTGTTGACCAGACCGCGCGCTGATATCACCTCATGGGGCTTGCTTGCAACGCCATGTGAGCACATTCTTCCTCCGAGGTATGTATATCGCAATTATGTTCTCAAGCGTCTGTTAATATCAATAAAAGAGTACCTCCTAAATTTTCCATGGTATCAAATGTGTAGTACTTGCGGTGTGGTAACCAAACCTGACGCTAACACTCCCAACTCTGAGAAATTCCTTCCACCCTGGAAATGTACACGTTCCTGCGCATTGAATAGTACAACTGAATGCGAGGACTTTCACCAACACCTAACCCCTCCTGGATGCGCCCGACTTCTTGACGAACTGTTCGACGACATGCTTATGAGTGAGCTGGCTATAGGCATGTCGCAGGAGTAACGCTAGCTTCTTATTTGAACAAGAAGATTTCCTATCTATCTCAGCGCGTGGCTCAAGTTTCCATGAAAGTTACTCAAGTTACAGAAGAAAAAGACAACGATCTTGTGTGCGCCAAAGTTGAATTTGCGCATCTGCATGGTGTTTCTGGTTTAAATGCCTCGACCATACAATACTTGGAGGATTAGAAGGCATCCTTATCAGAATCTATAAATTGAGAGCGCCGCCTTCATGCGAGACAAGAGGAGGAAAATCGCTGGGCCATGTCCAATCTTGAGGAGGGCATGAGAGTCCTTACTTCGAATTGCAATAATTTTGTTGCCAACTATCATCAAGATATGGCTAGGAAGGCAGAAATTCTGAAGTGTATGAGTACCGTTTTTTATGAGGAGCTATATCCACACCTAACAGCAGTACACGCAGATAAGCAATGTTTAATTAGGTACGATCTTCCACTGGCTGCCAAAGGTGCTTTGGAGTCACCCAACATCAAGGGAGCGGTCCAGGAGGTTTTCGCTTCTGCCTAATTATTATGGCAAAGTCGTGCCATGGAGCGCGCTTTCAAAGATAGTTTACTGACAGGACCTTTGGAGGGTAATGCTATATATTCTCGTTATGCCCAAGAAGGCTTCGACGCTGCGTACCGTAGATTGAAAGATTGCCCGCTGCCCGTCATAGATGTTATTGAAAAGGATCCAGATCAGCCGATCAATGTGCTCATGGCGGGACTTACTCTGGCGAGGCATGATGAAGAGAGTGTAGAGGAGGATCCCACCGGTATTGCCAAGCCAAATATCTCCCGACTATGGGTTCCTGTCTATTCTTCTGGTGTGCCAAAGATGGTTTCGCTCAAGGACAAGTTAAAGCATCATGCTAAACTTGTTGCGAAGAAGAACAAGTCTTCTGCCACAGGTGATGTTATTGGTTTAGTTTTGGCGCACCGTAATCGATCTGATGGTGTACCTTTAAGTCTACCTTCGATTGATGTACATCATGTGCGTATCTTGCAATATATGGAGGAGGCTTGGGCAAAACGACGTGCGTCGCTGAACCCATCGTATCGCAGATTAAAGACATCGTTTCCAGCTAGTGATCTGTCATAAAGGGTAGCTGTCATACTATGTGCCCAGTTGTAACTTTGTACTTTTTCTATCATTATTTGTAAAGTAAGAACTTTATCGTGTCTATAGCATCCTGCACCTTTGTTTACACATAGCGTCCTGCGCATGTTTTTTAAATATGTAGAAACTAGAAAAGGGGGGGGGGGTGAATAGTTTCTAGTTACTTTTTCAAAACATTTCGCATAACTCACTGTGCGCGGTTCTTTAAACATGTCTGTGGTTCGTTATCACTAAAGAACTGCGTGTCCCTTTAAAGAAACCGCCGACAGTGAACTAGGCTATTTTTTACATGTTGATCTTAAACACTCCTTGGTATCAAGTTCTCGATCAAGCTAGACTAGATATGAGATGTGTTTTATTGAAAGATAAATACAACAAGTAAGAAAACACACAAGCACATCAAATCAAGTGTACATCAAGCAATAGTTTAAACACTAAGCACACACGTACTAAGCATAAGCTTTTCTGGAACTAGGATGTTTAGACTAAGTGATGTACACTTGGCCATAATCTAAACATGAAGCACACACGTACTAAGCCATAGCTTTTCCGCAACTTAGATGTTTAGATTATGATATGCATACAACACACAACAACATATAAATGCATCAATAAGAGTAAAGACATAAATGTAAAGGAAAGTACCGACACGAAGATTTATAGTGGTTCGGTCACGAAGCTCCTCTTCGCCCTACTCCACTCCTCGATTACACCTTACTCGAGAGTTACTTCACTAGTCAACAAACTCCTTAAGGTGGAGAAACCATACACAACGTCGCTTATCCAATTTCCGACTCTAAGCTAAAAGTCGAGTCCTAATCTTAGGTAGGACCAATCTACACAACGTCGCCTACTTCACCATTTTCTAACACAAGGATAGATGTCGAGTCCTAATCTTAGGTAGGACCAATCTACACACAACTTACATAACTTCCAAATTGACACACCAATTTGGATCTACACAACTACCCAACTCTTCACAACTACACAACTACCCAACTCTTCACAACTACACAACTACACCACTCTTCACAACTACACACCTACACAACTCTTCACCCTATGTTTTATGGCCCAACATAATAAACCTTGTGTTTTATGGAATAAACACATAAACCATATAGATCTAAGTACTCACCACTTAGATCTACGACTCTAACACTATATCCAAGTATTAACAAACTTGGATCTACACAACTAACACCTAATCCAAGAATACCCATCTCTTGGATCTACTACCCATACAAACACATCTAAGTGAACCCAACACTTGGATCTTCTACACATACATCAAGTCCAAAAATATACACATCACTTGGATCTTCATGTTTACATTGTAGGAAAACAATGACTTGATCTAGAAGGAGAGATCTTCATCATGTTATGAACCCAACACTTCATGGTAATAAAAGTGTTATTCTCTTTGCACTTGAGAGGATGAGAGGATTGAAGGAGAGAATGACATCTTAAACAAGATTAATCTAAACTAACTAATCAAGGAGTTTAAAGATATTTTTGAAGAAACTGTGCAAAAAGGGTTGAAAGAAAACCTGGAAATGATCCACTATTTATAGGGCAACAATGCAACGGCTATAAAGACCCGAGGTTCCTTATATGCCCTCACGGTTCCTTATCAATAAGGAGCCGTGGGTTCCTTTAAGGAACCTCCAGCTTGGAGACCGTGCATTTTTGTCCTTTAGTGGGGAAATACCATTTATACCCTCAAAGGCTATTCCTTTGGCTTTTGGAATATGCCAAATTTAAATCTAAGAATATTCTTGGAATATACTTAGAGAATATTCTTTGGAATATTCCAAATTCAAATTTCCATTTTCTTTTTAATAAAACATTTTCTTAAAAATAAAGTTTATTAAAATCTTTTGTCACATTTGATTAAATGTGAGTTTTAAGAAAATATTTATCCTTGATCACTTAGTAAGGTTAATGACATGTTTATTCATACCTTGAGTGATTCATGCCGAATGCGATCTTGGAGATGTAGAGAGAAGTATACAAATGTATTCTTGAGTGATTACGAGTACCTTAACATTTTATATAATGTATTGCGAATTATACGTTTGTCATCAACAAAACAAAAAGAGATTATATCGACAAAACATCGTAATGTTTGCACTAGCAATCTCCCCCTTTTTGATGATGACAAACAAGTAAACCGCAACGCATATTAAAATGTATAAGTTACTCGTTTACACTTACTTCTCCCCCTTTTGTCGAATCAAAAAGGTAGTCAACGTCTTTGAAGAAGAGACGAATGAACGTCGAGAGAGCAGACATCCAAAGTGGTAATCATCGATAACACGTCATTTGAAGAAGAGAAGAATTGATGTCACGAGAGCTTGCATCCGAAAGGTAGTCTTCATTTGTATAAGAGGAGGATCGACTTAGAGAGAACATGCATCCAAAAAGCTAATCATCCATTGTAGTTGTCGGTTGAGAAGTGAGAATCCAAACCGTAGACCCATCATCTAAAGATATTGAGCTTGCGTCATCCTAGTGAAGTCTTCAATCAACATAGGTTAACCAACTCCATGCATAATAAAATGACTATCTTCGATATTCCAAAATTCATTACTTGCAAGAAGTTCGATGAATGCAATTTAAGTGAGTCAACGATTGCAAATGTAATGACTATAAATCTTGCAAATGCTCCCCCTTGATATGAGCTCCCCCTTGCTTGAGGCACCAATGAAGCAAGGATAGTGATAAGCTACAAAGAAGGGTTAGAAAAGTCCTACAAAACAAACTTAGTGGACAAGGACATATATGTATAGCAATGTCACCCAAGCAAAATTAGCTTTAAACATCTCGAGTACAAAGAGAGGGACTCAAGAGAAAGCTAAAACATTCTTAACTTTTAGAAGTGTCAAAAATATGGTAAGTTAAGAAAAATGAGTGGGCTATTAGATAGAAAAGAGAACCCAACTTATTTTGGTGACACCAAAAAAATAAAGAGGACTAAGAAAGAAAAGAAATGTCTAATTTGTAAGAAAAAATATTGTCGAGAGGACATACTCTACTTTAATATCATGGCAAAAATACCAAACTAAAGAGAGTATGACATGAACAATAAAAGAATTCCACATAGTCAAAAAGAGAGGAAGAATGACTATGATGGAAAGGAAAATAACGATGATAAACAAGTCGTTTGCACAAACAATGACACACATTGGAGAAAGAAGTGTGCACACGATGCTATCAATCCAAAGACAAGTTGAAGGAGAGGATCTTGACAAGATCAATTCACAATTGTTGGAATAGAGGTAGAGAAGAAACATCCATACCAATTGTAATGATAATATGTCAAAGGGTAAAAAGCTTAGAATTTTTGGAATCACCCAAGAAAATTCAAGATTTAACCAAAATCCTCTCAAAAGGTTAAAAACTTAGAATTGTTGGAATCACCCAATCTAATTGTAAATTTTAACCACAATCAACTCTCAACAATGAGAAAGACAAAAAATCTCAACTCGAATAAATTTTTTACCTTAAAAATAATTCCTTTAGAAAGATCCAAAAGCTTTAAGTCAGGAATCAAGGTACAAAATAAAGAAAAACCAAAAGCGAGGATAAATCGAGGCTTAAGAAAAATACTAGACATTATAGGCAAGGATGCTTATGAATGTCGACACCAAAAATATGACTCAATGATATAGAGAAAGAGATCAAATAAGTCAAAGAATAGAAAAACCAAGATGGATGGTGTTTAGCATACGATAACTACATGCTCAAAGTTTCGTAGCTCTTCTCAATCATTGTGAATGTTTAAAGAACAATTACATGACGAGGAAAAGGTGAGGCTCGACTTGACTTAGTTTAGAAACGATAGAAGAGAGAGTCTCAACTTAGAGAGGCATGATTAAAATAAATCGAAAGAGACTCAACAAAGAAGTTAAGGATGACTTCACAAAATAATTCAAGAATACTATACCTTATTAGGTGATAGTGAAGTCTTGAAGAAAAACGAGAGAAGAAACCCAAAAGAAAATAAAATAAGAAATCTTCAAGAAAACTCGTAAAAGATAGAGATAGACCAAAAACGAACAAAGGGACTCACTGGCCGCGATTCGTTAAAAAGGTCAACGGTTCATTATAAATAATGAGCCGCTAGGTTATTTGAAGAACCGTGAACAATGGGTGTCCAAAAACGGTTATCGACTCAAAAGAAAATCACTAGGTCAAACAATTTAACATAAGTTGCTAAATATTGAAAGTCAATGCTTCGGATATGAATTTTAACAATTACAATTGCAAGTTAAAATTACCTGAATATTTCGAAAGAAATATTTAAGTTGTCAATCTTATTAGGAGATGAATTAGATTTAAATCTAACATTCCTTGACAACCGAGTGAGAAAATAAAGAAGAAAAGAAAGATCACAAGGACAACAAGATCCAAGACCCAAAGACAAATCATGTTGAAAAACATGAAAAGGAATACAAGAGAATAAAGATCATAGAAAGATGTATGAAACACAAGCCTAAAACTTAAGCATAATTTTAATCGTAGTTACACTAGAATTCTAAGATTTGCTTAAATTGGATGTCTTAGCAATAAGCAATCCACATGCTTAAATGAAAGACAAGGTGGTTGTGGAATTTGGTGGATAAGGCTTGGTGATAATCTTGTAATTCAACTCATCATAGATATAAGACATGACAAGATGTTGATATTGACAACAATGACAATATGTTCCATGATGCATGACATAATCATGTGATGGAGTAAGAACACAAAAGGGAAGTGGTGAAAAAGAGAGTTTCCAAAATCAATTTTCTTAGAAGGATAAAAGATTTAATTTGGTGTGTTCTTTGGTGAGTTTGGTGTGTTCCATGTTCACCGCACTAGAAAGGGAATTTAGAAAATAGTGGATAATGAAGGCTTTCATTTGTGAAAAATACATTTTGCTTTGGTGTGAAAGAGATTTCAAAATGCTTTGGGTTAAGAGGAAAAAACACAAGATATTTTGGGAGTGACCAAACGTTTGAAACAAGGATTCTAAAGGGTGATGGAACAATTGGGAAGTTTTAGAAAACCCGTTTTTGAAGGTGTTTGTCCGCGGTTCCTTTTCTCCACCGGCGGTTCCATATCGATATGGAGCCGCGGTCTCTATAAAGAACCGCCCACAGAGGGTGTGTTTTGGAGGATAAGAGAATTTTTCCAATTCGGAAAATCTTAGTGTTCTAGTCTAACTTATCATAAAGTTATGCTAAAGAGCAATAAAAACTAGAACACAAACAGAGGAAAAACACATAGGTTCAATTAGCACATTGAAAGAAGGCTAAGAAAAACCTAATGGCTATAAAAGAAAAAGACTCCTAATGACATACAAAGTTCATTAAAGTAAACTATCATTAGTCATATTTAGGAAGAGCCATTTAGTCAACTTAGAGAATGAGTATGAGACTATCACTAGAGGTGGTCAATTAAGGCTAAGCACGACCGTTTTTATGAGTTATATAATAACCCAACTTCCTACATGGAAGTAATTCAACCGTTAGGTCAAATTAAGATTCTAGTGCATAAATTATCCAGTAGTCATTCTCAAGTTAGAGAAAGTGTAATTCCTACATTTGTCTAATAAAGTGTAGCAAGGATAAAAAGTGTATGACGATACAATGTACAACCTAATGAGGGTAAAGAATGCACCATTGCATATCTTGTCAAATAAGTCTAGTTAAGGTTATTTACCTTAATAGAAATTGAGGCCAATAACTTTGAAGTGTATACACCATGTTTACACAAAACAAACAAACACTCTTGATTGGTCTTTCGAAAATGACACATTTAAAAATTGCATTGCAATGTAAATTACTTGAGTATTTCAGATGAAACATCCAAGTTGTCAAACCGACTCCATTGTGCATTATAAGCAATTATTAAAAAAATTTGTCTAATAATTTGAACAAGTAGATTCAGTATACCATCATCAACACAAGTGTGAGTTATGATCCGATGTATATTATTAATAAACCACATTTATGTCTACACTTAAAAACATGTCAATTAGATTCGATAATGATACCAATCATAGTTTGAATAATTAACTGATATTTAATCGAAATCTTTCTTGATTCCCACAAACACTCCTTTAAGAGAAAATAGCTAAGATTTTCAAAGGGTGTTTCATGTTTTATAGTGAGACATTAATCTACTTGAACTAACAACACAATGATCGAGTAAGACGATCCACATCAATAGATTTGACAAGCTCCCAAAGCTTTCAAACCTAAAAGTGTTAAAGAACATGCCAAGGTGAACAAAATGTTTATGTAACATTTGTAAACCAAGAGATGTTAATCCTATATGCAATGCACACATAAATAGACAACTAAGTAACACTACTACCAATAGTAATGATCACTTAAGAATGTCCAAAGACAAAAGAAAAAGCACAAAAGCGTTCGTCTTCGTTTTGAGTGTTAGATACACCAAAGTATACATAGCTTGATTTTATTTGAAAATAGTTTTCGACCCATTTTAAAATTTAATTAAGTTCAACACTTTATAAATATATCAATTTACAAAGATATATCAACAAGAGATGTCCAACTTAATATAAAAGAGTAAACACAAGTTTTACGACAAACAGAGACTCAATACTTTGGACAAAGTATAGAACTTAGAAAACATCCAAAATTTAAAGTTTGAATAAAGGTTTGGAATCATTTTTAATAGAAAGTAAATTCAATTACGCTCAAAATGACGGGTGGCACGACTTCTACGGACTTACGGTTGATTTTATATGATTTTTCAAAGTTTGTAAAAATCTATGTCGGACTGACTACGGTTCCTTATTGATAAGGAACCTCGGGAACAGATAAAGAACCGCGGTCAGTAGGCAAAAATTGAGTTTTTGGCCAAAATCATTTGGTAACATTTTGGAAGGACTTAGGACTCTAAAAAATCATTTTAGACACATAGGACTCGTATTTTAGAGTTAATTATGACACAAAATAGTTTTTATACTTCCAAACATGAAAAGATTTTTTATCAAGCTATTATATGAAGTTTATTTAACACCAAAACTTTTACGAATGAAACAACAAAACATATTTCATAAGTAATCGCTCTTCATGAACAATTTGATACAAAGATCATTTCTATTTTTAAAAATCGTTTTCATTTTTTTTTAAAACCATTTATTTTGAAAAAGAGAGCAAAGATCGATCCAAGCTTTAAAGTACAATATACTTCAAAGATATTGAATAACCACGCTCTGATACCAATTGTAGAAACTAGAAGGGGGGGGGGGGGTTGAATAGTTTCTAGTTAATATTTCAAAACATTTCCCATAACTCACTGTGCGCGGTTCTTTAAACTTGTCTGCGGTTCGTTATCACTAAAGAGTTGCGTGTCCCTTTAAGGAACCGCCGGCAATGAACTAGGCTATTTATTACATGTTGATCTTAAACACTCCTTGGTATCAAATTCTTGATCAAGCTTGAATAGATATGAGATTTGTTTGATTGAAAGATAAATACAACAAGTAAGAAAACACACAAGCACATCAAATCAAGAGTACATCAAGCAATAGTCTAAACATTAAGCACACACGTACTAAGCATAAGCTTTTCCGCAACTAGGATGTTTAGACTAAGTGATATACACTTGACCATGATCTAAACATGAAGCACACACGTACGAAGCCATAGCTTTTCTGCAACTTAGATGTTTAGATTATGATATGCACACAACACACAACAACATATAAATGCATCAATAAGAGTAAAGACATAAATTTAAAGGAAAGTACCGACACGAATATTTATAGTGGTTTGGGTCACGAAGCTCCTCTTCGCCGTACTCCACTCCTCGAGTACACCTTACTCGAGAGTTACTTCACTAGTCAACAAACTGCTTAAGGTGGAGAAACCATACACAACGTCGCTTATCCAATTTCCGACTCTAAGCTAAAAGTCGAGTCTTAATCTTAGGTAGGTAATATTGAGTATAATGCAAGTTCTTTTTTCTCTACTCAAGACAAATTGAAAGTCCCACCAATATCAAGTTAAAATTATTTTTGGTTGTTACAAGGTTATTTGGATTCTGGGTCTAATTCAAACAAACACGTAAAAATTGAAAAGATTATAGACCTATATAACCGTAAAACAAATTGCAAATACCACAAAATATTCACAAAGTACAAGTATCTAATGCACAAGTATAAAATTGCTTGAAATGTAAAGAAAATGAAAGTATAAGGACTAAATGTGCAAATTCAGAAAGTTTAGGGATCAAAAGTGAAAATAGTAACAAACTATTCCAACAAACTAAGAAATCCACTAACTGCCTAACCAAATGTGTAAGTAATCAAATTTTAGGGACTGATATTTGCAAAACCTAAAAAGTTCAAGTTTGACAAACAGATTAACAAGTATTAAAATTTGAGGACCAAAGTGCAAATAAACCATACTTTCTAACAAAAACGGGCACAAGACACGAATAAGCTCGTTTGAGCTTATTAATCCACCAAAATAGTTCTAGTTTTTTCCGAAGTGCTTAAAAATGAAAATCAGCTAGGCTTGTAAAAGGATTTTGGCTAAATCTGTTGATCCCAAACTTAGATCGATTTAGCTTGTGTAAACGAGATTAGATCAAGTTATACACGTATAGAAACTTTGTTTGTATATAAAACAATTTATGCGGAATTAACACTCAAACAAGAACACACAAACAATTGTAAAACAAACTTTCACTTGATTGATAATAACGAACTTGCTTACAATGAAAGTGTTAAACGTATGAAAACTTATATGAAACATAACCTAAAGGTCTTCTTTTATAGACATAAAAAGCCTTGTACAAGAGTCTACGTATCAGCTATTCTAGGTAAAGATAATTATAGAAAATACATTGTTGATCCTATCTTTACTAGAAACAAACTAGAAACAAAATACGCGTAGATCATATCTTTCTATCAGTGCTGTCTTCAACCTATCAACGCTTGACTTCTTCCTGTCAACGCTTGATCTGACAACGTTTGTTTTCTTCTTATCAACGCTTGTTTTCTTCTTGTCAGCGTTCAAGTGCACTGGCTACATTTTATTCCCAACAATCCTCCCCTAAACTTGATATCTACTCTAGTAATCAAGTTTCTGAATAAAAATTAAGAACTAGGAGGAATCTTACAAATCTTATCATATTGGTAATGAACATGCCTAATCAAATCTTTGGCCACGTCACTTGAATAGTCAATCTCCAGCTGTGTTGTCTTCATCTTGTCCAAAACTTCTTTGGACATGGGATACTGAGCATCTACAAGAAGATACTCAGCAAACTTTGTAGAGCTCAAATAATACACACTAGCAGCTGAAAACAAACGCCATTGAAGACCACTGATATCATCCTCAAGATCCTTCCAAACAGGATCTTCTTCTTCTGGTGCACACATTCTCTTGAATGTTGACCAAAGCTTTATTCCATTGACTGAAGTAGGTGCTTCAGTCTCATACTTGGCCATCAACAACCTCCAAAGGTCTACCAAGTCTTCCCTATCCATACTTGCAAAGAGAGACATAAGAGTGGTAAATGTGTGTACCTCTTTCCCATATCTGCCAATCTTCCAAAACCCACTTGCATCTTCTTCATAGCTAATGATAGGGTTTCTGGCATCAAGAGGTAACACTTGTACTAATACATGGGTTTTTGCTTGGGTTCTAGATTTTCTCGGTATCTCCTCGAATTGATCACGGTTCTAAGTGGAATGATTTGTTCTTGGTTAATAAAAAGGTGTTGGTTTGTTTATCTATTTTAAACTAATGACAAATAAGTAAGTGTCGAAGAGTAAAATTAAAGCTTTAAAAGATTAAACTAAAAAGACGAGTTTAAAAATAAATGCTTGAAAACTGAAAGACAAATTTAGAAAAATACTTGAACTCTAAATAAAACTAACACTTGGAAACTTTTGTAAAAACATGAACTAAACCCATCGGAAAACAAAATCGAAACCTGATCGGAATGTTGGAAACAACTCAAATCGGAATATCACTAATGGTCCAGATCGGAATATATTCCGATCTGTTGATCGGAATGTTGAGGAGCACGGCTGATCGGAATAAGGGACAAAGAGCTCAAATCGGAATGTCACAAAAGGTGCAATCGGGATATCTTAAAACTAGCCAATCGGAATATGGGAAATAATCCACAATCGGAATGTTTAAATAAAGACCCAGATCGGAGTATGAACAAAAGGGGCAAATCGGAATCTTCAAAAGCCTTTTCTGATCAATACGATCGGAATAAGGGGTGCTGGTCGGAATGACTGATCGGAAAGGGGTTTACCCTTTCCGATAGCTTTTGATTCGAAATAAGTTAGGGTAATAAGCTATATGAATAAGCCAACACCAAAACTAGCACGAATCTAAACTGAATCGGATCAAATAAGCACTAAAAACAACTTTTCTAACTTTAAATAAGCAAACTTATAAATCAAATAATAAAAAGATGAACTTTTTATGAAAACTTTAAAAAGTAAATAAGCTAAACTTACAAATAAGCCAATAAGCATAAAGATCTTAAAGCTTATTCGTATAGAAACTTAAGGAAACATAAAAAGATTAACTTTTTAAGCACGAAAACATAGATGAACAACACGGATCATAAGTAATTCGTACCAAAAGTGAATCAAAATCAAGAAAGGTAGAATGAGATTAAAGATTAAAAGCTTGAATTTAAACTTGATTAATGAAAAACATTACAAAAGTTTAATCTTGAAAGAAAGAAAGATGAAAACTAGTGAGAGAAAGTTGAGAACTTTCTCTCTCTAAAACTAGAGAGAATGAATAACTAAAAAACTAACTAAAAACTAACTAAAGACTAACTAGCCCCCAATTTGTGAAGTAAAGTCCTATTTATAGGCGTGTGATGGTAGGCTTGTGAATGGGCTTTGGTTTCGGGCTTCTTTTCTTTTTTTCTTCTTTAGTCTTTATGTTTCTTTAAATAAACGTTTCCGACTTTGGATTTTGAGAAGTGTCGGTGAATAATTCCAACTCGTCTTATAATCTTTTGTTTAATAGACTCGAGTTCTTCGACATATAAGAATCTTCCATCTTTGGCCTTTTCTTCGATAAATCTTCAAATAGGCGCAATGACTTCAAATCTTTTGCATCTCTTGGACAATAGACTTCGTCTTGAGTCTTTTTCCTCGATAAAACCCGTGCAATCCCATGTTTTCTTCAATATTCATCCGGTTGACTCTGAAAACACAATAAACACAAAAACCACGCACAATTCCAAACAAATGATATTAAATACGTGTTTTGGTCTTGTTTTAGCCAGAATTAAGTGGTAAAAGGATGGGTGTTTTCACACCTATCAAATCCCCTACACTTAACCATTGCCATGCCCTCATGCAATGCGTAGTGATAAAGCAATTTTACATTTTTCTCATAATCAATCAACCCTGGCCTTATTAAAATACTACTAAACAAAAATTAAAGTACTAAGAGAAATTAAAACTTTAAAGTAAACAAAAGGATAGAAAACCATTTTCACTTGAAAATAGCTATATGGAAATAACTTGCAAAGAGATCAAGGACTTACATTAGGGCTTTGGTGCTGTGAAGATTCATCACCCTCAAGTTTCATGTTCCCCAAACTAAGCTTAAAAACGAGATCATTGTTATTATAAGTTAGCAAATCAAACACTTACACACATGGCTTAATTATATGCTTAAACTCCCTTATTCCTAGGTGTATCTCTTATATTTTATTTTTGTCTTAGAATGATCTTGAAGATGCATTTTTGGACTTATTTCGATAGTTTATTTAGGCTGAAAGCAAAGTAGGACGATTTGATCAATAGTTAGCTAAAGGACAAAATCTCTTAAAACTGCTTCTCGGGATATCGAAAAGTTCATATCTTGGCATAACTTGGTTCACGATTTGAGACCTTTCTCGGGCCGATATTTGGCATGTTCTTCATACTTCATATCTTGAGAGACGTTCTTGAGATAATGGTCTTCTCATCGTTAATAGAGTTTCTTCACTAGGAGACTTTTGAGGGGTACTCCAACTTTGTTGACCTCGACTTCATGATTATTTCTTCAATCTCTAATTGGGATTTTGAGATACAACGATCCGCCTCCTTTTCGGACTTGGATCTATTTATCCTCATACCTTGTTAGGGTCTTTTCGGATAGACTTCTCCATGATCTTTATGGGAGTTGATTGCTTTTCGTCGTGAGTCTTGATCCTTCATATTGATTTTGGGAATAATGCTTTTCACATCACTTTGGATCTTCAGCAATAAAATGGAATCCTCATGCCTTGTTAGGGCCTTTTTGGACTCGCCAATCTTCGCACCCCGCTTCATAAGTTATGCCTTGGCTATGAACTCTTATCATTACCGAGCAACTTTTAAACGATCTTGGGCTAGAAGCTAAGTAACCTTTCAAATCGTACGACCTTACTTATTGCAGATAAATTATTAGCAAGTGATGGGAGAATAGGCAAATAATTACACCAAGTGAGCTTGTGCAAGAATACCGACTTATAATTGACTCTATCATTTCTCGTTCTCCACAATTTAAAATCTCAAGTAATGAGACTCGTGGATGCTTAGCCTAATAAACCAATTAAGGTCTACATGGTTAAGGATACTAGCTAGAATAAACTTAGATAAGTCTATTCGGGTTGAGTCAAAATAATCGCAACGGGCCTAATATATCAAAGACTTCTAAACTAGCTACACCATTTTATTAATATTTTTGACTTTATTGTGGAATATATACATATCAGAGCAACGATAAAAATTAAAAATTACGACTACATGGCCAAAGTTAATTAAAAATTTGAAAAATGCTGAAAAAGATGATTTTCCGGTTAAATGAAGGCATTTTCATGGAAAAGTCCACTTAAAACTTCGATAGAAGTCCCCCTACACTTAAGGTAAACATTGTCCTCAATGTTTAAGCATGTGGGAAAAGTCTCCCCTACACTTATGACATTGTGTACGTTGGTTAACTCAAGTTAAGGAAGAGACGACTAACGTGATCAATTTCAAATGTGAGTATGAAGAAAATTGAATCACGATAGTTGAGAGATAGAACCGGATTTCGGATAACACGGGAGCATGGTTCTTCAAAGGTTCCAAAAGTGCATTCATCCCTGTAATCACATCACCACACAAACACAAACACCTATATAGGTCCCCCTACACTTAGGAGGTTAAACGGAAAAGGAAAGATACTCGGGTTGCCTCCCGAGGAGCGCTTGTTTTTTATAACCGAGTCACGAGCCTGACTCGACCCAAAATTAGTTCATGGGGAACGTGGTGAGGGATGGAATCATCTCATGAGAGATGTCCTCACCAAAGTACAACTTCACTCATTGGCCATTAACCTTTAAATTAGGTCCATTAGGTTGAGAGAGCTCGAGAGTACCATATGAAAAAATTTGGGCAATGGTGAATGGGCCGGACCAACGAGATTTCAGCTTGCCCGAAAAGATTTTCAACCGAGAGTTAAAGAGTAAAACTTTGTCTCCAACTTGGAACTCTCGGTTCTTAATCTTGGAGTCGTGAATGAGCTTAGTCTTTTCCTTATAGATCAAAGAATTTTCATAAGCCTCATTACGGAGTTCATTGAGCTCATTGAGTTGGATCTTGTGTAGGTCACCGGCTTTGTTGATATCAAAATTAGCCCACTTCAAGGCCCAGTAAGCCTTGTGCTCCAACTCAATGGGGAGGTGGCATGCTTTCCCGTACACGAGACGATATGGGGTACAACCAATCGGAGTCTTGTAAGCGGTACGAAAAGCCCACAAAGCATCATCATGTTTATCAGCCCATGAGGCACGATGCTCTCCCACGGTTCTTTCAAGAATTCGCTTTAATCCTCGGTTGGATATTTCAGCCTGGCCATTAGTTTGTGGGTGGTAGGCGGTGGAAAGACGATGATTTACACCATACTTAGCCATGACTCTTGCAAATTGGTCATTGCAAAAATGAGTCCCGCGATCATTAATAATGGCACGAGGCACACCGAATCTAGCGAATAACGACTTCAAAAAGTTACAAACCACCCTTGCATCATTAGTGGGTAAAGCTTTGGCTTCAACCCACTTTGAAACGTAGTCAACGGCTACAAGGATGTATTTGTTTCCTTTAGAGGAAGGGAATGGCCCCATAAAGTCGATACCCTAAACATCAAAGATTTCACATTCTTGAATGAAATTCTGAGGCATCTCGTCTTTATGTGTGATCTTGCCTTGTTTTTGGCAAGCATCACATCGTTTAACCATCTCGTGAGCATCACGGTAAATGGTGGGCCAATAAAATCCCGATTCAAACACTTTTTTGGCGGTGTAGTTGGGACCAAAGTGACCACCGGTGGGTCCTTTGTGGCAAGCGTCAAGGATTTCTAAAGCTGCCGGTCCATCAACACATCGGCGAATAATCAAATCAGCACATTGTTTGAATAGATACGGGTCATCCCAAAAGTAAGTCTTAATGTCATTGAAGAACTTCTTCTTTTGCTGAGATGTTAACCCGTCAACGAGAATTCCACCCGCCAAGTAGTTTGCAATGTCCGCAAACCACGAGGTTTCATCAGAAGTCGAGTTGATAGACATTAAGGTCTCCAAGGGAAAAGAGTCATTGATCTCTTTGGTTGGATGTTCCCCTTGGTAAGGATCCTCAAGTCTACTGAGATGATCCGCGGCTAGGTTTTCAGCTCCTTTTTTTTATCGCGAATTTTGATTTTAAATTCTTGGAGTAGCAAAACCCAGCGAAGAAGTCTTGGTTTGGAATCTTGTTTAGTTAACAAGTACTTCAACGCGGAATGATCGGTATAAACGATTGTGGTGGAAAGGACAAGATAGGGGCGGAACTTTTCAAAGGCATAGACAACAGCTAAAAGCTCTTTTTCGGTTGTCGTATAATGCAATTGGGCCCCCGTCATTGTCTTGCTAGCGTAATGGATTGGTTGGAAGTGTTTGTTCACTCTTTGGCCCAAAACCGCTCCAATAGCAAAGTCACTAGCATCACACATCAATTCGAAAGGCAGCTCCCAATTAGGGGTAACCAAGACGGGTGCCTTAGTTAGCTTATCCTTAAGCAAGTTGAAGGCTTCAATACACTCATTGGAAAAGATAAAAGGGGTTTCTTTCTCCAAGAGGTGGGTCATCGGGCGAGCGATTTTAGAAAAATCTTTGATGAAACGACGGTAGAAGCCCGCATGACCCAGGAAACTTCTCACACCCTTCACGGTTGAAGGTGGAGGCAACTTAGAAATAACATCGACTTTAGCACGGTCCACTTCAAGACCGGCTTTGGAGATCTTGTGTCCTAGCACGATGCCCTCTTTTACCATGAAATGGCATTTTTCCCAATTAAGAACAAGGCGAGTGTCTTCACACCGCTTAAGCATTCGTTCTAAATTGGCAAGGCAAGCAGAGAAAGAATCGCCATAAACCGAGAAATCATCCATGAATAGTTCCATAGTGTCTTCCACCATGTCATGGAAGATAGCCATCATACACCTTTGGAATGTCCCAGGAGCATTGCATAAACCGAAAGGCATGCGTTTGTAAGCAAATGTTCCGTAGGGACAAGTGAATGTGGTCTTTTCTTGGTCTTTGGGATCGATGGGAATTTGAAAATACCCGGAGAAACCGTCTAAAAAGCAGTAATAGTCATTACCAGCTAGACGCTCGAGCATTTGATCCATGAAAGGAAGAGGAAAGTGATCTTTTCTCGTGGCATCATTGAGCTTGCGGTAGTCGATACAAACTCTCCACCCAGTAACGAGACGAGTGGGAATCAACTCGTTGTGTTCATTGGGAACAACGGTTATTCCGCCCTTCTTGGGCACACAATGGACGGGACTTACCCACAGCAAATCCGAAATAGGGTAAATCAAGCCGGCATCTAGAAGTTTGATAACCTCTTGTTTGATGACGTCATGAATGCGAGGATTAACCCTTCTTTGGCTCTGGATTGCGGGTTTAAAGTCATCTTCGATGAGAATCTTGTGAGTACAAAAGTTCGGATTATTTCCGCGGATATCGGAAATTTTCCAAGCAATTGCCTTCTTATGATCTTTAAGCACGGCGATGAGGCGAGCTTTTTCTTCTTCTTTTAAGTCCTTTGCGATGATGACGGGCGAATTCTTCTCTTCTTCAAGGAACACGTACTCGAGATGGGGCGGCAACTCCTTAAGTTCTAACTCCGGAGGATTTTCGATGGGAGGCGTTTTCAAAGTCGGAGTATCGATAGCAATAACCGTGGGAGATGATGGAGAAAGATTGTCTTCTTTAAGAAGGTTCTCAATGAGGTGAAGATCTTCATCCCAATCGGTGGGAGAATCGTCATTAGCTAAGTTCACATCTCCTATGGTGGCTTCCAAATCTTTCCAAAGGAAATCACTTTCTCCAAATAGAGATAGTGATGAGTCAATAGAGCAAACGGTCTCAAGATTGGGAAGAGAGGTAGGAATACTTTTACAAGCATCTTTGAAGTGTTCTTCACAAGCCTCATCAAGGACGTCAATACAATTAACACTCTCGTATGAATAAGGCTGTTTAGAAAGCTTTCCCATGTTGAAGACAATTTTATCGTCACCCACTCTCATGATAAGCTCACCGGCTTCAACATCGATGAGAGTGCGACCGGTCCTCAAGAATGGACGACCAACAATTAATGGCACATGAGGGTCCATCTCGTAGTCGACGACGACGAAATCGGCAGGAAAAGTGAATTTGTCGACTCCTACAAAGACGTCTTCGGCTATCCCCACTGGATAAGCAATCGTACGGTTAGCTAATTCCAGAGTCATTTTGGTGGGGACTAACTCAGGGAGAGATAATTGCTTCCAAACGCTTAGAGGCATTAAATTAATACTGGCACCTAGATCGGCTAGGGCCATGCAATTCTCTACTCCTGGGAAGTTACACGGGATTAAGAAACGACCCGGATCACCAAGCTTGGTTGGCAATTTCCTTAAGAGTACTGCAGAGCAATTCTCATTAAGTTGGGTGTTAGCAATATCAAGAAGCTTCTCCTTGTCGCTAAGAAGATCTTTGAACATTTTCGCATACTTAGGCATGTGAGCGAGAGCCTCAGCGAAGGAGATGTTGAAATTCAGTTGTTTAAACATTTTGAGAAAGTTCGAAACCTGAATATCGTCCTTGCTTTTGAGCTTCTCTTTCCTCAACCTTGAGGGATAAGGTATATCGGAAGAAGAGGAAGTTTTTTTGAGAATAGGATCACTCACATCCTTGGGTGGAGGAGGGGTAGAAGTTAGAGGTGGAGAAATTGGGGAAGTAGAAGGATGAGGAATAGGAGCAAGTGACTCGTTTTCCTTAGTCACAATCACCGGCGGAGGTATAGGAAGCTCGGGTTCCTTGGTACCTTTGCCACTGCGAGTGGTGATTGCTTTCATCTCCCCTCTTGGATTCGCAACGGTGTTACTCGGAAGAGTACCCGAAGAAGAGGGTTGATTACCTTGGAAGAAACTAGCCATCATGTTCTTTAAGTCATTCGTTTGACTAGCCAAAGTGTTTCTCATATCAGCTCTCAGATCATTTCCTTGTTTCACCATGTCTGCTTTCAAGTTGAGCACTTCCCGCTGGAGAGTGTCCACGATCACATCATTAGTCCTCATGTATGTTCCAATATCTTGTTGTAATGCGGTGGGTTGGTTGGGAGGAGCGGCGGGTGGTTGATAAGCAGGTTGCTGGTAAACTTGGTTGTTTCTTTGAGGTGGATATGGTTGTTTGTGAGGTGGTATGTATGGTGCACGAGGTTGTTGTTGTTGTTGAGGAGGGCGATTGAGGTTTTGTTGTTGGTTTGGGTTGTTAGGAGGAAAACCGGGTGGGGAAAGAAAGTTGTTAGAGCGGTAGCTAAGCAAATTGCGGTCACCTTGTGGACGAGCTTGATAAGCGGCCGGAGGATAGGTACCGTATGCTGCATTCACATTCTCAGAAGGATAGTCTTGGGTGGCGGTACAAGTGGTGTAAGAGTGAGGACCCCCGCATATCTCACATGGTTGGCTAACAGCATTGACTTGAGCGTCGTGAGCATTTTTAGCGTTGATGTTGTTGGTGTTGTTAGCGGTGTGGGTAACAAGCGATTCAAGAAGCGTAGTAATTTTGTCAATTCGCTTGTCGCTATCATTAGTACTAGCACTAGCGACATTGGTCCGAACACTCTTGGTTTGCACACGAGACTTATTTTCAATAATATCCCAAGCGGCATTGGAAGTCTTAACCAAAATATTACCCCCCCCGAGGCACTATTTAGTGAATCTTGGTCATTCATGCTTAAACCATTATAAAAAGTGTTAATTTGGTGCACTTTTGTAAAACCATGTTGTGGCCATTTTCTTAAAAGATCTTTGAAACGATCCCAAGATTCACTAAAAGATTCATCGTACTTTTGTTCAAAATTAACAATTTCATTCCGCAAAGCGGTAGTACGAGAGGGTGGGAAAAAGTAGTTTATAAACTTGGTATCCAAATCCGTCCACGTCAAAATACTTTGTGGTGGTTCCTTAGCAAGCCAATGTTGGGCTTGTCCCTCTAAAGAAAAGGGAAAAAGTTGTAAACGGATTACCTCTTGTGGAACACCATTTAATTTGACCGTATTAGTGAGTTGCAAGAATCTCTTGATGTGGTCATGTGGATCATCAATGGTACGCCCCAAGAATGGTTGAGCAGAGACCATCTGGATAAAGCCGGATTTAAGCTCAAAGGTTGGCTGCAATCGCGGGTATGACAATTAGATCATTGTTGCCGTCTACATGTGCTTGCAGAAGTTCAATCATCGGGCGATTGTCTGGTAGAGGCTCATTGTTGAGAGGTGGATTGTTATTGTTGTTGTTATTATTGTTGTTGAGAGGTGGGTTATTGTTGTTGTTTTGTACACCGGCCATGTCTAAGTCTTCGAGAGGCTCGGGCTCTTGATAAGACGTTGAACGTGTACGCATGCACCTGCAAAAGAACTAACAAGACAAGCAAGAAATATTTTTGGTTTTTATGTTTTTTAATTTTTAGGATTTTTGAAAATTTTATATTTTTTAGGGTTTTTTGAAATTTTTTATGAAAAAGTAACGTTCACGGTGAACGGATCCCAAAATCCAAGTTCTAACAAAAAACTGTTAATCTTAACGAGAAGAGCCGGCAGCGGCACCATTTAATACATGGGTTTTTGCTTGGGTTCTAGATTTTCTAGGTATCTCCTCGAATTGATCATGGTTCTAAGTGGAATGATTTGTTCTTGGTTAATAAAAAGGTGTTGGTTTGTTTATCTATTATAAACTAATGACAAATAAGTAAGTGTCGAAGAGTAAAATTAAAGCTTTAAAAGATTAAACTAAAAAAACGAGTTTAAAAATAAATGCTTGAAAACTGAAAGACAAATTTAGAAAAATACTTGAACTCTAAATAAAACTAACACTTGGAAACTTTTCTAAAAACATGAACTAAACCCATCGGAAAACAAAATCGAAACCTGATCGGAATGTTGGAAACAACTCAAATCGGAATATCACTAATGGTCCAGATCGGAATATATTCCGATCTGTTGATCGGAATGTTGAGGAGCGCGGCTGATCGGAATAAGGGACAAAGAGCTCAAATCGGAATGTCACAAAAGGTGCAATCGGAATATCTTAAAACTAGCCAATCGGAATATGGGAAATAATCCACAATCGGAATGTTTAAATAAAGACCCAGATCGGAATATGAACAAAAGGGGCAAATCGGAATCTTCAAAACCCTTTTCCAATCAATACGATCGGAATAAGGGGTGCTGGTCGGAATGACTGATCGGAAAGGGGTTTACCCTTTCCGATAGCTTTTGATTCGAAATAAGTTAGGGTAATAAGCTATATGAATAAGCCAACACCAAAACTAGCACGAATATAAACTGAATCGGATCAAATAAGCACTAAAAACAACTTTTCTAACTTTAAATAAGCAAACTTATAAATCAAATAATAAAAAGATGAACTTTTTATGAAAACTTTAAAAAGTAAATAAGCTAAACTTACAAATAAGCCAATAAGCATAAAGATCTTAAAGCTTATTCGTATAGAAACTTAAGGAAACATAAAAATATTAACTTTTTAAGCACGAAAACATAGATGAACAACACGGATCATAAGTAATTCGTACCAAAAGTGAATCAAAATCAAGAAAGGTAGAATGAGATTAAAGATTAAAAGCTTGAATTTAAACTTGATTAATGAAAAACAATACAAAAGTTTAATCTTGAAAGAAAGAAAGATGAAAACTAGTGAGAGAAAGTTGAGAACTTTCTCTCTCTAAAACTAGAGAGAATGAATAACTAAAAAACTAACTAAAAACTAACTAAAGACTAACTAGCCCCCAATTTGTGAAGTAAAGTCCTATTTATAGGCGTGTGATGGTGGGCTTGTGAATGGGCTTTGGTTTCGGGCTTCTTTTCTTCTTTCTTCTTTAGTCTTTACGTTTCTTTAAATAAATGTTTCCGACTTTGGATTTTGAGAAGTTTCGGTGAATAATTCCAACTCGTCTTATAATCTTTTGTTTAATAGACTCGAGTTCTTCGACATATAAGAATCTTCCATCTTTGGCCTTTTCTTCGATAAATCTTCAAATAGGCGCAATGACTTCAAATCTTTTGCATCTCTTGGACAATAGACTTCGTCTTGAGTCTTTTTCCTCGATAAAACCCGTGCAATCCCATGTTTTCTTCAATATTCATCCGGTTGACTCTAAAAACACAATAAACACAAAAACCACGCATAATTCCAAACAAATGATATTAAATACGTGTTTTGGTCTTGTTTTAGCCAGAATTAAGTGGTAAAAGGATGGGTGTTTTCACACCTATCATGTACCATATATGAAGCTTCCATGGGTGAGAGCTTAATGCTCCTTCTAAGAACAGCTTTACTGGGAACCACTTTATTTAGATCTTTAGGAAACTCAAGTGGAACTCCCTTCTTCAAAGGCCTTGGAACAATCATTGCCTTCTGAATCTCCATCTCTTCTGCAAGTTCTTCTTTCCTTTCATCTGAAAGAAGTCTAAGAGTGTTCATTTCCTGCAGTCTTGCCCAAATGGGATAAGCCATGCAATTTCTTGAAGGTCCATCCAGTTCCATGACATCTGAGTAACATGTAGTAAAGCTCTCTTCTACCCCTCTTTAGCAGTGAGAAAACATTGCTAGCCTTATGTTTCAGAATTACCTTACAGTCTCTTTGAACTCTTAGAAGAATCTCCAATCCCCAAATTTGGTCTGAAATAGTCAAATCTGGATTCTCCATTATCCTATTTTCCCAAGCATGGTACATCTGAACTACTTCTGGCATATCAAAGTCTACTTGCAATTTTAACTCTCTAAGCTTCTCCCTTGCCAAGTCATCACCATATTCAAGTCTTTCTGGTTGTTCAATTATCATCACACTTGAATCTGAACTTTCTTTATCACTTCCTTCTTGTTCCTCTGAAGTGACAACAAATGGTGATTCACCAACCTTCTTCATTTCTTGTTCCACAAGTTGTGCAGCCAACCTTGAATCAAACTCTACTTGTGATGCATCCTTTGGAACTTCTACTTCTACCATGATTCCTTTACCCTTATCTAATGGATCAATGATGGGTAAAGAAGATGATGGTACCTGTGAAGACACTTCTTTGATGATAGCTGATGACTGGAATACATCAACCATATCTGCAGGTCTGTCAACGCTCAAATTCCTTATGTCAGCGTCCAAATTACTCTTGTTAGCGCTTGGTGTGTCAGCGTTCAAATTTTGCTTGTCAACGCCCAAATTACTTGTCTCAGCGCCTCTTGTAAGTTGCTCCAACATAGCTGTAAAAGACAAGTTTAAATTTGTAGGAGTAACCAGAGATCTATCAAAACCTGATTGCTTTTTCAATTCAGTGAGGGCTTCAGCAACACCCAAAGATTCTCCATCATGTGAGCCTTTGTCACTCACATTAAGCTGCTCATCCTCCCCTTTGGAAGATTCCTCCATTCCACGCCTAGTGTTAGCATACTCCAAAATAACAATCCCCTCCCTCAATTGCTTGAGTTCAAGGCCTTGTGTACTGACTGTTTGTACCAAGTCTGCATTTTGCTTTTGCAAGCTAATGCAGACAGCCGTCAATTCCATCAATGTGTATGGTTCCAATTTGCCCTCCTCTAGAATGGGTATTTGACCTCCCAAAGTAGAGTCATGGGGCATGGATGAGGTCTTAAAGATGTTAGGACTGTCTTGGCCTGCATCTAAGACAGTACCAATAATCCCAGCCTCATCCATAGAACCAACCACACTTGTGGTGGTGGTTCTCTCTGCTACATGGCTAGGACCACTAGAGGAGAACAATCCAGTAGTCCTTGGGCGTTTTTACAACCTATATTCAGGTGGGGTAGAAGATGATGTGGATTTGGTGGTAGATTGAAGGTTAAGGGGTGTTTGGGTCTGTGAAGGAAAGGTGTCAACGTTTGGATTACTTGTGTCAACGCCAACATTTAACGTGTCAGCGTTGAAGGGTTCTTGGTCAATTTCCATGTGTTGAGGTGAAGGCAAAGGTTCTGGTATTGGGTCAAGTTGTGGTTGTGGGTCTGGTTGGGGTTGTGCTGCTGCAATAACAGCAAGCATAGCTTGGGTAAGGGGTAATTCACGGTGAGGGGGTGAGTTCGTCTTGGTAAAAATAGCTTTCTTTTGCACAAGGATCTCATAAAAATCATCATGATCCCTTGTGTGCATTAATTTTGCACATCAAAAACCATTTTCAAAAATCTGGGATAAGCCAAAGTCATCTTATTCCCTTTGTTTTTACACATGCCATCAAAAATCAGTTTTGAAAAATTAAACTTTTGCCCATTTGCAATGCACACAATTGCACTAGCAATTGATCTATTAATTTGATTGTGTGTAGTACATTTGGGACTCAAACATTGAAGGATGACATGTATGAGGTACTTCCAGGCTGGGGGAAACTCTTGTTTATGATATTTGTTTAAAGTGCCCTCATCAGGGAAAGGATACCCCAAAGCCCGAAGTCCTTGTTCTATTTCATTAATGGGGAGAGTGGTTATACCATCTGCATCATTAAGATGCAAAGCCTGGCGAACCAAGGCTTCAGTAACTACCCAAGTACGCCCATGAACAATAGCTGTTAATGTAGTCACATTATTAATTGTTGAGGAACTAACAGTGTTCCAAAACTGTTTAATATGAGTGACAGGGATGAGAGGAGCATGAGAAAGAGCATACCTAATAGGAGATGCATTCAAATACGCCACCATCTGGGTGTATTGTGGAAACAATTATCATTAGCCTCCAGATAAGCAATCATGTTGTGCTGACTCCTGAATCCCAATACCAAGTCAATTGGTTTAAACTTTGGTGCCATTGTTTGAAGAAAGCTGTTTGTGAATTATTGAGAAAGATAAATTATAGGAGAAAATTGTTAGACAAGAATATGAGATACCCTGTTTAAAAATAGGAGCCAAATATATAGGAGAGATAGGCACATGTGATTGGTCAAAAATGAGGCAAGTATTTTCAAAATATAATGATGAAAATATTGAAAAGAAAATAAGTTATCTTGTGCATTAATTAAAAGTTATCTACTCCCAAAATTACGGCCCCAAAATTCGTCAAAAATAACAACTGGGTAGGTCCCAATGAGTGTCAACGGTCAAAAATAACCCATCAACGCCCAACGGCTATATTCTTGTCAACGTTTGCCAAAGCCATGTCAGCGTCTAAATTGGTCATAACAACGCTTGGAAAAATATTTGTCAGCGTCAAAAAATAAAAGTAATAAAAATAAAAAAGGACCTTAACAAAGTAATTTATCCTAGTGAAGATAACCTATAAATTGATAATTATTATAGGGCGGCAAGCACTGTCCAGTTATGCACACTTGCTTATGCAAGATAGACATAACAGTCCTCTAGTGTCCCTTGCTAACCAAAATTCTTAACAACTAAGTTATCTCATAAAATTCCTTGTAACTCCCAGGTAAACCCATTATAAATCATTCCCAAGTCTCCCAACAGACCACATCCAATTCTAGGCCAAAAATGTCTTGGCAGCATGCATAGTATGTCAACTTTGCATGCTATAGTGCCTCATGATTTAGTAAACTAACTCATACTCACCTGTGGACACAATCTAGAATTGTGATAAGACTATTATAAGAATACCCAAAAGTCCTAAAGGTTCCTAAAACCTCCCCTTAAACTATGATACATATGTTATGCATGAATATAAAAATTTATGTCAAGATAGGAATATAAATATTCCAACCATCATCCATAAACTGAAACATGCTCCAATTGATTCTCCAAGGATCTATAAGCAACTCTGTATCTAATGGTACAATGCTATCAACGCCTGCACACTTAGATCAAAAACCACAAAACTAACATGTTGCTGACAACGTCACGATAACACTTATCAGCGTTAAGATAACCTTTGTCAGCGTTAGACAAATATAGTGGAAAATCTAACTTTTCAAAATGACCAATAACAATGCATATCATGTACATACTTTTACAATAAGACCCCAAAACACATATCAAAAGGTTTAGTTAATAAATCAGACACATTTTCTTCTGTGTCAACCCTATCTTGTTGTATTAAACCCTTTTCAAAACAATCTATTATAAAATGATGTCTAATTTCTATGTGTTTTGTTTTAGAATGATGTACATGATTTTTAATAATGCATAAAGCACTGTTATTGTCTACAAAAATCTTGGTATGCATGAAATTATACCCATAATCCAACAGCTGGTCCTGGATCCATAAGACTTGTCCACAACAAGCAGCTGCTGCAACATATTCTGCTTCAGTTGTAGAATTGGCCACCACTGTTTGTTTCTTGCATTGCCAAGATATCAACCTACTCCCAAGAAACTGACATCCACCAGTTGTGGATTTTCTATCAAATTTATCACCACCATAGTCACTGTCTGAATATGCAATAAGCTCCAATGGTGAATCTTTTGGATACCATAATCCAAGATCTGGATAACATCTAAGGTATCTAAAGATTCTCTTGACAGCATGAAGGTGACACTCTTTGGGAGTCACTTGATGGCGTGCACTTGCACACACAACAAACATAATGTCAGGTCTTGAGGCTGTGAGATACATCAATGAATCAATCATTGATCTATAGTGCCTGACATCCACATCTTTTCCATCTCCAACTTTTCCCCAAGGATGTTCTCTATCCATAAGAGTACTAGCCCGTTTTTCATGAGGAGAAAAGCTAAACTTCTTCAAGATTTTTGCCACATATTTATCCTGAGAGATGAAGATACCATCTTCTTTCTGCTGAACTTGTAACCCTAGAAAGAAGTTCATCTCCCCCATTGCACTCATCTTGAATTTGTCTGTCATAAGCTTGGAAAAGTCTTCACTCATCTTTGGGTTTGTAGAGCCAAAGATGATATCATCCACATAAACCTGAACAAGTAAGACATCCTTACCAGTCTTCTTTGTAAATAATGTCTGGTCTATGGTGCCCCTTTTGAATCCATTTTCCACCAAATAGGTGGACAATGTGCCATACCATGCTCTTGGGGCTTGATGAAGTCCATACATAGCTTTCTTGACTCTATACACCTTGTCTGGATGCTCTGGATCTTCAAAACCAGGAGGCTGCATGACATATACCTCCTCAACAATGGTTCCATAAAGGAAATCCCTCTTCACATCCATTTGATAGACAGTAAAGCCCATGCAGGAAGCATAGGCTAGAAATATTCTTATAGCCTCAATCCTTGCAACTGGTGCAAAGACCTCCTCATAGTCTATCCCTTCCTCTTGTGTATATCCTTGAGCCACTAAACGTGCCTTGTTTCTGACCACAATGCCTCTTTCATCTTTCTTGTTTCTAAGAACCCATCTTGTCCCAATAGGTCTGTCATATCTGGGACAATCAACCAACTCCCAAACATCCTGAATAGCAAATTGGTGAAGCTCATCCTGCATTGCTTCCACCCAACTTGGTTCTTTGAGAGCATCAAAAATATTCTTGGGTTCCTGTTGTGACAGAAAATAGGCAAACAAACATGCTTGAACAAGAGGGGTATCAACCTTCTTGTGTATATTGGCAATACATCCTCCAAGATTCTGATGAGATCTTCTAGTCTGAACAGGATACATCACATCTCCAATAATTAGAGAAGAGGGGTGATTCTTCATTGTAGAAGTAAGAACTCCTCCCTCAAAAAGTCTATTGTCTTCAATCTCATCATCCAAGTTTCCAATATCTTCTTCAGACTCTCTTCCATCAATATCTGAATGAACCTCTCCATTTCTACTTGAAGGTTCACCTTGTTCATAATTGGAAGAGAAAAGATGGGCAAAGGAGTTGTCAACGCCTGAACCAAGGTTGTCAGCGTTGGAGCCATCAACGCCTGAAATGGTGTTGTCAACATTTGAGCCATCAACGTCTGAATTTTTCCTGTCAGCGCCAGATTTTCCTTTGTTAGCGTCTGAAGGACCATGCATGTTGTTAGCTGGTGATACTTGGGGACCACCATTTTCCTTTCCAGTAGCAGCAGCAGCAGCAAAAGCATCTGTCCATATGGTAATAGTGACATACTCAGGTATGGGAGATGACTTGTCTGCTTGTGATCCAACCTCTTTAGTAACATGTGTACCTGAAACATCAACAACTGGTTCTTCCACAACATTTGAAGTTACCTTCACAATGTCTGGATTAGTAACAGGCATATAATTCAAAGTCCTAGATAGAGGTTCCAAGTCAAACAACCAATTTGGACCACTTTCAGGATTACTAGGTTTAATTTCTAAAAACCTAACATGTACTTTTTCAAGTATACGTTTTTCTTTCTTAAGGTAAACCCTATATCCTTTGCTCTGCACTGAATAACCCATGAAGTAGCCTTCATCACCTTTACCACTAAATTTACCTAAGGCATCACTAGTATCTAGTACAACTACATGACAACCAAAAGGTTTAAGAAAACCAATATTAGGTTTCCTTCCCCAAAGTAACTCATAAGGTGTTTTGTTATGTATCTAGTTGACCAGTGCTCTATTATGAACATAACAAGCTGTATTCACAGCCTCAGCCCAAAATGCAATAGGAAAGTGAGCATCAGCTAACATAGTCCTGGCTGCTTCAATTAGGGTTCTATTCTTTCTCTCAGCAACCCCATTTTGCTGTGGGGTTCTGGCAACACTAAACTGTCTAGTAATCCCTTTCTGGGCACAAAAATCATCCAGCAGTTAATTTCTAAACTCACCACCATTATCACTTCTAAGCCTCTTAACTTCATTACCAGTTTTCTTCTCTATTTGGTTAATAAAGTTAATTAAAGTATCAGCAGTGTCACTTTTCATGGATAAAAAGAAAGTCCAAGTAAACCTAGAAAAGTAATCAGTGATGACAAAGCAGTAAGATTTACCATTCAAACTCTCTATATTAGTTGGACCAAACCCGTCCATATGCAGAAAGTGAAGTGGTTTAGAACTAGAGTGCACCTGTTTAGACTTAAATGAGACCTTGTGCTGTTTTCCTTTAAGGCATGCAACACAAGATTGGTCATTGTGGAAAGCCTTTTCAGGCAAACCATCAACCAAGCCATGTCTCACAAGTCTGTTTATATTCTTAAAGTTAATGTGCCCTAGTCTCCTGTGCCATAGATTACTCTCATCAACTGAAGCTTTAGCATAAAGACATGACAAGTTATTATTCATCCTAATACCATTAAGATTCACATTATAAATTTCCTTATGCCTAGGTGTCTTATAATCAATAAATTTCTCATCTGGCATTTTAAAATCCTTGCTCAACACCAAGCATTCAGTATTAGTGAAAAGAACCTTATTTTTGTTATCACAAACTTGTGATACACTAAAAAGATTATAATCAAGTTCTTTTACCAGAAACACGTTTTCAAAACGCAAATTGTTGGTAAGAAGAGTTCCTTTGCCTGTGATAGTTCCATATCAACCTCCAAAGTAAACTTTATGACCATCCTTAATGGGAGTGAAGTTAGTGAGATAATCTTCCTTCCCAGTCATGTGCCTAGAGCATCCACTATCCCAATAGCCATAATCATTCACCTGTTTTTGAATGCCCTGCACATAAAGAAAACAAATTAGCTTTCTTTGGGAACCCAAGCCTGAGCAGACTTGGATTCATCTGGTTGTTCAACAAGAACAGACTTAGTTCTCATAACAACCCCTTGTTCATCCCTTTTTGGATGAAACACCCAGTTAACCCCAATTGGTTTTGTGATGACCTTTGAAATATAATTAAATCTGTTACAGGTCATAGAAATCCCATTAGAGTTAGGGTTTTGATCATTCTTAGGTCTCCATGTCAAGCTAGAAGAAGCTTTAGACCCCTTTCCCTGTGGTTGCAAATATTTACCATTATTTGGTCTGGAAATGTTTCTGTCAGCGTTTGATTTGGTCTTTTCAACGCTGAAATTACCTTTATCAACGTTGAACCTATGGTTTTCTACAGGAACCCATTGCCTATTAGACCATGTATTGGTCTTCTGAAAAGGTCTTTGCCCATAAGTGTTAGACCCTTTAGTGAAGAATGGGGCAGGTCTAACAACTTTTGGACTTTGCTCCACAAAGGTTTTGGGTGTGACAGTGTTTGACCTTTTGTCAGCGTTGACCTTGGAAGCGTTGACACACTTATAGGCTAAATGTGAAAAGCTACCACAAGTATAACAGGATTTTCTAGACATAACTCTAGGTCCAGAAGAAAAGAAACCTGTTCCATTATCACTAACTTGGCTTTTTGGTGACCTAGTATTCCTATACATTTCTGCATACTTAATGCTAGGTTTTCCAACAACGTTTGAGCCAAGGTCAACAGTCTTGCCAGTGTTTGGGTTTGTTAATCTTATAGGGGTAGAATCATTTGGGCTATCACAAAGCATGCCACCCTTGACAAACAAGGTAGGGTTGGCTTTCTTCCATTGGTCCAAGTCAGTCAACTTTTGCCTATATTCTTCTACTGGGGTAAGGACTCTTGGTGGAGGAATAAATTCATCTTCTTGGAGTTCTGGTAAACCAGTCCAAGATAAGTCCTTTCTTTGGACACCAGAGAAGTCCCCAGCTGGTGGTGGAACACCGGCATACTCTTTCATCCCAATCCCAGTCATGTCCCAAGAATCCCTTTGTTTACTAACATATTCTATTAGGGTCTGTGAGGCCTTATCAAATCTCTGAATTTTAAGGTCTACATTATCCTTATTCTTGATAGCCTCATCTAACTTAACCTATAGTTCAGCATTGACCCTCTCCATGATGTTTCAAATATTAGTACTAGCATTTAAATCATGTTTTAAGATATTAATTTTATCTTTTAGATCAAGCTCCATATTCTTATACTCAGCTACTGTCTTTTCAGTTTGAGTAAGAGCAAGTTGATAGTTAGACAACTTGCATCTCTCATTACTCACATCTCTTAACAATCTTAAAACCTCTTTGTTAAGTCTTTCAGTATTTAAACGACAACCCTTACTACAAAAAGCATCATCATATACCTCATTGTCTAATGAAGATGAGGAGTGTGCCATGAGAGCATAATGAACATGCTCTTCTTCTTCTATCTCAGCAACCAAAGATTTATCCTCTTCCTCATCCTTAACTAAATAGCTCCAGTCCCATCTAACACCATTAATTTCTTGCATTGCCATCATGGCCTTGGGATCCTGAGCCTTAACAATTTGGCTTGAGGGTTTTCCAGCATTAGATCTTCTAGGAGATCTGCATTCTCTCATAAAGTGCCCTATACGATGACAATTGTAGCATTCAACCTTGGATTTATCAAATCCAGCAATGTCCTTTGCATTAAAAGTCATCTTCTTCTTGAATCTTCTATGTCCTCTGTTTGCTCTTATACTTGCAAGAGCCATGTTCTACTTTATATCCATCTCCTCCAAATGCTCATCACTTATTTGCTCAAGGTCCTCATATGTAATCACTGAACCATTAGGCAATGGAGCAATGTATGCACACACAGTATCCAGATCAATACCAGCAGGCTTAACTCTTGGAGAGTCAACTTTGTATGTGTTAGCGTCTGAATGTGAGGCGTTGACAGGATATGATCCAGCGTTGACTCATGTTGATCCAGTAACTGGGTGCATGTATGAATCCTTCTGATTAAATTGACCTTCACTATGTGAGAAAAAGGTCATGTTACCATTGGTAGACTTACTTCCATGATCCAAAAGAGTTTCATTCTCCAACAGCCATAGTTTGTGGTAAACATCATCAAAAGTAGAACTTTTGTGAGTGTTATTGGCAATTATGGACCTTGCCTCAATCTTCCATGCATCACCAAGGCTTATAAGAAAAGTAGCAATAATGTCAACATTACCAATTACTGTCCCCATGAAGGACAGCTTACTTGTAATGTCGAGAAGTCTACTTCTCACACTACTTAGCTTCTCATTAGGTTGAGCCTTAAAAACAGCATACTCATGCAAGCGTTGCTTCTTTTTCTCTTCCACCGTATCAGCATTACCACCATAGGCAACTTCAAGGGCTGCCCAAAGATCTTTTGCAGATTCATAACCTCTGTATTTGTGCTGATTTTCTTGTCCCAGCGAGAGTTTCAGAATGCTTAGGGTTTTCATATCAACCCTTCTCTTTGCTATGTCCTCAGCAGGCATAGCTCTACCATAATCAGGTTTTTCTTTCTTATCTGCTATAGAGCATCCTTGAACAGCTGATCTTGTAGCAATGGCATCTGCAATCTTTTGAGCTTTATTGAATCTGTTTCCATATTCAATAATCTCCCAGAGAGTGTAGTCATGGATTTGCAGATATTGCTCAAAGTTAAACTTCCACAACTCAAAATTATCTGCATCTAGCATGGGAATCTTGATGTTGTGGTTTGAGGAGGAGGAGGAGCTTACTTCTGGAGTAGACATGATGTTTTTAGGGTTTTGTGAAAATTAGGGTTTTTGGTGATTTAGGGTTCTTGTGTTCTTTTAGATCAAAGTTTCTCAACAAGCTCTGATACCACTTGTTGATCCCAAACTTAGATCGATTTAGCTTATGTAAACGAGATTAGATCAAGTTATACACGTAGAGAAACTTTGTTTGTATATAAAACAATTTAAGTGTTATGCGGAATTAACACTCAAACAAGAACACACAAACAGTTGTAAAACAAACTTTCACTTGATTGATAATAACGAACTTGCTTACAATGAAAGTGTTAAACGTATGAAAACTTACATGAAACATAACCTAAAGGTCTTCTTTTATAGACATAAGAAGCCTTGTACAAGAGTCTACGTATCAGTTATTCTAGGTAAAGATAATTATAGAAAATACATTGTTGATCCTATCTTTACTAGAAACAAACTAGAAACAAAATACGTGATATCTTTCTATCAGTGCTTATCTTCAATCTATCAACGCTTGACTTCTTCTTGTCAACGCTTGATCTATCAACGTTTGTTTTCTTCTTATCAACGCTTGTTTTCTTCTTGTCAGCGTTCAAGTGCACTGGCTACATTTTATTCCCAACAAAAACAAAGTGAATCAACATCTGGCTTATCTCAATAAGCTCACAATAAGCTAAAAACAAATCCAGACATCCACTAACTGATTTTCTTGTTGAGAATGATTAAACAAGTTACACAAAGCTTGGAATGTCAGTTGGTTTTGGAAATGCCCTAGAAAATAAGCTGGAATTTGAAATAAGCCAAAAGTGCTTATTTTGACCAAGTTTGACCAAAAATTTTCAAAAGCTCAAATTCACAGAATCAACTTAGGACATGTTTGCAAAGGCTTTTGTGAAAGAAAATTGGGTGATTAATGAAGAGGATTAAGAGAACTAATGCTAACATGATACTATGATCACAGTAACTTGCAAATGGTAAAGTGCTTATTCATAAACTGATAACTGATTCAGAACTGAATACTATATAATTTCCATGCTAACACTAAAAGATTGTATATTAAACTGTAAATGAGAACATGTTTTAGCTAAAATAATCCACTAACAAACAAATTCCATTGAATCAAAAAGTGCTTGTTTTGACTGAAATCTTTTTTCAAATAACACAAACTTTTTATAGGCAATTTGCCTGTTTGACCTTTGTATTGACCAAGAAACTTAACCAAAAGACTTACACTCACTTGTTGAGTGTAAGTGATGTCAAATTAACAGGTTTTAACAACTAATTCACCAAAATGAGTTTAATCCAAACACCACTTTAAAAATCTGATAAGAAGTTTTGTGAAGACTTTTTGAGCACAAGTATTTGTCAGCAAAGGAGACTTATCTAAACTTGTTTATTTATCATCCTTTGACTTGTTGACTTTAGAGTTGACCAAATTTGACTTTGTTCTTGACTTTTTCATAACTACAACTTTAGTCCCTCATCTTTGAATGTTGTCAAGAAAGGTCCTTTGTCTTTGCAAGGCTTGTCACTTTTCATCGTCTTTTCTTCATCATTAAGGCTTGATTTCACTTGTTTGCTCCAAATTTGTATCTTTGTTACCTACACAAGCACAAACAGCAAAACATACCCATAATACTGCTTTTATGAATAAAATTAGGTATTTTGCTTTGTGTTTTAGGGTCTCATATCAAATACCCTACACTTGATCATTGCCACGACCTCATGCAATGCCATATTTTAAAGCAACAATTTACACTTTTCTCATAATTAATCCACCTTGGCCAATATGAAATGCATTTACACTACTCTACACTATATGATGCATGATTTTGATTTTATACAATGCAATGCAAAGAAAAGCAATTCTATTTATATATTTTTGGATTTTCTTGAAATGATTTTGATGGAAATAACTCATAAAGAAATCAAAGACTTAGATTAGGGCTTTTGGTACCATAAACACTTATCATCCTCAAGTTTCACTTTCCCCATACGAAGCTTAAAAACAAGATCATTGTTATCCATAAGTAGAAGTGCATCAACTCATTCATATAGATTAGTTGTGTTACTCTTGTACCCCCACTTATTATGCCTCTAAGACCGGTTATTATTTGAGCAAATTGCTTGAAAGTAAATTTGTCATTATTTAAAGCGTGAAATATAAAAATGTAAAATCTCAAAATAAGGAAGCACGGTTTTAATCCTAAGTGACCATCTCATCCATTACTCGAAAAACCGCCCACTATTGATATAAGTCTGACTCAAGAATATTAAGTCATTCGCCTTATGTGTAAGATCCTTATGTCATGCATTAATAAGTAGCTACACACTCGCTAAGGAAAGAAAAATAAAACTCACGCAATAATTTATATCCTCCGCCTTTTTGGGAGTTTGGATCTTCAATCCCGCAACCCGTCAAGGTAATATTGGATTGGAGCAACTATCAAATCCCCGCAACCCTTGTGAGAGTAATATTGGAATTCAATAGTTACTATAATTAACACTTCACTGCCCCTATTGGGTGTCTTGTATAATTATTTTTTTATTTTTTTTCTAGCCACTCATTTTTTAATAAGCCGCTCTTATTTTTCTTTATTCCTCACAAAGAAGTTTTAAAAGAATAAAAGGAAAAACACCCGCTAAGTATTAAGCATGACATAAGTCTAGTACACATAAAACGTTCTAACTTAAAATCTTAAGACGTACTTATACCAACCACGAATGATTAGTCAAAAATGCATAAAAGACTACAAACCAATTAAAACCGTTCTTGATTATTTATTAACATATATACAAGCGTTGACAAGAAAGTAAAGGTTACGAAAGGGGATATAAATGTCACAATTAATTAATATGAGGTTTATCTAGCCCTTAACACTTACTTCAAACTCTATCATCTCTTGTTCTCCACAGTTTAAAATTTCAAATAATGAGACTAGTGGATGCTTAGCCTAATAAACCAATAAAGGTCTACATGGTTAAGGTTACTAGCTAGATAATGCTTAGATAAGCAAACTCGGGTTGAGTCAAAGTATCCATGGCGGTCCTAATATGTCAAATAAATCTAAACTTGTTAAACCATATCCTTTATAATATATTTTCCTTTTTATATATTTTTGATGAAAAGAAGAAATATATACAATGCAAATGTGTTATGCAAATGAAAAAAAAAATGATTAATGCAAAAATTATGTATGCATATTTTTGGTGGCCAAAGTAGATCAAAATTTTGAAAAATATTTGAAAAATTAATTTCTAAGTTATCATGAAGGTCAATGACAAATTTCTAGGTAAGGCCACTTTGATAGAAGACCCCCTACACTTAAGATAAACATTGTCCTCAATGTTTAAGAGTATTGGAGTAAACTCCCCTACACTTATGACATTGACAACTTTGCTTAACCCAAGCTAAGGAAAGGTCTACTATAGTGAATTCATTTTTAGCACAATGTGGTTATGAAAAATCACAATAGTAACGAAGTGAACCCGATACAAGGGCCTCCTCCCTAAGCTCCAATGCATACGGTGAGAGAGAGCAACCCTACAAACAACATGAAGACAAAAGGAAGGCATCCCCCTACACTTATCCTTAACTCTATACCTTTATTTCTATCCTACCAAACTCTAGTCTAAAAACTCTAAGCCTAGTTATACAAGCTTGATTTATGGAGTCTCTAGCTCGACTCATCCCACACTTAAAAGTGTCAATAACCTATCATGGAAAGTAAAAGTTTTACCCTTTTTAAGAAAAAAATCTCCATGATCAGGTAAAGCAAGTTTTCAAGTATTCAAAACTCCATAAATATCCCCCAGCTCAAATACATAATTACCATCCCACTTATAACACAATCCAACAACTAACTTCCCAAGCAATGGTGAAAAGGTTGAGGTGTTGTTCTCCAAAATAGTTGTCCATATGTTCTTCCAAAGGTGATAAGGTGATACTTTAATATCTCTCACAAGTTTTCCTTTAATTGCATCAGGCGAATATTGAGTTGGTTTATCAAGCTCTATACCAGGATCAAAAATCCTTTCCTTGATGGGAAAACAACAAGTGGTGGTTGCCTTAGAAGATTCCCCCTTATAGGTCACATGTTGAGAGAAAGGTTGTGGAGCAATGGGTATCAACAAGCTCTTGGAAGGAACCATCATGACTTGTTTTTCTTTGTCACTTTGAAAGGTTGAGGTGGAAAGGAAAGAAGGTAAAGTATCTTCATGCAATAGAGAATCTAGAAAGACTATGTCTCCCTCCTTGTCAACATATCCAAGAGTGTACTCAAAAGGTGTATCAACCTCTAAAAACTCATCACTGTCATCAATGATAGAACCCTCCTCATCACCATAATCATTATAGTTTGGTATGTCAAAGATTGGTGACTCCTCAAAACTGAAGGAAATGTGATCATCAAAGAATGGGGATTCACAAGTGGAGAACTCATTATCACTATAATCGTCATATATTGGTGTATCACAAAGAAGAGGTTCATCATCACTAAAATCCTCATTGGTTTCCTCATAATGATGGAAAAGTGGGTTATCAAATGATGTTTCAAAAAGAGGATTGGAATGAATCACAAAATCACCAAAGTTAAGCTCTTGAGGGTCATGAAAATCCAAAGATGAGGTAATGAAGGCAATAGTCTCAACATAAGGAGGATCATAATTTCCACTTGTGCAAGCTTCATAAAAATATTCATCATAAACTTCATCAAGAATATCATCTTGAGTTTCCTCCTCATTAAGAACATCAATATGCTTCACCGTTTCGGGATCATTGGATTTCTTTGACAACTTTCCCATGTGAAACACAACTCTTTCATCTCCTACCCTCATTGTAAGTTCACCTTTCGCCACATCAATAAAAGTACAACCCGTTCTCAAAAATGGCCTACCAACAATAAGAGGAACTCTCAGATCCATATCATAATTAACCACCACAAAATCTGCGGGAAAGGTAAATCTATCCACTCTAACAAAAACATCATCCGCAATTCTCACTGATAAGCTACTGAACGATTGGCTAATTCAAGTTTCATTTTTGTAGGTGTGAGATCGGGAAGTGAAAGTCTTTCTCAAACCGATAATGGAATGAGATTTATGCTTGCCCCAAGATCCGCTAGTGCCATGCAATTTTCCACCCCCGAGAAATTGCAAGGAATCAAAAACCTCCCCGAATCTCTAAGCTTAGTAGGCAACTTCTTAAGCAAAACCGCGGAGAAATTTTCATTTAAGGAAGCATTAGGAAAATCCACCAATTTCTCCTTATTAGAAATAAGGTCCTTGATCATCTTAGCAAATTTAGGCATATGGGCTAAGGCTTCCGCAAAGGAGATTTTAATATTCAATTGTTTGAACATCCGTAAAAAGTTTGACACTTGAATATCATCCTTATTCTTAAGCTTTTCCTTTCTCATCCTTGATGGGTATGGAAGGCTTGGTTTAGGTTGAGTGGTTGTTGAAGGATTTTCTTTGTTGGGTTCTTCATTGATGGATGTGGAAGTTGAAGGAATAGAAGGTGTAGGTGTTGAGGTTGTAGAGCTTGAAGGCGTTGATGTTGATGGCTTAGCACAAGGTGGAACCATAGTAGGCTTAACCAAAGTAGGTTTAGGTGGTGAAGGATCATTAAGTTTCTTTCCACTCCTTGTTGTGATTGCATTGACATTAGCCCTTGGATTTGTTTGTGTTTTTGAAGGTAGAGGCCCTTGAGGTCTTTGAGTGTGCAAAATTTGATTTTGTAAAAGAGCAAATTTGTTGTTGTTTTCCTCTTGAGTCTCCTTCATTTGTCTTTCATAAGAAGTAAGCTTTTGAAGAATCAAATCCATGGGATTATGTTGCATATTTCCTTGATAAGAACCTTGGTTTGGATATTGAGGTGGAGGTGTTTGGTTAAATCCTTGATTGTTTGCATGAAAGTTATTTCCTTGATGTTGAAAGTTGTTGGGTTCTCTATAGTTGTTTCCTTGGTAGTTTGGCCTAGGCCCTTGATTTCTTTGAAGCAATTGAGGAGGATTGGTTTGATTGTGGGTGGGTGGTTGGGGTGGATAGCCGGGTGGAGCAAGGTAATTATTTGACTTGTAAGAGAGATTGTTAGGGTTAATGTTAGGTTTGAAGTGCTCTCTATGTTCATCTTGATAAGCATAACAATCACCTTGTTAATTTTGAACCTTGTCACATTGTAGGTAAGAATGAGGACCTCCACAAGTTTCACATGATGTAGTAATGGCATTCACATCATTGGAAGGAGAGTTGTTCAAAGAAACTTTGATAACGGCTTGAATCATCTCTTGATTCATCTTTTGATTCATCTATTGATTCTTTTCCATTGCTTGAAGTATCTCATTGTGACTCTTGAAGAGTATATTATCAATGGATGTGTGAGAACTATCTTGCACAACATGAACCCTTTCATCAATTTGGTTATTTGTTTGCACCATGGATTTAGTCTTAATAATGTCCAATGCCTCTTGTATGGATTTGGAAAGAATGTTCCCACCCGCGGAGGAGTTGAGGGAATCTTGATGATGTGGTCTTAATCCATTGTAAAAGGTGTTGATTTGGTGAACTTCATTGAATCCATGATTGGGGCATTTTCTCAGTAACTCCTTGAACTCTTCCCAAGCATCACTAAAGGTTTGATTAGGTTTTTGTTGAAATCCAATAATTAGGTTTCTCAAAGCTGTGGTCTTAGATGGAGGAAAGAACCTATTCAAAAACTTCTTGGTAAAGTCATCCCAAGTGGTAATACTCTTAGGTGGTAGTCTATCTAGCCAATACCTTGCACCTCCCTCTAGGGAGAATTGAATCAAGATCAACTTAATGGCATCATGAGGAACCCCATTATACTTAAGTGTATTGCAAATGGATAGAAACTTCTTAATATTGTCATGTAGATCATCATTGGGTCTCCCGAAAAATGGTGTGTTAGAAACCAAGGTAATCATGGATGTCTTAAGCTCAAAGGTGTTTGCGGGTATCTCGGGTATAATAATGGCATCGGGCATATCCTTGCACATTTGATTGGAGGTTCTCCATCAATGGTCTATTGTCAACGACGGCCATGGCTTCTTGTGTGTTGGTCAAAGAACGATTCTCGGGATCGGCTTGATAGACGGTGTTTTTCTTACTCTTTCTCTTGTTCTTCCTTTTGGGAGGAAGGGGTTGTACACCAAAAGGTATTTGTGCACGCCCTCGGGTGAGCATGCAACTAAAATCAAGGAGTGAGAGAGAAGCTCTCATTCGACTTTGGAAAAGAAGGGATAATCCTTTCCGAGGTTCAATAAGTAATATCCACAATAAAATACAGTATATGTAAGTAATACTTTGGGCGGCAAAACCCCCAATTAAGTTTTCCTTCTTATAAGACTCACTAGTGAACGAGGGGTTAGGTGGCGCGAATCACTTAAGTACCTATTAACCCTTAGACGACATTTTATAGCTCGTCGCCTATCTATTCACTTTGTAGTTTGTATTCTTCGAATTCTTGCCTATTGCTATTTTTGCGTTAATTAAATTTGATCGATACACGTGTCAAGGACCGGAACACTCCCGAACACGGTGTATTGCAAAAGCAATACTTATGGAAGTATGTGTATTGAGTGTTCGTATACGTATATGTATCTACATATAATAATATATCAAAAATATTTTTGTATTTATTTGCTTTTTTAAGAAAATACTATATGTACGTAAAAACGATGAAAACCGATATAATATATATTTTTGGGTGTAATCTTTTAGGAAAAAGATTACTTTTTGGATTTTTTTTTGGTTAAATTCTTTAGGAAAAGATTTGATTTTGTGGTTTTTTAGTTTTTATATTTTTATATTTTTGATTTTTTTTATCTTTTGGATTTATGATACGTAAAAAGAACGTCCACTCGGGGAACGGATCCCAAAGTCCAATTGAAACCTTCAATCAATAGTCTCTCGTAATGTCATGAACCGGCAGCGGCGCCATTTAATATTGAGTATAATGCAAGTTCGTTTTTTCTCGACTCAAGACAAATTGAAAGTCACACCAATATCCAGTTAAAATTGTTTTTGGTTGTTACAAGGTTATTTAGATTCTAGGTCTAATTCAAACAAACACGTAAAAATTGAAAATATCATAGACCTATATAACCGTAAACAAATTGCAAATACCACAAAGTATTCACAAAGTACAAGTATCTAATGCACAAGTATAAAATTGCTTGAAATGTAAAGAAAATGAAAGTATAAGGACTAAATGTGCAAATTCAGAAAGTTTAGGGATCAAAAGTGAAAATAGTAACAAACTATTCCAACAAACTAACAAATCCACAAACTGCCTAACCAAATGTGTAACTAATCAAATTTTAAGGACTGATATTTGCAAAACCTAAAAAGTTCAAGTTTAACCAACAGATTAACAAAGTATTAAAATTTGAGGACCAAAGTGCAAATAAACCAAACTTTCTAACAAAAACGGGCACAAGACACGAATAAGCTCGTTTGAGCTTATTAATACACCAAAATAGTTCTAGTTTTTTCCGAAGTGCTTAAAAATGAAAATCAGCTAGGCTTGTAAAAGGATTTTGGCTAAAACAAAGTGAATCAAAATCTGGCTCATCTCAATAAGCTCACAATAAGCTAAAAACAAATCCAGACATCCACTAACTGATTTTCTTGTCGAGAATGATTAAACAGGTTACACAAAGCTTGTCAATTGGTTTTGGAAATGCCCAAGAAAATAAGCTGGATTTTGAAATAAGCCAAAAGTGCTTATTTTGACCAAGTTTGACCAAAAATTTCCAAAAGCTCAAATTCACAGAATCAACTTAGGACATGTTTGCAAAGGCTTTTGTGAAAGAAAATTGGGTGATTAATGAAGAGGATTAAGAGAACTGATGCTAACAGGTTGCTATGATTACAGTAACTAGCAAATGGTTAAAGTGATTATTCATAAGCTGATAACTGATTCAAAACTGAATACTGTAAAATTTCCTTGCTAACACTGAAAGATTGTATATTAAAATTTAAATGAGAACATGTTTCAGCTAAAATAATCCACTAACAAACAAATGCCATTGAATCAAAAAGTGCTTGTTTTGACTGAAATCCTTTTTTAAATAATGACCCAAACTTTTTATAGGCAATTTGCCTGTTTGACCTTTGTATTGACCAAGAAACTTAACCAAAAGACTTACACTCAACAATTACACTCACTTGTTGAGTGTAAGTGATCTCAAATTAATAGGTTTTAACAACTAATTCACCAAAATAAGTTTAATCCAAACACCACTTTAAAAATCTGATAAGAACTTTTGTGAAGACTTTTTGAGCAAAAGTATTTTTCAACAAAGGAGACTTATCTAAACTTGTTTATTTATCATCCTTTGACTTGTTGACTTGAGAGTTGACCAAATTTGACTTTTTTCTTGACTTTTGCATAATTACAACTTTAGTCCCTCATCTTTGAAAGTTGTAAAGAAAGGTCCTTTGTCTTTGCAAGGCTTGTCTCTTTTCATCCTCCTTTTGTCTTTTCTTCATCATTAAGGCTTGATTTCACTTGTTTGCTTCAAATTTGTATCTTTGTTACCTACACAAGCACAAACAACAAAACATACCCATAATACTACTTTTATGAATAAAATTAGGTATTTTGCTTTGTGTTTTAGGATGATTTGTGATATTATTAATATGAGATTTCACTCATATCAAATCCCCTACACTTGATCATTGCCATGAACTCATGCAATGCCATATTTTAAAGCACCAATTTACACTTTTCTCATAATTAATCCACCTTGGCCAATATGAAATGCATTTACACTACTCTACACTATATGATGCATGATTTTGATTTTATACAATGCAATGCAAAGGAAAGAAATTCAATTTATACATTTTTGGATTTTCTTGAAATGGTTTTGATGGAAATAACTCATAAAGAAATCATAGACTTAGATTGGGACTTTTGGTACCATGAACACTTATCATCCTCAAGTTTCACTTTCCCCACACCAAGCTTAAAAACAAGATCATTGTTATCCATAAGTGGAAGTGCATCAACTCATTCATATAGATTAATTGTGTTACTCTTATACCCCCACTTATTATGCCTCTAAGACCGGTTATTATTTGAGCAAATTTCTTGAAAGCAAATTTGTCATTATTTAAAGCGTGAAATATAAAAAAATGTAAAATCTCAAAATAAGGAAGCACGGTTTTAATCCTAAGTAACCATCTCATCCATTACTCGAAAAACCGCCCACAATTGATATAAGTCCGACTCAAGAATAACAAGTCATTCGCCTTATGTGTAAGATCCTTATGTCATGCATTAATAAGTAGCTACACACTCGCTAAAGAAAGAAAAATAAAAATCACGCAATAATTTATATCCTCCGCCTTTTTGGGACTTTGGATCTTCAATCCCGTAACCCGTCAAGGTAATATTGGATTGGAGCAACTATCAAATCCCCGCAACCCTTGTGAGAGTAATATTAGAATTCAATAGTTACTATAATTAACACTTCACTGCCCCTCTTGGGAGTCTTGTATATTTTTTTATTTTTTTTAGCAACTCATTTTTTTAATAAGCCGCTCTTATTTTTCTTTATTCCTCACAAAGAAATTTGAAAAGAATAAAAGGAAAAACACCCGCTAAGTATTAAGCATGACATAAGTCTAGTACACATAAAACGTTCTAACTTAGAATCATAAGACGTACTTATACCAACCACGAATTATTAGTCAAAAATGCATAAGAGACTACAAACCATATAAAACCGTTCTTGATTATTTATTAACATATATACATGCGTTGACAAGAAAGTAAAGGTTACGAAAGGGGATATAAAAGCCACAATTAATTAATATGAGGTTTATCTAGCCCTTAACACTTACTTCAAACTCTATCATCTCTTGTTGTCCACAGTTTAAAATCTCAAATAATGAGACTAGTGGATGCTTAGCCTAATAAACCAATAAAGGTCTACATGGTTAAGGCTATTAGCTAGAGAATGCTTAGATACATCAAGTCCAAAAATATACACATCACTTGGATCTTCATGTTTACATTGTAGGAAAACAATGACTTTATCTAGAAGGAGAGATCTTCATCATGTTATGAACCCAACACTTCATGGTAATGAAAGTGTTCTTCTCTTTGAACTTGAGAGGATGAGAGGATTGAAGGAGAGAATCACATCTTAAACAAGATTAATCAAAACTAACTAATCAAGGAGTTTAAAGATGTTTTTGAAAAAGCTGTGCAAAAAGGGTTGAAAGAAAAGCTGGAAATGATCCATTATTGATAAGGCAACAATGCAACGGCTATAAAGACCCGCGGTTCCTTAAATGACCCCGCGTTTCCTTATCAATAAGGAGCCACGGGTTCCTTTAAGGAACCTCCGGCTTGGAGACCGTGCATTTTTGTCCTTTAATGGGGAAATACCATTTATACCCTCAAAGGCTATTCATTTGGCATTTGGAATATGCCAAATTCAAATTAAAGAATATTATTTGGAATATACCTTAGAGAATATTCTTTGGAATATTCCAAATTCGAATTTCCATTTTCTTTTTAATAAAACATTTTCTTAAAAATAAAGTTTATTAAAATCTTTTGTCACATTTGATTAAATGTAAGTTTTAAGAAAATATTAATTGTTGATCACTTAGTAAGGTTAATGACATGTTTATTCATGTTGGGTCAAAAAGTTGATGTGGCAGAAGCTTAAAAACGAAGAAAATATGAAGGCATTTGTCTAAGCGTTGTCAAGAGCAAATCAGGCGTTGTCAAGAGCAAATCGGGCGTTGACAGAAGTCAACATTGACAAGCATTGTCATGTGCAATCCAAGCATTGTCACATGCAATCCAAGCATTGACAGAAACATTGACAAGTGTTGTTGGAAGCTTCTATTTAGATAAGTATGCAGAATATATTCTTTATATGTTTATTTGAATAGAAGATTTACATGTTTATTCATTCTTATCTCTTGTAAACCCTAATCCTTACACTATAAAAGGAACCAGGGGTATTAGGTTTATTCATAACTTTCATATACAATGTAAACCTAAAGTGTGTGTCGACTAGGTGTGGGATTCAATGTATACGCACCAAGTGATTGTTTGTTATTAATATAATGAACAATCCGTTTGATTTAATTCATGTTCTTTGTGTCCAAACACCTTGTTAACGTGTCATGTTATAATTCCGCTTTGGTTATCTAATCATATGAACATGATGCATTCCTAGTAGCTAAAAGATCTAGGAAACCAAGGTTTCCACAAGTGGTATCAGAGCTTGTTGAGAAACTTTGATCTAAAGAACACAAGAACCCTAAATCACCAAAAACCCTAATTTTCACAAAACCCTAAAAACATCATGTCTACCCCAGAAGTAAACTTCTCCTCATCTTCAAACCACAACATCAAGATTCCCATGTTAGACCCAGACAATTTTGAGCTGTGGAAGTTTACCTTTGAGCAATATCTACAAATCCATGACTACACTCTCTGGGAAATTATTGAATATGGAAACACATTCAATAAGGCTCAAAAGATTGCAGATGCCATTGCTGCAAGAACAGCTGTTCAAGGTTCTACTGAAGAGGATAGAAAAGAAAAACCTGAAGATGGTAGAGCTGTCTCAGTTGAGGACATAGCAAAAAGAAGAGTTGACATGAAAACCTAAGCATTCTGAAACTCTCTTTGGGACAAGAAAATCAGCACAAATACATAAGTTATGAGTCTGCAAAAGATCTTTGGGCAGCTCTTGAAGTTTCTTATGGTGGTAATGCTGATACTTTGCAAGAGAAAAAGAAACAACTCTTGCATGAGTATGTTGTTTTTAAGGCTCAACCTAATGAGAAGCTAAGTAGTGTAAGAAGCAGACTTCTCGACATCACAAGCAAGCTATCCTTCATGGGAACAGTGCTTGGTGATGTTGATATTATCGCCACTTTTCTTAAAAGCCTTGGTGATGCATGGAAGATTGAAGCAAGATCTATAATTGCCAATAACACTCACAAAAGTTCTACTTTTTATGATGTTTACAACAAACTAAGGCTGTTGGAGAATGAAACTCTTTTGGATCATGGAAGCAAGTCCACCAATGGAAACATGGCCTTCTTCTCACATAGTGAAGGTCAATTTGATCAAAAGGAGTCATACATGCACACCGTTACTGGATCAACTTGTGTCAACGCTGGATCATATCCTGTCAACGCCTCACTTTCAGACGCTGACACATACAAAATTGACTCACCAAGAGTTAAGCCTACTGGAATTGATCTGGATACTGTGTGTGCATACATTGCTTCATTGCCCAATGGTTCAGTGATTACATATGAGGACCTTGAGCAAATTAGTGATGAGCATTTAGAGGAGATGGACATAAAGTGGAATATGGCTCTTGCAAGTATAAGGGCAAACAGATGGAATAGAAGATTCAAGAAGAAGATGACTTTTAATGCTAAGGACACTGCTGGATTTGATAAATCCAAGGTTGAGTGTTATAATTGTCATCGTATGGGACACTTTATGAGAGAATGTAGATCTCCAAGAAGATCTGATGCTGGAAAACCCTCAAGTCAAATTGTTAAGGCTCAGGATCCCAATGCCATGGTTGCAATGTAATAAATTGATGGTGTTGGATGGGATTGGAGCTATTTGGCTAAGGATGAGGAAGAGAATAAAGCTTTAGTTGCTGAGATGGAAGAAGAAGAGCATGTTCACTATGCTCTCACGGCACACTCCTCATCTTCATCAGACAATGAGGTATATGATGATGCTTTTTGTAGTAAGGGTTGTCGTTTAAATACTGAAAGACTTAACAAAGAGGTTTTAAGATTTTCGACAGATGTGAGTAATGAGAGATGCAAGTTGTCTAACTATCAACTTGCTCTTACTCAAACTGAAAAGACTATAACTGAGTATAAGAAAATGGAGCTTGACCTAAAAGATAAAATTAATATCTTAAAACATGATTTAAATGCTAGTACTGATATTAGAAACATCATGGAGAGGGTCAATGCTGAATTACAAGTTAAGTTAGATGAGGCTATCAAGAATAAGGATAATGTAGATCTTAAAATTCAGAGATTTGATAAAGCCTCACAAACCCTAGGAGAATGTGTTAGTAAACAAAGGGATTCTAGGGACATGACTGGGATTGGGATGAAAGAGTATGCTGGTGTTCCATCACCAGCTGGGGACTTCTATGGTGTCCAAAGAAAGGACTTATCTTGGACTGGTTTACCAGAACTTCAAGAAGAGGAATTTGTTCCTCCATCAAGAGTCCTTACTCCAGTAGAAGAATATAGGCAGAAGTTGACTGATTTGGACCAATGGAAGAAAGCCAACCCTACCTTGTTTGTCAAGGGTGGCATGCTTAGTGATAGTCCAAATGAGCCTACCCCTATCAAAGTAACAAACCCAATCACTGGCAAGACTGTTGACCTTCGCTCAAACGTTGTTAGAAAACCTAGCATTAAATATGCAGAAATGTATATGAATACTAGGTCACCAAAAAGCCAAATTAGTGATAATGGAACAGGTTTCTTTTCTTCTAGACCTAGAGTCATGTCTAGAAAAGCCTGTTATACTTGTGGTAGCTTTTCACATTTAGCCTATAAGTGTGTCAACGCTTCCAAGGTCAACGCTGAAAAAAGTCAAACACTGTCAAACTCAAAACTTTTGTTCAGCAAAGTCCACAAGTTGTTAGACTAGCCCCATTCTTTTCAAAAAGGTCTAATACTTATGGACAAAGACCTTTTCAGAAGACCAATACGTGGTCTAATAGACAATGGGTTCCTGTAGCAAACCCTAGGTTCAACGCTGATAAGGGTAATTTCAACGTTGACAAGACCAAATCAAACGCTGTTAGTAACGTTGCCAGACCAAATAATGGTAAATATTTGCAACCACAGGGAAAGGGGTCTAAAGATTCTTCTAGCTTGACATGGAGACCTAAGCAAGATGAAAACTTTAATTCTAATGGGATTTCTATGACCTGTAACATATTTAATTATATTTCAAAGGTCATCACAAAACCAATTGGGGTTAACTGGGTGTTTCATTCAAAAAGGGATGAACAAGGGGTTGTTATAAGGACTAAGTTTATTCTTGTTGAACAACCAAATGAATCCAAGTCTGCTCAGGCTTGGGTTCCCAAAGAAAACTAATTTGTTTCCTTTATGTGCAAGGCATTCAAAAACAGGTTAATGATTATGGCTATTGGGATAGTGGATGCTCTAGGCACAAGACTAGGAAGGAAGATTATCTCACAAACTTCACTCCCATTAAGGATGGTGATAAAGTTTACTTTGGAGGCGGATATGAAACTATCATAGGCAAAGGAACTCTTCTCACCAACAATTTGCGTTTTTTAAACGTATTTCTGGTAAAAGAACTTGACTATAATCTTTTTAGTGTATCACAAGTTTGTGATAACAAAAATAAGGTTCTTTTCACTAATACTGAATGCTTAGTGTTGAGCAAGGATTTTAAAATTCCAGATGAGAAATTCATTGATTATAGGACACCTAGGCATAAGGACATTTATAATGTGAATCTTAATGGGATTAGGATGAATAATAACTTGTCATGTCTTTATGCTAAGGCTTCAGTTGATGAGAGTAATCTATGGCATAGGAGACTAGGGCACATTAACTTTAAAAATATAAACAGACTTATGAGACATGGCTTGGTTGATGGTTTGCCTGAAAAGGCTTTCCACAGTGACCACTCTTGTGTTGCATGCCTTAAAGGCAAACAACACAAGGTCTTATTTAAGTCTAAACAGGTGCACTCTAGTTCTAAACCACTTCACTTGCTGCATATGGACTTGTTTGGTCCTACTAATATAGAAAGCTTGAATGGTAAATCTTACTGTTTTGTCATCACTGATGACTTTTCTAGGTTTACTTGGACTTTCTTTTTAGCCTTGAAAAGTGACACTGCTGATACTTTAATTAACTTTATTAACCAAATTGAAAAGAAGACTGGTAATGAAGTTAAAATGCTTAGAAGTGATAATGGTGGTGAGTTTAAAAATAAGCTGTTGGATGATTTTTGTGCCAAGAAAGGGATTACTAGACAGTTTAGTGTTGCCATAACCCCACAGCAAAATAGGGTTGCTGAGAGAAAGAATAGAACCCTAATTGAAGCTGCCAGGACTATGTTGGCTGATGCTCACTTTCCCATTGCTTTTTGGGCTGAGGCTGTGAATACAACTTGTTATGTTCATAATAGAGCATTAGTCAACAAGATACATAACAAAACACCTTATGAGTTACTTTGGGTAAGGAAACCTAATATACGTTTTCTTAAACCTTTTGGTTGTTATGTAGTTGTGTTGGATACTAGTGATGCCTTAGGTAAATTTAGTGCTAAAGGTGATGAAGGCTACTTCATGGGTTATTCAATGTAGAGTAAAGGATATAGGGTTTACATTAAGAAGGAAAACGTATACTTGAAAAAGTACATGTTAGGTTTTTAGAAAATAAACCCAGTGATCCTGAAAGTGGTCCAAATTGGTTGTTTGATTTGGAACCTCTATCTAGGACTTTAAATTATATGCCTGTTACTAATCCAAACATTGTGAAGGTAACTTCAAGTGTTATGGAAGAACCAGTTGTTGATGTTTCAGGTACACAGGTTAATGAAGAGGTTGGATCACAAGCAGACAAATCATCTCCCATATGGACAGATGCTTTTGCTGCTAGAAAGGAAAATGGTGGTCCCCAAGTATTACCAGTTAACAACATGCATGGTCTTTCAGGCGCTGACAAACGAAAATCTGGCGCTGACAAGACAAATTCAGGCGTTGATGGCTCAAACGTTGACAACTCTATTTCAGACGTTGATGGCTCCAACGCTGACAACCTTGGTTCAGGCGTTGACAACTCTTTTGACCATATTTTCTCTTCCATTTTTGAACAAGGTGAACCTTCAAGCATAAATGGAGAGGTTCATACAGATATTGATGGAAGAGAGTCTGAACAAGATATTGGTAACATGGATGATGAGATTGAAGACAACAGACTTTTTGAGGGAGGATTTCTTAATTCTACAATGAAGGATCACCCCTCTTCTCTAATTATTGGTGATGTGATGTGTCCTGTTCAAACTAGAAGATCTCATCAGAATCTTGGAGGATTTATTACCAATATACACAAGAAGGTTGATACCCCTCTTGTTCAAGCATGTTTGTTTGCCTGTTTTCTGTCATAACAGGAACCCAAGAAGATTTTTGATGCTCTCAAATAACCAAGTTGGATGGAAGCAATGCAGGATGAGCTTCACCAATTTGCTATTCAGGATGTTTGGGAGCTGGTTGATTGTCCCAGATATGTAAGACCTATTGGGACAAGATGGGTTCTTAGAAACAAGAAAGATGAAAGAGGCATTGTGGTCAGAAACAAGGCACGTTTAGTGGCTCAAGGATATACACAAGAGGAAGGGATAGACTATGAGGAGGTCTTTGCACCAGTTGCAAGGATTGAGGCTATAAGGATATTTCTAGCCTATGCTTCCTGCATGGGCTTTACTGTCTATCAAATGGATGTGAAGAGTGCTTTCCTTTATGGCATAATTGTTGAGGAGGTTTATGTAATGCATCCTCCTGGTTTTGAAGATCCAGAGCATCCAAACAAGGTGTATAGAGTCAAGAAAGCTATGTATGGACTTCATCAAGCCCCAATAGCATGGTATGGCACATTGTCCACCTATCTGGTGGAAAATGCATTCAAAAGGGGCACCATGGACCAGACCTTATTTACAAAGAAGACTGGTAAGGATGTCTTACTTGTTCAGGTTTATGTGGATGATATCATCTTTGTCTCATCAAACCCAAAGATGAGTGAAGACTTTTCCAAGCTTATGACAGACAAGTTCAAGATGACTGCAATGGGGGAGATGAACTTCTTTCTAGGGTTACAAGTTTAGCAGAAAGAAGATGGTATCTTCATCTCTCAAGATAAATATGTAGTAGAAATCTTGAAGAAGTTTGGCTTTTCTCCACATGAGAAAAGGGCTAGTACTCCTATGGATAAAGAACACCCTTGGGGAAAAGCTGGAGATGGAAAAGATGTGGATGTCAAGCACTATAGATCAATGATTGGTTCATTGATGTATCTCACAGCCTCAATACCTGACATTATGTTTGCTGTGTGTGTATGTGCACGTCATCAAGTGACTCCCAAAGAGTGTCACCTTCATGCTGTCAACAGAATCTTTAGGTACATTAGATGTTATCCAGATTTGGGATTATGGTATCCAAAAGATTTACCATTGGAGCTTATTGCATATTCAGACAATGACTATGGTGGTGATAAACTTGATAGAAAATCCACAACTGGTGGATGTCAGTTTCTTGGGAGTAGGTTGATATCTTGGCAATGCAAGAAACAAACAGTGGTGGCCAATTCTACAACTGAAGCAGAATATGTAGCAGCAGCTGCTTGTTGTGGACAAGTCTTATGGATTCAGAACTAGTTGTTGGATTATGGGTACAATTTCATGCATACCAAGATTTTTGTAGACAATAACAGTACTTTATGCATTATTAAAAATCATGACATCATTCTAAAACAAAACACATAGAAATTAGACATCATTTTATAAGAGATTGTTTTAAAAAGGGTTTAATACAACCAGATAGGGTTGACACAGAAGAAAATGTGTCTGATTTATTAACTAAACCTTTTGATACTGGAAGGTTTCAATACTTGGTAACAAGTATTAGAATGATCAATCTCACTTAATATGTGTTTTGGGGTCTTATTGTAAAAGTATGTACAGGATATGCATTGTTATTGGTCTTTTTGAAAAGTTAGATTTTCCACTATATTTGTCTAACGCTGACAAAGGTTATCTTAACGCTAATAAGTGTTATCGTGACGTTGTCATCAACATGTTAGTTTTGTGGTTTTTGATCTAAGTATGCAGGCGTTGTTAGCATTGTACAATTGGATACAGAGTTGCTTATGGATCCTTGGAGCATCATTGGTGTAATAACCCGAACTTTAAAATCAACATTTATACTAAGATTTAATCTTATTTCTAATATTTGGACCAATAAATATTAACCGACTTTTATTTGTCATGTTGGTTCAACAACTAATATTGAAATCTTGACTAACCAACAAGGTTAAGGTTTTAACATATCGAATACGTGTCATTTATTATTTATCGATAAAGTCTATGTCCGTCATCGACCGTGAACATTTTCATTATAACATAGAAATATTTTCTATTGTCGTCGTTTTAATTTCTTGGTTTACGAACATTCTTCATAATTTACGTTAAACCATTAGACGTCTTTCTTTTATATAATGTGTTATCCTATTTTAAATTATAGCCTCATTTATTTATCAGAATATTAATGTTCTCTGAATGTCCAAGTTTTTATTTTATATTGAGCGTTTATTTTTCGTGTTTTGAGTGTATCTTTTAAATCACGAAACTTTTAAAATATCGGGCTTCAATAATACCCGCTTTAACAAATCATAAGAAAATTTTAACATAAGTAACACCATCCTTGCATGAGGTGGCGTGTCTTTCTACACATCACAAGATAAAAACTTGTCTTTTGTTTGGACATTTATCCATTTAGCCTTCTATAGATTACCTAAACACTTGTAGATCATTCTTTCATTTTACTTAACAAATAAAAGGGAAGATATCCTCTCTTTACCCATCTAAAAACTGCCGACATAAGTACCCACTAAACATAAAACTCATTTTCTATTTATTGCAAAACGTATGTGAAATATTGATGATCTTGCAATCCTAACTTATTTCTTAAGTGAGATTCTTTTTAAAGAACATCAAACACATCATTTTATCGCTGAAATAGAGAGTTGTCTTGCATATGTATATAAATCTTGGTGGTTTGATTATGGGTATTGATCAAGAGTTCAAGTGATTGAATATGGTATTGTTGATTTCTTTATTTTTGTAAGGTTATCATATAATCTTTATGATTGTAAAGTTATTTTGTAAATATGTATATATTATTTATATATTGATAATGAGTTTTTAATAGTTTATTAGAGGTTAATGGACACTGTATATGGATTTTTAATCAAAGAAACTAATTTAAACACGCCTTCGATCATGGATGTAATTTATTGATTTAGACGAGTAGCAAAACGTTGAATATTGGGCAGATCAGTAGGTATTGAACCTTGTACATGAATATAAGGAGTTAGCCCTGTGTTTTGTGATGATTTGGCCGGGTCGCTCGTCTCGTGACGATACCCGATGAATTAGATATGGCCGAAACGGTTAAAAGTGTCAAATCTGACCTGCTGTAAAGATGGGCTGTTTTCTCATAAAAATCGTATACTGACCTATAATTATGTAAAACTAAAAGTTGTAGATATTATCATGTAGAACTAGAATCAATCGGATGATTTATCAGTTCCTTACGGTTTGTAAATGGCGACCACAATGGTGGAAACGAGTTTGGCAGCCAAAAACAGCCAACTCTTTTAAGTGATAAAATGGGCAAATGAGATATGATAAGTATAAATTAGGGGTAATTGGACTTATAATAAGTAAATTAAGTCATTTAAGGATGATTTTGGTAAAAATAACGCATCTAGATTATTTATGGTTTAGGAGAAATGATCTAATCTACGAGGCATGTCGAGAAACTGTAAAAATTGGACTATATTAAATTAACGTTTAACGTGAAGATTTTTATAAAACCCAAAGTGGTATGACCCACTTGTAGAGAGTTTTAGACTCAGTTTTATACTGATATTTAGATATCGCAAGACCCGACTAATGTGCGATATTAAGTCGACAACGTTTGGAGGCGTTTTAGAACACATAAAGCTTATAAACTGGCTTTGGGCCATAAAAGCCCAACATACACTTATAATGGCTATTAGGCCATTATTGGGCCTGAGATTTATAACATGTTTAGAGTTTAATACTGAGATAGAAATGGACTAAAGTGATAATAACTTGTAATGGGCCACTAATAGGCTTTGGTGGGCTTAATTTTCATAATGAGATAATACATTGTAGATTGTCACCAAAACTCTTATAAAAAGTTTATAAAACTTATACAATGTCCAAACTTACTAAAGTGAACTATTTACATATATATATGACTTATGTATAGTCTCGAACCTAAGACGCGTCTCATCGTTTTAGGTTTCGTTTGGTTATATATCGACCGTTGGGCATCTCGTTCTCGATCAATGAGCGATCATTATCTCGTGAAGTCATGTATCGACTATTGGATGTTTGTTCCTCGATAAACGTGTGATAGTTATATCAGGTGATTTCATAGCCTCGCTTTTACTGCTTTATATGTGTTTATAAACCCGCGAGGGGGAATACATGCTCTTGGTATAAAAATATATGATGTTTATATATATATGGTTTTGAGAGAATACATGTTTATGAATAAACATGTGGTTTGCTATATGCTTTGAACGAATACATGTTGTTGTAAATGAATGTTAGATGGTTGATTAAATGCTTTTGAAAGATGAACACAAGCGTTGATTGTATTGATTGTGAACCGCTATTTGCTAAGTAATGTATTGCCAAAATTTGAAAGTCCCTAAAACCCATGAACCGTTAACTACCTGTAATGGGTAGGCGCTGGTACAGACGGATGGATCCGTCGGGGATGGCCCCCACCTGGGCAGGTCGCACCTGTGGGTTAGAGGCTCAGCCAGGTGTGTTGTATTAGAAGTAAGCGGGTATTCGGCAAAATACCTGACTAGGGCATTATTATACTTAAGGCTTCGGTGTCATGGCTTAGTAGAATAGCGCGGACTTTGAGTATTTTATGTGTTACAATATTGACAGTGGATGAGATTCTTGTGTTCAAAAGCTTTATGGTTTACTTTAAAACCCATTATTGTTTATTTAAAACCTATGAATTCACTCAACCGTTGTGTTGACAGTTTAGCATGTATTCTCAGGTATGTAGGTTTAAGAGCAGCTAGAGCATGGAGCCGCGCAGGATAAAGTAAAGGCAAAAAAACAATTTCTATTCGATACATTTGACAAATCTTTATTATTTCTTAAGGTTTGTATAAACTGGTGGGACCTCTTTTTAGTTAACTCTGATTTAATAAAATTATCGAATGGTTTATTTTATAAAATGTCTCTTTTGATTTCGTTTTCTATGACTGTGTGTGATGTGCTATGAAGTAACACCCAATGTTGATATTCCGCTGCCTTGTGAAATTGGGGGTGTTACAATTGGAGCATGTTTCAATTTATGGATGATGGTTGGAATATTTATATTCCTATCTTGACATAAATTTTTATTTACATGCATACTATTTGGCAACTTGTGTATCACAGTTTAAGGGGAGGTTTTATGAACCTTTAGGACTTTTGGGTATTCTTATAATACTCTTATCATAATTCTAGATTGTGTCCACTGGTGAGTATGAGTTAGTTTACTAAATCATGAGGCACTGTAGCATGCAAAGTTGACATACTATGCATGCTGCCAAGACCTTTTTGGCCTAGAATTGGATGTGGTCTGTTGGGAGACTTGGGAATGATTTATAATGGGTTTACCTGGGAGTTACAAGGGATTTTATGAGATAACTTAATTGTTAAGAATTTTGCTTTGCAAAGGACACCAGAGGACTGTTATGTCTATCTTGCATAAGCAAGTGTGCATAACTGGATAGTGCTTGCCGCCCTATAATAATTATCAATTTATAGGTTATCTTCACTAGGATAAATTACTTTGTTAAGGTCCTTTTCATTTTTATTACTTTTATTTTTGGACACTGACAAATATTTTTCCAAGATTTGTTGTGACCAATTTAGACGCTGACATGGCTTTTGCAAACGTTGACAAGAATATAGCCGTTGGGCGTTGATGGGTTCTTTTTGACCGTTGACACTCATTGGGACCTACCCAGTTGTTATTTTTGACGAATTTTGGGGCCGTAATTTTGGGAGTAGATAACTTTTCATTAATGCACAAGATAACTTATTTTCTTTTCAATATTTTCATCATTATATTTTGAAAATACTTGCCTTATTTTTTACCAATCACATGTGCCTATCTCTCCTATATATTTGGCTCCTATTTTTAAATAGGGTACTATCATATTCTTGTCTAACACTTTTTCTCCTATTATTCATCTTTCATCAATCTTTCACAAACAGCTTTCTTCAAACAATGGCACCAAAGTTTAAACCAAGTAGCTTGGTATTGGGATTCAGGAGTCAGCATAACATGATTGCTTATTTGGAGGCTGATGATACTTTGTTTCCACAATACACTCAGATGGTGGCGTATTTGAATGCATCTCCACTTAGGTATGCACTTTCTCATGCTCCTCTCATCCCTGTCACTCATATTAAACAGTTTTGGAACACTGTCAGTTCCTCAACTCTTAATAATGTGACTACATTAACAACTGTTTTTCATGGGCGTACTTGGGTGGTTACTGAAGTCTAGGTTCGCCAGGCTTTGCATCTTAATGATGCAGATGGTATAACCACTCTCCCCATTAATGAAATAGAACAAGGACTTCGGGCTTTGGGGTATCCTTTCCCTGATGAGGGTACTTTAAATAAATATCATAAACAAGAATTTCCCCCCAGCCTGGAAGTACCTCATACATGTCATCCTTCAATGTTTGAGTCCCAAATGTACTGCACATAATGAAATTAACAAGTCAATTTCTAGTGCAATTGTGTGCATTACAAATGGGCAACAATATAATTTTTCAAAACTAATTTTTGATGGCATATGTAAAAACAAGGGGAGTAAGATGACATTGGCTTATCCCAGATTTTTGCAATTGGTTTTTGATGTGCAAAATTACTGCACAAGGGATCATGATGATTTTTATGAGATCCATGTGCAAAAGAAAGCTATTTTTTGTAAGATGAACTCACCCCCTCACCGTGAATTACCCTCACCCAAGGTATGCTTGCTGTTATTGCAGCAGCACAACCCCAACCAGACCCACACCCACAACTTGACCCAATACCAGAACATTTGCCTTCACCTCAACACATGGAAATTGACCAAGAATCCTTCAACGCTGACCCATTAAATGTTGGCGTTGACACAAGTAATCCAAACGTTGACACCTTTCCTTCACAGACCCAAACACCTCTTAACCTTCAAACTATCACCCAATCCACATCATCTTCTACACCCCCTGAATATAGGTTGATTAAACGCCCAAGAACTACTAGAGTGTTCTCCTCTAGTGGTCATAGCCATGTTGCAGAGAGAACCACCACCACAAGTGTGGTTGGTGCTATGGATGAGGCTGGGACTATTGGTGCTAGCTTAGATGCAGTCCAAGCCAGTCCTAACATCTTTAAGACCTCATCCATGCCCCATGACTCTACTTTGGGAGGTCAAATACTCATTCTAGAGGAGGGCAGATTAGAACCATACACATTGATGGAATTGACGACAGTCTGCATTAGCTTGCAAAAGCAAAATTCAGACCTGGTACAAACAGTCAGTACACAAGGCCTTGAACTCAAGCAATTGAGGGAGAGGATTTTTATTTTGGAGGATGCTAACACTAGGCGTGGAATGGAGGAAGATGAGCAGATCCATGTGAGTGACAAAGGCTCACATGATGGAGAATCTGTGGGTGTTGCTGAAGCCCTCACTGAATTGTAGAAGCAACCAGGTTTTGATACATCCTTGGTTACTCCTACAAACTTGAACTTGTCTTTTACAGCTATGATGAAGCAGTTCACAAGAGGCGCTGAGACAAGTAAGGTGAGCATTGACAAGCAAAATTTGAACGCTGACACACCAAGCGCTGAGAAGAGTAAGTTGGGCGCTGACACACGGAATTTGAGCGTTGACAGACCTACAGATATGGTTGATGTATTCCAGTCATCAGCTATCATCAAAGAAGTGTCTTCACAGGTACCATCATCATCTTTACCCATCATTGATCCATTAGATAAGGATAAAAGAATTCTTATGGTAAATTTGATGTTTGAAGAAGATTTTCGCGAGTTTGTGTTCTATCATATCTTAAAGTCGTTCACTTTCAGTCATGGACTTTTAAGGTAACTTGTTTGTGATTTTAATGGATGGTGACGAAGACTTGTCATAACACTTGATTGAGTTACATTATCGTGCTCAGTGTCTCACAAAGGATGAGAATATTGACAAGGGATCGAGGTCTACTTATATTTTCTCAATTTGGTATAAGTTCTTCATCACGTGGATAGTACAAGACATGGAACATAGGTTTAGGTTATTCTACTTCTACATCAAGATTACTTTATTTATTTTTCTTCAACATCATTACATAGAGCTACATTTAGAGAATCTTCAACATTGCATACATTGTTTACTTCCCTGTTGATGTTATAAAAAGGGGAAGACATACATGCTACACTTGAGGGGAAGCAATTTGAAGATCATGTACAACTTACAAGAGATACACAAAGAGTTTCGCCGACATCAACTAGGGGAAGATTGTTGGGTCAAAAAGTTGATGTGGTAGAAACTCAAAAACGAAGAAAATATGAATGCATTTGTCTAAGCGTTGTCAAGAGCAAATCAGGCGTTGTCAAGAGCAAATCGGGTGTTGACAGAAGTCAACATTGACAAGCATTGTCATGTGCAATCCAAGCATTGTCACATGCAATCCAAGCATTGACAGAAACATTGACAAGTGTTGTTGGAAGCTTCTATTTAGATAAGTATGCAGAATATATTCTGTTATGTTTATTTGAATAGAATATTTACATGTTTATTCATTCTTATCTCTTGTAAACCCTAATCCTTACACTATAAAAGGAACCAAGGGTATTAGGTTTATTCACAACTTTCATATACAATGTAAACCTAAAGCGTGTGTCGACTAGGTGTGGGATTCAATGTATACGCACCTAGTGATTGTTTGTTATTAATATAATGAACAATCCGTTTGTTTTAATTCATGTTCTTTGTGTCCAAACACCTTGTTAATGTGTCGTGTTCTAATTCCGCTTTGATTATCTAATCATATGAACATGATGCATTCCTAGTAGCTAAAAGATCGAGAGGAAACAAAGGTTTCCACAATTCATACCTTGAGTGATTCGAATGCGATCTTGGAGATGTCGAAGAAGTATACAAATGTATTCTTGAGTGATTACGAGTACCTTAACATTTTATATAATGTATTGCGAATTATACGTTTGTCATCAACAAAACACAAAGAGATTATATCGACAAAACATCGTAATGTTTGCACTAACAAAATATGTCCAGGTCTTTGTAACCACGCCTGAGATTGTGAGTGTAAGTGCCTGTTTATGAGTACATTCAGTGAAGTGTAACTCTAAGCTTATGGGTGAGTTGAAAGTTTATTACGTGTGGCCTGCCACTACTACCATAAGCGATGTCATAGATAATGACGTGTTTGTTAGGCGCACACACTATGTCTTGTACATATCCATCATGGAATGTGAGGAATGCCATACTTACTACAACGTCTTATAGTAAGCTGCCTAACAAAGGATACCTGATCCAGCGCCACTAGGGGTGCATCCCTCTTACGTGACAAGTTTAATTAGTAGGGTAAACTTACTCCTCTTATTTTGCCTGGAAATGTTTTATTGTACATGTACACCGGAGGGCCAAATTTATTTTCAAAAAAGAAAATACTCTTATGCATAAAAGATAAAAAGAAATAATTAGACTGCGGAACTAGCTAGGAACCGCAGTGTTTATTCATATTTTTGCAAGTGTTTTAACAAAGAATATAAAAGGGTAAATCCTAAAGTACTTGAAAAGAAAAAATCAAAAAATACATGAATCTTTATTGGGGGGCTGTCTACAGCCAAGAAAGTGATCCATGCTGGTGATGCGACATCTTAGGGAGAATATCACCTGACACCCTGGTTATCACCTGAGTTACTCATCGTGGGACTAGGCATTGACTACGCGTAGCTATCCGTGTTCACCCCAGTCCACTGAAATCCTTCATTTTTTCATCGGCACTGTTGCGTGCTTCGTGCTTCCTTTAGCCTGCTTACTTAATTTCTTTGTCGTAAAGTGCAGGTGATCATCCTGGCTGGAGGTGCGATTATTCCTTTGCTTTTCTGCTGGTGGTCACCTTTTGAGGGGAGTACTGCTACTACCCTTCGCGCCATGTTATTTACTGACGTGGGTAGAAAACCTAGAGTATGCCCTAACTTTGAGAAGATTTCATCTTCATTTATGCATTTTGTTGAGTGTGCCCAAGTTATTATGTTAGGATCTTCCCTACGACATGGGTTCGCCTGGCATTGGAGACATTGCGCCACCCTTTTACGGGCATCCTTGTGCATAAACGGCCAAAAGTATCCTGAGCGAGTAATCTCATCAACCACATCTCTCGGGCCGTGTGGGCATGCCTTCTTGTGCGTGGATTCACGACTACCCGTGCTCACTCCAGCGCTATACATTGTAGTGTTCGCCCGTTCCTTGATTGTTTGTACAACGTCCCATTTATGACTTTAAAGTGCTTCACTCTCATCTCTACTTGTTTGGCTTTTCTTCTACTGCTTGGCAGTATATTGTGTGTTTGGAACCCCCTAATAAGTGTCATCCATGTATGTGACTCAGGATCCGCGTTTATAGATTTATGTAGGATGAAATCCACCAGTACTTGACTAGGAGGTTTATCCATGTCCTCAATTGAGAGTCGAACCATATTAGTTGTGATTTTGCCATCTTCCTCGGAGATATTTTGTATAGCGAACTATGCGAATTGCCTGGTCATTGCCTTTATCCTTTGCGTGTACTGGATTAGCGTCTGCCCTCATGGTTCACATAGCCCTGCGACCCTATTTGTTAATAAGGGTTTGTACACATAGGCCACTAGGTTCTTTATGTCCATTCTAAGTGCTAATCTCAAACCTGCTATCAAAGATTCATAGTCCGCTTCTATGCTTGTGGCAGGAAAGTCAAACAACAGTGCGTAGGTGATTTTTATGTTACCTTGGTCTGTGAGGATGAACCCTGCATCTGGCCCTCCTTTCCCTGCGAAGCTTGTCGAAAATAAGACCCATAGGAGTCCTTCTAGCGAGCTTTTGTGCATGAATATGCTTTTTGCTTGGGAATCTTCTGAGATGCATTTCCTCCTTATCATCCGTGAGCTAGATTCCATGTTGTGCTCACCCTGCTTTGTATCCTTTCTTTTCGCGCCATGGCTAGAATTGTTGCTACCCCCTTCGAGTGTGTCTATGTTGCAGATAGTTACTACTCCGTCTTACACTGGGAATTTGAACATACCATGCACTGTAGAGGGTACAACGCGTAGTGCTTTTAGCGCTGGCTGTCCTATGATGCCAGTGTATGATGATTGGGATCGTATGATCATGAAATCCATCCACACAGTTGTCGAGTGATCTGCGTTTCCGATAGTTACCTGCGTGCAGAGGTGTCCCAGTGGTAAGGTTTTATCACCATTAAAACCTGTAAGGACTTGTGCGGTTCCCTTTATCTCCTTTTTTATTTCCCACGGTAGTCGTGCGAAGCAATGTTCATTCAATATGCTTGCTGTTGATCCTCCATCAACACACATGTTCTCTATAACATGGTTTCCGAGGGTTATGTCGATCTTTAATGATCTGACCCTATAGTCCATGTCCAAAAGAATAGGGAACAATATATCCTTGTCGCGTGTAAATTCCGCGGTCGTTTTTCTTTGCATGAAAGACTTCTCCTTTTGTACCATGTAAATGGTTATTGGCTTATCTTTATGCTTTTTTCCTTCGCTTTTCTTTGTATCCGCGCCCTTCCTCCAGTCTTTTATTAGGTGGTTCAATTTCCCTACTTTGGCCAGGCTTTCAATGTGCCTTTTCAGCTGAATGCACTTATCAGCAGCGTGGCCTTTATCATCATGGTATTCTCAATGCTTTGTGTTGTCCCGTTTGTCTGCTGGGCCCATCATCAGACTAGGTTTTGGGAAGCTTGTGCCCTCAGATAAGAATATCTCCCTGGATGTTTTCTTCAGCGGTGTGAACTTATTGTTTTTGTTATTGCGCCCTGGTTTCGCTGTGCCTTGGAAATCCAGAGTACGACTGATGTTTCGCCCATATGACTGCTTCTTGGGCCGGTCCTGGTATTTGTAGCTTAATGTCATCTGCCTGCTATCTGCTGCTACGGTTTTGCCTTGAATAAACGCTCGGACCCTCTTCATTACCCCATCAAAGGTTTATGGGGTTCTGTCATTCAACTTCCTTATTAGATCCGGGTTAGTAATGCCTGCGAGAAATCCTGAAATTTTAAGAATTTTAGGGCAATCTTTGATCTGGTTGCATTCAGATTTGAAATTCTGTATGAAGTCTTCGAGACTTTCATTGTGCCTCTTCTTCACTCTTGCAAGTGAGATGGGGCTCTTATCGTACTTTTTTTGTTGCACATAATTTCTTCTGAATGCTCTCCTTAGTTCTTTGAATCCATTGATGCTCCTTGATGAGACTGCTTTTATACATAGTCTCATCGTAAAAAAAGGGCTTAAAACGATGAAAATATCATAAAACGTGACAAATATATGCTTGTGTTTGCTCAATGTGTATTTTAGGTGCGGATATCGAGAAAATGACAAAAGATCACAAAAATAATCAAAAACGAACACGGGAAACGATGCCGCACAATGAACCGGACCTAAGTGTTGAATTTACAAGATAAAGTCCTTGAAGAATTGAAGATGTACAAGAAGGGTCCTACATTATTGAATAAATGACACTTTATACCCTTGTATACTCATAATTACAAGTTTGGTCCCTAAAGTTTCTCAAAATTATAAAAAAGGACCCTTAACTTTGATGATTTGGCAAGATTGGTCCTTACAAAATGAAGAATTGTCACTTTTAGTCCTCCTCAAAGTCAAATACACAAGAGAAGACCTTCAAGTTTCAAGAAATGTCAACAATCACCCTTCAAATATCATGAAAGTACAAAAACACCCTTGAACATATTTGTGGCGAAAGTATGAAGTTCAAAACTTCATTAACAAAGGAAGTTAAGTTTCAAGCTGCCAAAACTTCAAATGAAACAAAGAAGAAAAGAGAGGGGCCAAAGTTGGGAGACAACCATACTTACCTTAACCAACCACAAGGCGACACCCCACCCATTCACACCATCAACCAATCAGAATCCACCCTTTCCTCCATGTCACAACCCACTCATATTAAACTAATCCGGTTTTAAACTAATTAGTTTAATATGTACTTGGCGCCAAACACCTAACCACGACCCTAATCTAGATTAAACTCGCCTAATTTCCCAGCCAAGAACACATAAACCCTAATCTAATTACCCTATCTAATAAAGGGATTTTTGGTTAATCTTCTCCATATCCATGATTACCACTAAGCTAAGCCTAATTCCACTCTTAATCACCTTTCCCCATCACTTACATGGATTATCAAACCCTCCCCTGCCCCACCTTATACTACCAAACAAACCAATGTTGGTGAATCAACGTCCCAAGGCATAGCTTTATTCCTAAGCATCTATTGGACGTCCAAGATTGATTCTCAAGCTGTCAATCCACATAGGAAAGTCACAAGAGGCCAGAACCATTTTCAAGACTTGGCATATTCGAATTTCCACAAGGGTAATTTTGGAAGATTACAACATTAGGGTTTCTTGTTTTTTCAAGCTTTCTTGAATCACTTATAGCCTATATAAAGGTATTAGGGTTTTACCTTTTCTCTTGTTCTTGTTTTCCTGGTTCAAAACCTTGTAAATCCCATTTTCTATGAATGAAAATCTGGTTAAGTGTTGTTAAAGAAAACAAGTCCCTTATTTACTTTACATGTTTGTTAGTTAATTTTTAAAGTTTGTGTTGATTGAAGGTTTCAAAATTTGGTTTTAAGTTTTCTGAAGGTTTTCAAAAATCTTTGGTTTTTCCCAAAGTTTTAGTTCAAGCATTTGAGGATTTTTGAACTTTAGGTTGATCATATCACCCTGATAATAGTTTATCAAGGTGAAGTGAGACCTCTAGTTCGGGAGGATCCAAGTTGTGGGGATAAAGTCTTTGGAAAATTCTTTTTACTTGTGTTACTTATCTGCTTAAACTGCTTCTGGTACTAACCCCCTTGTTCTTTGTGACTCTCATCAAAAGCTGATAGTTTTTGGTGTTGGTTCACTAAGGAAGAGGATTGTTTACTCTCTTTTGTGTTCAAAATAGCTCTACCAAACCGAGTGCCCAGCCTTGACTACAGTAGTATTGGTTGCCACATAAAGCCATTCAAGAATCCTTGGCTTGAGCCTAGTTGTTGGCCAAGTCCAAGGAAGCTTAGCGGCCTTGCTTGGATGTAGAGCAAGGCAAGTTTACAACCTTTCCCTCTCTTTTTACTTTTCTTGCTAAAAATTTATTATGCTAAGTGAATATTGGTGTTTACTGTTATATGATGGTGTTTGCTGCATGAAATCTTGTTCTTAGTTCATGTCAGTGTTAGATTGGTGATTGTTTAGGTTGTTTTTGGTTTATTAAACGTTTTTGCCTTGTTAAAATTGGATTTCAGTTTTAAAAAGGGTGTTTGGGATTGCATGCTAGTGACATTTGAATAGGAGCTAAGAGTCTACTTGTTTTTAGTTCAACTAATATATCATAGTTAAACTGTTTTCTTGCATAATTTGTGACTAAAACACCTAGACTGCATCAATAGCTAAAACAAGGTTATCTTAAGTTTATGTGAAGTGAAATTTGGCCATCTTTGTACTATGGGTTAGGACTAGGGTTGTGAAATGCAAAACTTGAATTTGTTTAGCCTGTTAGCCTGTTTTATGGATTTGAAGTTCATAAATTGGTCAAGTGTATCAGCAACTTGTTTTTATCTGTTTACCAAGTTCACCAGTAAGTCACCTAGGCTTAATACTCGATCTAATTGATGAACCAATGCATGAAACCTGTTCTTTTGCCATGTTTAGTATAAAAGAATGATTATGCTAGTTTTTATATGCTTTTGGTGAAGTTTTGTGGGCTTATTCTTGCTTAAACAACTGCTTATTTCATCAGACCTGGCTTATTTTCATGTCTGAGCCCTATTTGATTAAACTATACTAATTGGCTGTGTAGATTGTTGTTTATTTGCTTGTTCTTGACTCCCTACAACTCACTGGTTGTAGGGGTGCCATTTTGTCCAAAGAAACCAACTAAAACAGGCTAAATCAACTTTTTCATTTAAAGCAGTGGGAACTCCTTTCCCACTGCTGCTTGCCACTGATAGTGCAAATTTGTGTTCAGCTTATCAATAAGCTAAATTGGCTTATTCCAATGTCCAACAACTTTCAATTTGTAATCAATCTTACTTATTTCACCTATCTAGCTAATCTGGAAGTTTGTGGCCTTTGACTTTAGGGTTTGACTAGAAAACGAATTCATTTGACTTTTTCAAAAGTGCTTATTTATCATTTCAGCTTATTGAGTGTGCTTATTGGAAATCTTTTTGCTTATTTAGCTTAATTAAGTCATTTAAAACGTTTTGCAACTTGAATCAGCTCTTGAATCAGCCTAGAGCTCAAAAACGACTATTTTGTCGTTTTCTATAGAGAGCTTTGGCTTATTTCAGGCTTATTTATTGAGCTATTTCAAATTTTCTTATGACACAAGAGAAGGACGTGTGTCAATTTTCAATTTATGGCATTAGCTTATGGCTTAATGGGCCAAACTCTCCTTGTCATGCTTAGTTATTCTGCATTGCCCCTTCTTCTGATCTTGCTTTCTTGCCTTATAGTGGCATAATGCTATCCCTTCTCATATATCAATCGAATGTTAGACCTCATCTCATCAAGAAATAGCCCACTAAATCAGGACCCTTTCGGCGTTGCACAAAAGCCCACTTTACATTCAGCTAGCACTAAAAAGGCTACTCCAAGTAGAAGTGGTAGAATTATTCCAAGTATTTCAGCTGGAACTGCTATGTACATTTTCAATTTTCTATTCACTCATGATCTGGCCTAGTCGACCCAATCATGATATTTCACTCATGATCTGGCCAGGTCGACCCAATCATGATATTGAAGGATGGGACCTTTTCTCGAAAAAGAAAGGTGTTGGGAATCTAAACTTGTTAGATTCCCTGATCATAGATTTAAACATAATTACGCTGTTAGACTAGGAGGCAGACAAGTTTCGCAAGACTCACAGAGATCCAAGTCTCTGTGAGCAACCTCAGAGGAGTCCATGTCAGAGACATTGTCAAGGAAGTCAAAGATTACTTGAAGACATACTCATTGGCTGTGATGGATAACAGCCAAGATGTATCAGGGACTCTGAGGGGTTGAGGGTTAACAGGGGTGGCAATACCCTGTTAACACTCAGCACACTTTGGACATGCCATTTGTGTGTTCGAGACTATGAAGAAAAAGGAAACTGTTTTGACAACTGTTTCCTTAAAGCATAATGGAAGACTACCAAGAATAGAAGGACATCATGTGACTGATGTGGGAACTTGTAAAAGCTTGTGTAGTCACCATCAAGTACTATTTAGGTCAATCTCGTAACACTATAAATAGGATGTGTATCCATGCATTAATGTTGAACACTTTGAGATATTCATAACATTATTGCATATAACTTAGTGAATCAAACAGCTACGACTGTATTCATAAGTTAGGGTTTATAGTTGTTCAAAGTGTGCACAACACATTGTCATCAAACGGTGTCATCCATAACACTTGTAATTCTTTATTATACAATAATAAGATTACGTTTGAAAAGTAATACATTGTGTTGATTAAGTTAAGATTAGGGTTTCTAGCATTGATTAGGGACTTACAATTGGTATCAGAGCGGTGTTTGATATTAAAACCTTCAAGAAACATCGTTCTCAGTTTTATAATCAAGATCCACCATGCCAGAAACTTCTAACCCACCACAATCACCTTCCACAAACCCATCTTCACCAAGACTCAACCCTCCTGCCAATGATGATGATCTACCCCAACTTCTTGACTCAAGAGGTGGATCACACGTCACAAGTGTACCAGTCTTTGATGAAGAAGATTTTGCCAGTTGGAAGAGTCAATTTCTTGTATATCTCGATGGGCTCGAACCTTTTCTTCTAGAAATTTTAGAAAATGGTCCTTATATTCCCATGGCGCTTACATCCACTGAAGAAAACCCTCTTCCCAAACCTCTCAAACAATGGACTCCAGCTGATAGAAAATTGGCACACCAAGATAAACGTCTCAAAAGCATCATAATATCCTGTCTTCCCAAACATATCATGAAGTCTGTCATTCAGTGTCCCACAGCTAAACAAATGTGGACAGACCTCATCCCTGGCCATGAAGGACCCTCTGAAACAAGAGAGACAAAGATTCAGGCACTCAGACTTCAGTTCAATGCCTTCAAGTCACTTGAAGGTGAAAAGGTTCAGCAAACCTATACTAGGCTGAAGATTCTTCTCAATGACCTAGCAATGAATGATGTCACTATTGGTCAAGCTGAGATCAATGCCACATTTGTCAACAGCCTTCCAAGAAAGTGGCTGAGTATGAATCAGACTCAGAGAGCTAACAACTCAATCAAAAATGATACCCTTGCTCAACTTTATGGAAAGTACAATTATGAAGAAGGGCTGATTGATACTATTTACAAGTCAGAGACTGAAAGATTTGTAGTCCAAGGAGCATCTTCTAAAGCCTTAATCTCTGCAACACATCCTCATGACAGCGATTCTGATGTTGAAGAAGACACCCGCAGCAGCCAACAGTTCTTGACAGACCTTAATGCAGAGTTTCATGAAAGAGCCTTGCTAGCCAACCAAAGAAGATTCTTCAAAAGATCAGGAAGAATAGGATCAGCTAGTAAACCAACTGACAGGTCAAAAGAAACTTGCTTTGCCTGTGGAAAGCTTGGACATTTCCAAAAAGACTGTCCTTCCACCAAGACATCCTCACCCTCTTATCAATCATCTTCATCCAAACCTTACAAGTTCAAACATCATAACAACTCATCTCACCAATCCAATTCATCAGACACTGAGAAGAAGGATTACAAAAACAAGTACAAGGCACTTAAAGCTGAGTTAGAACAAATGAACTTGAAGCTTGAAGCTCTGTCCAAGAAGAAGGGTGGTGATAAAAAGACAGAGAAAGGGTTGGTTGCTGAAGCTTATGATTGGAATGATGAGCCTCTGACTTCAGATGAAGAAGATACCACCAGAGTCAGGGCTTTCATGGCGATAGCTGAGGATGAACCAGCTGTTGGAAAAGGTGATGCAAGATCAGGACAATGGGTTGACATCACAATGAAAAAGGTACACAGGCTTTTATCCATGTCTGATAGTAATGAACGCAAGCATGTTCTTGATTACACCATTATTGATTTACACTTTGTTGAGGAACAAAGAAAGAACCTACTTGATAAGTTTCACTTTGTTAAATCTGAACTGCTAAATGCTAAATCTGAATGTGAAACTCTCAGGCGAGTTAATTTAGAGAAAATATCCCTGCAAAATGAAGTAGCTAGATTAACCTTGAAAAGCATTGCTTTAAATGATCAAGTCTCTGAATTAAACAAGGTTATTGAAAAATGGCTGTGTGCTAGGTTCACTATAGATCAATTGCTTAATGATAAAGTGCCTGCTGACTTAAAAAGGGATATATCTGCTAAGAAAAATAAGCTGAGAATTCTCACCAAACCCAAAGACATTGTCTTTAAATCTACAGAGACTATTCATATGTCAGATACCACTTTGACTAATGACCCTGTCTCTGAAGATGTGGCTGAGCTACCACCCTTGCCCAAACTCTCTGGAGTTGAACCCAGCAGTTCTTCTAGATCTGCTAAGGGTGAACTTAGGACAGATATTGAGAATCCTCCAGCTAAAGTTTTTCATGTGCCTGCTAAACAAACTGGTAAACAAGTAGCTTTTAAGCCTGTTGCTACTAAAGCTGTGAATAAGGTTGACCCTACCACTGAAGATCGCTTGTTGTCTCTTATGAAAGAAGTAGAACTCTTGAAACAACACATTAAGCCTTCCGTTGAATGCTCTACTTCACATGAACCTAAGTCAGTCCTAGGTGAACCCAAAGGGGAAAGGTTAATCAAACCTTATTGCAATGTATGTAAAAACTCTCACCATATGACTTTAGATCATGACAGACACATGGCAGCTAAAAGAGCTCAGACACCCTCTAGGGATAGACCACAGAGTTCCAAAAGACAATAGGGAAATTACAAACCTTATCCTCCCTGTAAATTATGTGGGTTCACAGACCATCACTCAGACGAGTGTGGTGACTTCCCTGCGTGTGATATCTGTGGAAGTTATAACCATGAAACAGTGAACTGTCCCTCCTAATGCCAAAAGTTCTTCAGGAACACAAGAGTTGCTAATAAGCAATTCAGGGAACCCACTGGAAAGTGGGTTCACCATAGGAACTAACCTGTTTCTATGTATCTGTGCAGAAATATCTCAAGGAATCGGTATGGTATCTAGATATTGGCTGTTCTAGACACATGACAGTGATTCAACAATACCTGCACAGATACTCAAAGGAGCCTGGTCCTAAAGTGGTGTTTGGAGATAACTCTTTAGGTGACACAGAAGGATATGGCTCAGTGAATTGCAATGGGATTACATTTACCAGAGTTGAATATGTGAATGGTCTTAAACACAATCTTATTAGCATCAGCCAAGTGTGTGATGCTGACTATAAGGTTTTGTTTACTAAGACTCAGGGAACCATATTCAACAAAAACAATGATGTTGTGCTTATTGCACCTAGAAGAAGAGATGTTTATGTCATCAACATGGTTGTTTGCTCTGAAGACAGCTCAAATTGTTTTCTTGCTAAAGCCTCTGAAAGTTTCAATTGGCTGTGGCACAAAAGATTGTCTCATCTCAAATTCAAGAACATCAACAAGATAGCCACTCAAAACCTGGTTGCTGGTCTACCTTCAGTAATGTTTTCTAAAGACAAGATTTGTTCTGCCTGTGTCAAAGGAAAGCATCACAGGTCTTCATTCAAGACTAGGCAATCATTCTCTATTGACAAGTGCTTACATCTCCTTCACATGGATTTGTTTGGGCCTGTCAAACCTCAGACCATTAATCACAACAAATACACCTTGGTCATAGTTGATGAATTTGCAAGATACACATGGGTGTTCTTCCTCAGAAGGAAAAGTGATGCAGCTGAAACCATCATGTCCTTCATCAGACAGGTTGAAAATATGAATGATGTTAGAGTCAAAGCTCTAAGAAGTGATAATGGTACTGAATTCAAGAATCATCAACTTGAATCTTTTTGTGATGAAAAAGGGATTTCACAGAACTTCTCTTCAGCTGGCACCCCTGAACAAAATGGTGTGGCTGAAAGAAGAAAAGGACTTTGATTGAAGCAGCCAGAACTATGTTGAATGGTGCAGCCCTACCAAAGCAATTTTGGGGAGAAGCTGTTCACACTGCCTGCTACACACAAAACAGATCAATAATTGTCAAAAGACATGGCAAAACTTCCTATGAAGTTTTCAGAAAAAGATCTCCAGATGTCAGCTATTTTCATGTGTTTGGATGTCCTGTGTTCATTTATAACTACAAGGATAAACTTGGAAAGTTTGATGAAAAAGCTGATGATGGTTTCTTCTTGGGATACTCTCCAACAGCCAAAGCCTTCAGAGTATTCAACATCAGAAGACAAGAAGTAGAAGAAACCTTCCATGTTAGATTCAATGAAGATGATGAAGTCATACAGAGAACAGGAACAGAGGGTGATGAAATTGATTTTAATGAAAATGTATCTTTCCCAAGTGATGAGTTCACAGAACCAAGACCTACCAGTCATCATCACTCCAACACTCTCACTCCTTATGTCCCTGCCTTTGACCCTCTGTCTACTCACAACTTATAAGTTCCTTTCTCTCAGGAACTTGGTGAAGAAGAACCACAAACCTCTGTTTGTCCTTCTCTTTCTAATGCTATAGATGACTCACCAATTCTTCAAATCCCTGAAGACTCTCCTGCTGATAATGAAGTTGTACCTCTTGATATGACTGAAGAAGACTCTGACTTTGAAGTAGTCTTTGAAGAAAGCCCTCCTAGTCAGCAGGATGAAACTCAAATTGTACCAGCTGTGCCCACAAGTGTTCCTGTCCTTGAGTCCCCGGCTCCTCAAAATAAGTGGTCAAGAGATCAACACATTCTTCTTGTCAACATTATTAGGGAACCTAATGCAAGGGTCACAACTAGACAGCGAATCCAAGACTCATAGTCAGCCTCAGCCAATGAATGTCTCTTTGCTGAATTTCTCTCACAAATTGAACCTAAAAGAGTAGCTGAGGCTCTGGTAGAAGAAGGATGGGTAGCTGCTATGCAAGAAGAAATCAATCAATTCATAAGGAACAAAGTATGGACACTAGTGCCAGCTCCACCTGGAAAGAATATCACAGGCACTAGATGGATCTATAGAAATAAGATGGATGAAATTGGGAACATCATCAGAAACAAGGCCAGACTGGTGGCACAGGGGTTTTCTCAGACTGAAGGAATTGATTATGATGAAACATTTGCTCCTGTTGCAAGACTTGAAGCCATCAGAATCTTCCTTGCTTATGCTGCCTATATGAACATCACTGTGTATCAGATGGATGTAAAGAGTGCATTCCTCAATGGTGATTTAGCTGAGGAAGTGTATGTTGCTCAACGTGAAGGATTTGAGAACAGCGAGTTTCCCAACCATGTGTACAGACTTCACAAGGCCATGTATGGGCTGAAACAAGCTCCAAGAGCATGGTATGAAACTCTTTCCAATTTATTAACTGGAAATAAATTTGTCAGGGGTTCTATTGATAAAACACTCTTTACCTTCAAGGATAAGAGTGATTTCATCATTGTGTAGATTTATGTGGATGATATCATCTTTCGGTCAACAAATGTCAATCTTAGTAAACGTTTTGCTAAATTAATGACCAAGAAATATGAGATGAGTATGATGGGTGAATTAACTTATTTTTTGGGCTTTCAAATTAAACAATGTCCTAAGGGAATTTCAATTTGTCAAGAAAAGTATGTTAAGAATTTACTTAAAAAATATGACTTAGCTGATTGTGCATCAGTGAAATGCCCCATGCTTCCACCCAACAACTTGGGCCCTGATGAGTCAAGGGTCTCTGTTAATGAGACTTTATATAGAGGCATGATTGGGTCACTCATGTATTTAACAGCTAGTCGTCCAAATATCCAATTCTCCACATGTCTCTGTGCAAGGTACCAAGCTAACCCAAAAGAATCCTATCTAGTGGCTGTTAAGAGAATTTTCAGGTATCTCAAAGGAACACCATCCCTAGGCCTATGGTATCCAAAGGAATCAAGCTTTGATCTCAAGGCCTATTCAGATTCAGATTATGCTGGATGCTGTATTGACAGGAAAAGCACTTCAGGCAGCTGTCAAATCCTAGGAGGAAAATTGGTTGGATGGAGTGCTAAGAAGCAAAACTCTGTGGCTATGTCTTCAGCTGAGGCAGAATATGTCGCTGCAGCCAGCTGTTGTGCTCAGGTGATCTGGATGAAAAGTCAATTGGCTGACTATGAAATTTTATATGACAAAGTGTCAATCTTTTGTGACAACACCAGCGCCATTGCCATATACAACAACCCTGTTCTTCACTATCGTACCAAACACATTGATATCAGGTATCATTTTATCAGGGATCATATAATGAAGGGAGATATTGAGCTGCATTTTGTTCCCACAGAGCTGTAACTAGCTGACATCTTTACAAAGCCTTTGGCTGAACCTTCGTTCAATAGGCTAGTTGCTGAGCTAGGGATGCTCAATATCTCAAAGCCTGTGGCTTGATATTAAATGTGTTCATTAAATGATTGATTCTATATTAAATGTTTTTCACATGAAACTAGATAGTTACTTTCCAAGTAAATGCAAAAAACATTCTCAAATATTTAATCATTTATTTTTCGAATAACGAGGAGACAAGTAAGTTTTGAAAGGTCAAGGGGACCCACTTGAGCAGTCATTTTCGCACCTTGCATTTAATGCGGTTGAATAACTGTTTACTTTGTTTGAATATATATATATTGTCTCTATTCTCTTCTCACCCCCACCATTCCCATTTCTCAAATCTTTTCTCTCTCTAAGTACTTCTCTCTCTTAACCCATCCTCCATTTTCTTTCACCTTCGACCTCAAATCCATGGCGTTTTCAGTTCCCAAAGCAGCAAATGTTAACTTCGAGATCAACGAAATCATCCTCGCCTCCAACAACGCCATTGGGTGGATAAAGGCTCCAAATAGCACCTATTCAGATCTGGTTAATTTCATGCAGAATTGTGACCTAAGTGAAGCCTTCACCAAATCTCCAACCACCTTCTACCAAGAATACCTTAGGGAATTCTGGTATTCTGCTGAAGTGGTAGAAGACATTATAACTTTTAGCCTTTCATGCAATGAACACCCATTCCCCTTCTCCCTTAAAGATTTCTCGAGTGTGGCTGGATTGAAACATGGAGATGAATGCCTGAAGATCGTTGATAAAAAGGCTGTCAAAGAAGCCCTGGCCACACTCAAACCCTGCCATGATGTAAACCCTGCCCTTACACCAGCTGAGGTCCTCTCCAAATCTCCCCTGAAGATTAAGTATTTCACTCCCATGTGGCGTGTCCTCTTCACCCACATTGTTAAATCCCTGGGAGGAATGCAGGGATCCCAAAATCAGATGTCCTTCAACCATCAGGCTATTGCATATGGGTTGATCTGGGGAGCTCATGTTGATGTTGGAAGCATTCTCTTCTCCAACCTTGTAGAACAGCTGAAAGGAAGAAATCAAGCCAGGGAAAAGAATATCTGCTATGTGCGCTTCCTGTCTTTGATTTTTGAAAGTCTATTGGGAGACAACTACCATAACACTGCGTTGACTACTCTGAAGCCCTACCGCATCACAGGTGCCATGTACAAAGAAATAGGAGCTGAAGATGTCCCTGTCACCTCTCATATGATGAATGTGGCCAACAAACTACCAACAACTAAGAAGCCCTTGCTCCCTTCTTCTGAGAAGGTGAATACTTCTAATGTGTCTGGCAAGTCTATGTCTTTGACCTCTGGGCAGCACACTACCAAGTCCAAGGCTTCTTCTGGCCAACAGCCTAAGAAGAAGAAAATCCTCTCTTCTTCCCACTCCAAAGCTGTTACTAAGGCCAAGGGAAAGAAGACTGACACCTCCTCTGTTCCAGATACTCATGTGGAAACAGATACATCTGCTGACCAACAACAGGAGTCTAGTGTCTCAAAGTCAGCTGAGACGACAGGGAACCAACCTTATCCAGCTGATATCTCACAGGTAATCAGTGTACATATTCAGAGGTTCACAAGCAGCCACTCTCATTTGTCTGTAGGAGAGAGTGGTGAAGTCAGGGTAATCCTCGACCCATAGAAGTCTGTCAATGCACTTAGAATTCTTTAAGACTTCTGTACACCCTGTCTTTGCACCAGGGAATGATTCATTTGTGTTTATAAAGCACCCCGATGACCCTGCACCCTCTAGACAGTATTCAGGCTAACAACAACCTGAATACACTTATGTCTCAACCTTGATCAGCTGTACTTCACACAGCCTCTTGGTTCCCTCCTTAAAAGAGTCCCAAAGGATTTATCCTTTCAGGGGGAGCTGAATCATCATCCTCAGCTTTCCTAGGGGCAGTGTAACAGGCGACCTTTAACCACATATGTTTCACTCTTAAAAGAGTCCCAAAGGTTTCTTAACCTTTTGGGGGGCTGAATGATCACCCTCAGCTTTCCTAGGGGCAGCGAATGGCGATCCATAAACAACATATGTTTCACAATCAAAAGAGTCCCAAAGGTTTTAACCTTTGGGGGGGGCTGAATAATCACACTCAGCTTTCCTAGGGGCAGCGAGTAGCTATCATTAACCATTTTTTTTCACACTTAAAAGAATCCCAAGGATTTATCCTTTAGAGTGGCTAAGTAATCACCCTCAGCCTCTCTGGGACAGAGAAATGGCGACCATTCCCCTTATCTTTTTCCCTGTTACTAATTAAAACAATTTGCAGGCTGAGATTGTACAGCCAGTCACTGAATCCCATGTACAAAAAGAGAAGGAGGCTGATACAATCACTCAAGACAAACCCAATGATGAAGAGCCTCTGCTAAATACTGATGAAGAAATGCTAACATTGGAGGATGATGTCTCTGATCTAGAGTCGATGCCTGAAGATGAAATCCCTGAAGGGATGTTTGAGGAGGAGGATGAGGAAGATGAGGAAGACCAGCTATCTGTCTCTCCTCCCAAAGAAATAGCTGTGTCCACACCAGCTGGCGACAAGACTCCTCCTCCCAAGGACGCTGTTGTTACTCCAAACTCTGCTACCTCAACAACAACAGTTTTCCAACGCCCAGCCTACGATCCAACAGCGGAGTTTCTCTTGTTTGATCATCCTGCCCAGACTAACTTTGATCTCTTACCAAGGGGGGATGATTATGCTCAGCAAAGCCTCAACATCAAGAATCTTCAGCCTGTTCATCATCAGTCAGACATTGAACGTTTATCAAGGAAGCTGGATGTGATCAAGTCTGAAATCCACAACTTCACTGTTACATTCCCTGGAATCATACAAAAGGCTGTGGCTGAGGCGGTTACTGAGCCAATCAAGGATGGTGCCAGGAAAGGTGTAGCCCAAGGACTCAGTCACCTTTCTACTAGAATGAAGGATGTCATTGACTCAGAGGTCCCTGCCATGTTTCATGAACATGAGCTAACCATGCACATGCAATTTGATGTTGTTCGCAACAGGCAATACCGTCATGCAAACTTTATTGTCAGTCGCGTTCAGGCCAATACTAATGCAAATGGCAACCTCCTATTGAAGATTGCCAGGGCTTCAAGGAAAAGGCAGCGTGCTATGGCTGCCTCTGTTGAACAGATTGCAAGGCATTTTCCGGCACGTTCATCCAAACGTCTGCGTCGCCAGGATGAACGTGAGGGGGAGAAAGATACAACACTCAACCTTGCATCTGCTAAACAAGGCTCATCATCAGCTAACACCACCATTACACCTGTTCCTCTCCAAGTCATCACACCTGTTATAATACCTGATGATGAGGATAATACTCAGGGGGAGCAACAGAATCAAGATGGAGCTGACTTATCAAAGTCCCTGGTTTTGGTTTACACCAGCGAGCCTGGGGATGATGATGAACCAGCTGCCAAGAAGCTAAAGTTCACTGTTAGCTCCCTTCCCAAAGCAATTCAAACTCAGGCTCAGACAACATTTATCAGAAGAGCTGAGGTTTTGAAAAACATAAGTGTGGAGTCCTCTGTCTCGAAGAAAGGAAAGGAGATAGTTTTGGCTGACACAGACACCAAACTCAAGAAGATAGCTGCGATGCTAGAGACAAGAGGATCCACCACAGACCTTTCCCAATTCTCAACCTTTACACCTTCCAATGAGATTCCTTTTAACCCCTGAAGAAATAGAGAAACAAGCTGAGGAATTCAAAAGATTAAATGAACTCAAGACAACCAAAGAATTGAATGAAGCTACTCTAAGGAAGATGACCGCACCTGAAAGAGAAAAGCAAAAACAAAAGTTGAGGGAAATGGAAGCAAAACGCGCTGAGGCACTAAGGAAAGTCAAAGCTGACTATGATGCCTGTGTTAACAACAGATATGCCCCTGGCAAGATAACCAAGTTTAAATACACCATTCATAAATCCACAAACACCCAACAGATGATCTTATGGAGGGATAACCAACAGGGAAATATGAATGTGTTTGACAACTTCAGGCTAAAGACACTTGGGTTATCAGAATGGTTCGAATTTGAAGCCTTAGCTGCCAAAAGAACTGGACATGCCAATTTTCTTCTGCTTAAGACTATTAAGGCCAAGTTTACCTGGATCAAAGAAACAGCTGCCAAACTCAAGATTGATCCCCCTCCACAGCTTTTTGAACAAGAACCCCCAAAGACTGGCAACAAAAGAAGAAGAATGTCTCAACTCATTAAAGAAACTTTTGTTACTGATGACGTTCAAGTGGATGGCATGCACATGGATTTGATCCTACCCAATGGTATAGTTGGCCCTATTGATGGTCAGACATATACAGAGCCTGAAAGAGGAATAGCATTCATGAACAGGGCTTGCCAGTATGCATTTCAAAGAGAAGATGAGCTGTGCTTAGCTTCAACATTTCAGCTACTTTGTCACAAGAAGTCACTCAAGATCAACTCAGAATATTCCAAGAAGTTTGCAAAGACTTTGCAGGAAAAATTAGATAACAGATTGGACTTGGCTGAAGCTGAAGAAAGGATTAAAAATGATGACTATTGAAGATGATCACAGCCCAATTCTACCTTCACCTTTTATTTTACTTATGTATTGCACTTGTAATTTTCTTTAAGTATTAATAAAATCATGAGGTATGTTTGTTTAGATCTGTTATGAGTAAGAAGAAGCTGTTAACTCACTTACCTTAACTTAGTTAGATCTAGCATTATTTATGTTTAAATAGGGGAGATTGTTGGGAATCTAAACTTGTTAGATTCCCTGATCATAGATTTAAACATAATTAGGCAGTTAGATAGTCCCTTGCCTGTGCCTAGGAGGCAGGCAAGTTTCGTAAGACTCACAGAGATCCAAGTCTCTGTGAGCAACCTTAGAGGAGTCCATGTTAGAGACATTGTCAAGGAAGTCAAAGATTACTTGAAGACATACTCATTGGCTGTGATGGATAACAGCCAAGATGTATCAGGGACTCTGAGGGGTTGAGGGTTAACAGGGGTGGCAATACCCTGTTAACACTCAGCACACTTTGGACATGCCATTTGTGTGTTCGAGACTATGAAGAAAAAGGAAACTGTTTTGACAACTGTTTCCTTAAAGCATAATGGAAGACTACCAAGAATAGAAGGACATCATGTGACTGATGTGGGAACTTGTAAAAGCTTGTGTAGTCACCATCAAGTACTATTTAGGTCAATCTCGTAACACTATAAATAGGATGTGTATCCATGCATTAATGTTGAACACTTTGAGATATTCATAACATTATTGCATATAACTTAGTGAATCAAACAGCTACGACTGTATTCATAAGTTAGGGTTTATAGTTGTTCAAAGTGTGCACAACACATTGTCATCAAACGGTGTTATCCATAACACTTGTAATTCTTTATTATACAATAATAAAATTACGTTTGAAAAGTAATACCTTGTGTTGATTAAGTTAAGATTAGGGTTTCTAGCATTGATTAGGGACTTACAAAAGGAGATTCTATTTAGCCCATTAAGAATAAGTTCGGTGTTTGATAAGCTGTGATAAGCTCACTTTCAGCTTTTGGGCCTTTAGAGTTTTTTGTTTAAAATCAAATTTTAAGCTAGACTGGAACTTTTGGGCTTATTTGGTTCACTTTTGTCTTATTGGGCCAAAAAGCCCATTTAACTTGGACTGTTTTTTTTATCTTTGGCCCATTTGGAGGCCCATTTGGAGGCACATTAGGGGTATTTAGGTCATTTCACTTTCATTTTCTATTTAATTAAGTTAAAATAAACTAGTTTGCAAGTTTTTAGAAATTTTTATAAAATTTGAATTTTTAATATTATTTTAATATTTATTTTTAGTTTTTAATCATTTTAAATAGTTTTAATAGGTTTTAAATTTTGCAAAAATACTTTTTAGTTTAATTAAGTTCTTTGGAGGTTTACAAATTGAAAAATATTTATTTGGGATTTTTATTAATTTAATTGATTTTTAGGGCTTTAATTATCATAAAAAAATTAATTATTAATTAAATAAAAGGTTTGAAAAAGTTTGATTATTTGTAAACTCTAATTGGATTTTAGGAATTTTTCTTGATTTTTTTGGAATTTTTAGGGTAATTTTTAATTTCGTCATATGTTTACTGATGTAGTGGTTTTACTACCCTTTAGGAAAAGAGCGTAAAAGTGGCAAGTATTAACAAGTGATTTAGGAAAACCACAAGTAAATGACCCAAAAGTGGGAATCGTTCTCAAGGAGGCTAGTGTGTTGTGTAAAGATAAGATTAATGATGTGATTATGATTTATGAGAAAAGAAAAATAGAAAAGAGATTAGAAGAGAATGACGGTTACGATTATGAATTAAAGTAAGACAATAAGTCGTGCACGTAAAACCGTAAAAAGTGACCAAATTTAAAAATTACCCTAAAAATTCCTAGAAAATTGTAATAAATCCTAAAAAATATAATTAGAGTTTACAAAAAATCAAAAATCACTCAAACCTTTTATTTAATTAAATATTAATTTTTAATGCTAATTAAAGCCCAAAAAATCAATTTAATTAACTAAAAGCCCAAAATGAGATTTTTTTAACTTGTAAACCTCTAAAATGACTTAACTAAATTTAAAACTATTTTTGAAAAATTTAAAATTAATAAAAACTATTAAAACTTAAAATAATTCTAAAAATTAATCTAATGACAATAAAATTAATCTAAAACTTGTAAAATTCCTAACTTAATGTATTTGAACTAAGAAAAATGAAAAACTTGTAAAAATCTAAAATTTAATTTTTAATAATAAAATAATAATAAAATATTAATAAAAATCCAAAATTTATAAAAAATTCTAAAAAGTTGCAAACTAGTTTATTTTAACCTAAATAAAACAGAAATGTACTTGAAATTACCAAAATACCCCTATTGGGCCTTAAAATGGGCTAAATGACAAAAACAGTCCTTTAATGGGCTTAGATTTGGCCCAATAGGAAAAAGTCAACCAAAAAAGCCCAAAACTTCCAGTCTGACTTAAAATTTAATTTTAAGAACAAAACTCTGAAGGCCCAAAAGCTGAAAATGTGTTTAAGCTTGCTTATTTCAAAGCAGCTTATTCTTAATGGGCTTTTTGTCCCATTAAGCTATAAGCTGATGCCATAAGCTAAAATTTGACACACAAGCTTCTTTTGAGTTACAAAAGAGATCTGTGAAAAGAAAATTTGAAAAAGCACAAGAAATAAGCCTGAAATAAGCCAACACTCTCTTCACAAAACGACAAAATAGTCATTTTTGAGTTCTAGACCACCTCTAGTGCTGATTCAAGTTTCAAAAGGTTTTAAATGACTTAATTAAGCAAAATAATCAAAAAGTTTTCCAATAAGCACAAGCAATAAGCCAGAATAAGCAATAAGCACTTATGTAAAAGTCAACTTGATGAGTTTTCTAGTCAAACTTAAAAGTCATACCATAATAAGCTCCAGATCAAATCAATGAGTCAAATAAGGAAGATCTATCACAAAAAATAAGTTTTTGCAAGTCTGGATAAGCCAAAATGGCTTATGAATAAGCTGTTTGATATTTAACACTAGCAGGGGCTAGTTTTGGAGGTTCAGCAGTGGGAAAAGTTTCCACTGCTTGACCAAATTGACTTTTTGTCTTTTGTGACTTTTTTGTGGATTCAGGTTAAGCAAAGGCACCCAAGTGATCAGTTAATCAAAAGGAGTCAATATCAACAACAAAAACACAAATTCAATCAGCCAATCAATACAGTTTAATCAAAAGATCACCAGACTTTGCCCAGATATGAACAATAAGCAGTTTTCACTCAATACGCACTTTAAGCAAGATTAAGCCAGCCAAACTTCACCAAATGCATACCCAAGCTATAAATAAATCAAATGAACAAATATAAACAGGTTTCATGCATAGATTCAAATTCTAGATCCAGATTCAAGCAGATTAAAGTTACTGATGAACAAGAACAAGCAGTTATGATACTTTGCTGATACACTTGACCACAAATCCAATTTCAAACACTCAAATCTTCTTAACAAGTTACACAAACCTTGATTTAACACTTGTTAGCCATAAACATGCATACACTCTAGGTGTTTCCAAAATCTTAGGTCAAAAATAGCAAAATCAAGTGAGTTATACCACAATCTTAGATTTGATGTTTTAAAGATGAGAACTTGCAGATATTAGCACACAACCAAGTATTAAGCAGATACAAACATTAAACAACACCATCCAATAACTCACTAACAACTTGTGATCTTAAACAGGTTAACCCAAACACCCCTTATCTTTTTCAAATCCAAATTTAACAAAGTATAAGTGTGATTTAGTGTTACCCAAGCCCAATCAAACACAATAACAAGTATATTATGCAATATCAAGCAAGATTAAGCCACAAAAACAACAAGAACAATAGCAGAACTCAAAATCACAAAATTCAAGTATTTTGACAGTTTTTGGGTTCAAGAACTCAAACCTCATGAATGTACATCCACACTCACAAATTTTTGAGCTGATGTGCCTAGCAAAACAAGGCACAAGCTTCAACAACAAAGTTGCTAAGATTCAACAAGGTTATAACAAAAATATGAAAATCAGAAAAGTGACAAAGCTTGATTGATGCAACCTTTATACCCACTATTTGATTATCCCCAAGCCACAAGCCTCACAACACCTTGATAACTCTATATCAGGATGCTATGATCAACTTATAGCCCAAAAATTCCAAAGGTGTACCAAAGAACTTAGCAAAATATCAAGATTTTGGAAAAATATGCAATTTCTTGCACAATCTTTAAAAACAGGTTTTAGGATTCAAGATTAATAAACATTAGACATAAACAAGCATAGATTAAGATGGCACTTGGAATTCGTCATACAATTTGAAACACAATTCAATAATAATGAAGGAGGATTTACAGAAATGTTGACCAAAGGAAAGCCAAGAGCAAACTTCTAAGTTGTGACCTAATGGTTTTATATAGAGCCTTACATGTGAGCTAAGAACTGATAAAAACATAAAACCCTAATGCTTGAAGTCCCAAAAATGCCCTTGAACTTGCTTGAATCATGTGAAGTATCTTTGGCAGTATGTGAAGTTGTGTAGCTGTTGGAATTGCATCAAAGGCTCACAATGAGCTTAAGTTTGAAGCAAGAATCTTGGGCGTTGGAAGGCTGGCCTATTTTGGCTTCTTCTTAAAAAACGTGTGTAAGAGGGAACTCTTGTGAACTTGTGGGTGATGTGGCATGCAAGGTGAGAGTTGGGATGTGTTTAGTGTCACCCTAATCATCATTCTGGAAGAGATTAGGGCTTAATTACAAGTAACTTGAGAAAACCCAATTTGTATCAAGAACACCAAGAACACTTGGTTTAATCCGTTTTTGTTTTTAAATGGGGTGTTAGGCGCCTAATTAATAAATTAATTAGGGTTAGTTAAATCTGGTGTGAGTGGAGGATGAGGTGGAGAAAAGCTGGGTGGTGATTGGTTGAATTAGGTTAGTGGGACACGTGGAGGATGGTGGTTGGTCTAGGTTACTTTCCTTGTCTTCCAATTTTATCCCTTAATCTTTCTATTTCCTTTCACTTGTTGTTTTAATAAACAAAATCCAAATTCCTTTGTTGTGGAAGTTTTACTTTTCACACTTTTGCCCCAAAATACTTTTCCAAAGTATTTTCAGGGGTATTTCTTGCCATTTGATGATTCTTGAAGGGCTGTTTTGGCATTTTCTTCAAAGATTATGGTTTTGACTTTTATGATTGACTTCTTGGAGGACTAATATTGACAAGTCTTGAATTATAAGGGACCATTCTTGCTAATTCTTCAAAGTGGAGGGCCCTTTTTGTAAATTTGACAAACTTTAAGGACCAATCTTGTAATTATGAATAAAAAAGGGTTTAAAGTGTCAATTCTTCAATATTGGAGGACCCTTCTTGTATAATCTTCAAATCTTCAAGGGTATTTCTTGAAAATCAACACTAGGGCTTGGTTCATTGTGCGGCTTCGTTTCCCGTCTTCGTTTTTGCTTGTTTCTTGTGATCTTTTGTCATTTTCTCAATATCCGTACCTAAAATACACAAGTAACAAACACAAGCATATATTTGGCATTTTTCATGACATTTTATGCATTTAAAGCCCGTTTTGGACGATGAGACTATGTATAAAAGCAGTCTCATCACTCCCCCATACTAAACCATTGCCGTGCCCTCACGCAATGCTTGAATAAAGTATCGTAGCACCTCCAAAATTCATTTTTATTCACTTTTATTGAATGATAAACTAGCTACACTACTACTATTACTACTACTTGCGTTTTAGACATAACGTATGATTTTCATCGCAAAATGGGACTTTTAGGTTCATAGAACAAGAACACGTGAATGCTTCGTTAGAAATAATTTCGTCGTCCTCGATTTTCATCCCAATTCCATGCTAAGCGTGCAACGAAATCATTGTCATTATAAGTTAGTAATGCTAACACTACTCATATGCCCTAATCACGTACTTACCCTCCCACTTTCCTAAGTTGTATCTCTTATATTTTATTTTGTCTTGAATGTTTTACGAGGATACATTGTTTGACTTATGCGATAATAGAGATTAAGGTCTAAAAATAGAGTCATAACGGTGTAACCAAGAACATCGAATTAATAACCCCTCCTAATAGACAACGATGTCAAAAAATTAAGTCAACAAGAAAGATCGATAAACACGGTTTTATAACGGTTTTGAACATGAGACTTATTACCAAGACTTTTATACGCCCCCTACTGGATGGGCCTTATTATCATAGGTTTACCTCCATCTTTTATTCAACTTCGCCATAAAGCTTTTATTATGACTTCGGTCTTGGCTTGCCTTTTATTTAACCTCGACATGAGGTGTTTATTATGGCCAAAGACGTATATCCTCACGCTAAAAGCGAATTTTGGATCTTTAAAGCTTCAAAGATTAAGGCTTGATTCACTTTCAATTTCGCATAGATTTTTCGGCCTTGTGAGCTTTAAATTGTTTGCTTGATTTAGGTGAGCACTTGAAATCTTATTATTAGGTGAAGCTTTTGATTATTCGGGTTGCCAATACTTCAAAACCGTGACGTTGGCGATACCTTAATGTCTTCCCAATTTAATTACATGGAAGCTACTAGAAAAGACTAGAAACCAACAATCAAGACTAAACCGTTAAGTCAATATCTATTAAGCAAAACATATTTACAAGCGAAGGGAGAATAAGCAAACAACGAGAACACATGAGTTTTTGAAAGAATACGAGTACTCTACGTTTATAGTAACTTATAATTAACTCGATCATTTCTCGTCCTCATTTAAGAGACTTAGCCTAATATAAAGTTAAGGAATCAAAGCTAAGTGCTCAACACGCACGGTCGAGTAAAAAATTACTCTTATTCTCGCCATCGGAAAATCTACATTCGTGTCTTCAAACACTTATAAACATGAGAAAAAATTTAAAATTTGGCCATTTTTAGCCTTATTTTGCAACCAAACGATAAACAAAAAGATAAACTTTGGAAAGCGTGAAGGTTTGGCAAGGCAAGTATCTATTCACCCCCCATACTAAAGTTAAACATTATCCTCAATGTTTCGAGTCTAAGGGTTGGAAACCCCCATACTAGAGACATAGTCGAATGCCTAATCTAGCATGGAAAGGGTGTAACCGTTAAATTTATAGCCGTTTATGAAGTGTGCTATAAACCTAAGGTTAGAACATCAAAGGATATATCATGGATATTGAGAAATTATTCAAAGCAAACGATCGAGTGCTCAGATAAAACGAACACGAGAGGCTCCAATCGTGAAGATCATGATCATCTAAAAACCAAATATCACAAATAACCACGAAACAAAGGTTAGAAGGGCACAAATCCCCACATGTTACTACATTAGAAAGCGATAATATGTACATAGGATAAGCATGGGACTCCCCCACGAGGCACCTCGTTTTTTATTACCGAGTCATGAGCTCGACTCGATCCCCTCAATACTAATTATCATTGGGGAAGGTGATTTGGTCGAGGTAGTTCATGGATGGAACTTCCACGCGAAAGTAGTGCTTCAACCTATGTCCATTCAACTTGAAATTGGGGCCATCATTTTGAGCTAGCTCGATGGTCCCATAAGGAAAAACTTGAGTCACGATGAATGGACCGGACCAACGGGATTTGAACTTGCTGGAAAATATTTTCAAACGAGAGTTAAAAAGCAACACTGGATCTCCAATGTTAAAAACCCGGTTTTTAATTTTTGAGTCATGAAACTTTTTAGTTGTTTCTTTATAAATCAATGAATTTTCATAAGAAATGTCTCTCAATTCATCCAATTCATTTAATTGCATTTTCTGGTGTTTTCTCGCGGTCTCCATATCATCATTACAATGCTTAAGGGCCCAATACGCTTTGTGTTCGAGTTCAATTGGCAAGTGACAATTCTTACCATACATAAGCTTATAAGGAGTGCACCCGATGGGTGTCTTATAAGCGGTCCGAAAGGCCCATAGAGCATCGTCCAATTTATCCGACCAAGATTGTCGGTTCTCTCCAACTGATCTCTCCAAGATCCTCTTCAATGCTCGGTTTGAAACCTCGATTTGCCCACTCGTTTGTGGGTGATAAGCCGTAGAAAGCCGATGTGTAACTTAATATTTCCTTAGGACCCTTTAAAATTGGTCGTTACAAAAATGGGTTCCACGATCGCTTATGATCGCACGAGGGGTTCCAAACCGAGAAAACAAGCTTTTCATAAACTTGACTACCACACGAGCATCGTTCATGGGCAAAGCGTTAGCTTCCACCCACTTAGATAGGTAGTCAACGGCGACAAGGATGTACTTATTACCACGAGATGATGGAAACGGCCCCATAAAGTCAATGCCCCAAACGTCAAAGATCTAACACACTTGGATGATATTTTGTGGCATTTCATCGTTTTGTGAGGCTTTTCCTTGTCGTTGGCATGAGTCACACGACTTCACAAGTACATGTGCATCTCGGTAAATAGTAGGCAAAAGAAACTGGCATCAAAGACCTTCTCAGCCATGAGATTAGCATCGTGGTGACCACCCGTGGGTCCATCATGACAAGCTCTAAGGATGTTAGAAGCTTCGGTACCAAAGACACAACGTCGAATGATTTGATCCGCACAAGTCCGAAATAGATAAGGGTCGTTCCAAAAATAGAACTTGACGTCACGAAAGAATTTTCGTTTTTGTTGAGTCGTCATACCCTTGATGACGAAGTTCCCCGCATGGTAATTTGTGATGTACGCAAACCATGGGGTAGATGAATCAAGCTTAGAATTCACTACACCAAGTGTCCCGAGCGGAAATGTTTCGGCGATTTCCTTTGGCTCGTAAACACTTTGGTGAGGATCTTCCAAACGAGAAAGATGATCGGCCGCTAGATTCTCGGCTCCTTTTTTGTCAAGGATTTTGTGATCAAATTCTTGTAGGAGGAGAATCCAACGAAGTAATCTCGGCTTTGCATCTTGCTTAGCCATGCGATACTTAATAGCCGAATGATCCGTATACACTATGCATTTAGTCAAGGCGAGATAAGGTCGAAATTTCTCAAATGAATACACCATGGCAAGGAATTCCTTCTCCGTTGTAGTGTATTTTAGTTGAGCCTCAGTCATCGTCTTACTAGCATAGTGAATAGGCAAGAAGTGTTTTTCATGACGTTGCCCCAGTACGGCCCCAATAGCGTAGTCACTAGCATCACACATGAGCTCAAAGCGGAGGTTCCAATTGGGAGCAACAAGAATGGGAGCTTCGGTAAGTTTCCTCTTAAGGATTTCAAAGGCTCGTACACAATATTCGTTAAAGGCAAAAGGTGCATCTTTTTCGAGGAGATGTGTAATAGGTCGAGAAATTGTTGAAAAATCCTTGATGAATCGACAATAAAGCCCGCGTGGCCTAGGAAACTCCTAACTCCCTTAACGGTTTTGGGATGAGGTAATTTAGCGATGACGTCTACCTTAGCTTTGTCTACCTCAATCCCCCTCTTTCGAAACCTTGTGCCCTAAGATGATTCCACTTTTAACCATAAAATGACATTTTTCCCAATTAAGCACAAGGTTGGTTTCCTTACAACGCTTCAACATTCTCTCAAGATTCGACAAACACGAAGTGAACGAACAACCAAACACGGAAAAGTCATCCATGAAGACTTCCATTGTCTTCTCGATCATGTCATGAAAAATAGCCATCATGCACCTTTGAAAGGTTCCAGGTGCATTGCAAAGTCCGAATGACATTCTACGATAAGCGAACGTTCCATATGGACACGTAAACGTAGTTTTTTCTTGATCACGAGGATCGATGGGGATTTGAAAGTAACCGGAAAAACCATCTAAAAAGAAATAGAAATCGTTTCCCGCAAGACGCTCCAAAATTTGGTCCATGAAGGGCAAGGGAAAATGGTCTTTACGAGTGGCGTCATTCAACTTACGATAGTCGATGCACACGCTCCAACCGGTCACGAGTCTAGTTGGAATTAACTCGTTGGCATCGTTTGGCACAACGGTCATTCCTCCCTTCTTAGGGACACAATGAATAGGACTCACCCAAGGGCTATCGGAAATAGGGTAAATCATTCCCACGTCAAGGAGTTTTAGGACTTCCTTTTTGATGACGTCGTGAATTTTGGGGTTCACCCTCCTTTGACATTGAATTGCAGGTTTGTAGTCTTCTTCCATTAAGATTTTGTGGGTACAAAATTTGGGATCGATCCCCTTAATGTCGGATATTTTCCATGCAATTGCCCCTTTGTGGTCCTTTAGAATATCGACAAGTGCGGTTTTTTCATCATATTCGAAAGATCTTTCGCAATAATAACCGGCAACTTGTCGCCCTCCTATAAAAATACATATTCAAGATGAGGAGGTAAATCTTTAAACTCGAGGATAGGTGGTTCCTCAATTGAAGATTTGGGCTCGATACTCATAACCTCCTCGGGTGGAGGAAATGGGAAATCGTTAAGAAAATCCTTGATAATTGAGAAGTCCTCATCGTTGTCGAGGTCTTCGTCACAAGTACGTGGAACATCAAATTCTTCCAACGTAAAACCACCACCTTCAAATGGAGTGAAGGTTAAGAATGGGATCAAGCATAGTGGGATTGCCACTATTTTCATCATCACCAAAACCTAAAACTTCTTGTGAAAATTCCTCGCAAACAACGTCAATCATATCAACGATTTTTATGGTGGCAACGGAATAAACATGAGAAATTGGAGAATTTTGAGTTGCGTTTATGACAAGTTCCTCGTCGTTGAAACGTAAGGTGATCTTTCTAGCATGCACATCAGTTAAAGCCATAGACGTATCTAAAAACGAACGACCTAAAATGAGATGAACTTGAGGATCCATGGGAATATCGACAACGATAAAGTCTAACGGATAATAGAACCTCCCCACTTTTACAAAAACGTCTTCGGCCAATCCACATGCGGGAATAGTGGAATGATCGGCCAACTCGATAGACATTAGTGAAGGAGTAAGATTAGGAAGATTAAGCGACTTGAAGATTGCAAGTGGCATCAAGTTAATACTAGCACCAAGATCGGCCAAGGCATAGCATTCTTCCATATCTTGGATTGCACAAGAAATCAAGAATTTACTAGGATCACCGACTTTTTGAGGTATGAGGTTAAGATAAACCGATGAACAACTAGACAATTGTTGCAAGTTCTCCTTGTTGTTTATCATACTCTTAAAGTTAGCGGCAAATCGAGGCATCATGACCAAAGCATCGGCAAAACTCACATTAAAATGAACGTCACGAAACATTTTCATAAAAATCTCAAATTGGTAATTATCGCGCTCTTGACGTTTCTCCTTTCTAAGTCTCGATGGATAGGGTAAAGGTGGTGTGAGTTGATGCATAGTCATAGCCTTTGGAATCTCGGGTTCCAAATGTGGTAAATGGTCAACCGTAGGTGTGGTATGAGCGGTACTTCATGGGATTGGGACATGCTTTTCGACCACCACCTCGGGTTCTTCCTCAATTGCTTCCTCCGTAGAAGCAACTGGTTGAGGAGTCGGTTCCTTAAGTGTCTTAACACTTCGTGTGGTAATCACTTTGATCTCTCCCTTAGGGTTTTATCCTCAAACATAGATTGCCTCTTCTCGGCCTTAATCATCTCTTGTTTTATTTCAAGTTTCCCTTGTTCCATTTTTTGTTGGTTTTGTTGTAACCTAGTTACATTTCCCTCCATTTTGTTTGTATGGATCTTAAGCTCATTTGCTAACTCATTTTTCAACTCCTTCTTCAAGTCATTCTTAAACTCAGATCTTAGGCTAATGATCTCTCTTTGAATATTATCAAACCTAGCATCGTTTCCATTTGCGTATTCAACAAATTCATTTGGAAGATCTTTCAAAGTTTGCAAACCCTTGTTGTTGTTTTAAAAATCATTGTTTTGATTTTTTTTGAAACTTGATTGTTATTAGCCCCTTGATTCCCATAATTGTTCCATTTGTAATTGTTTATGAAACCAACTTGATTGTTTCGATAGTTGTTGTTAGCATTTTGATTGGGAGCAAAACCCGGTGGAGTCAACTGATTAGAGCGGGTAACTTGACTGTTTTGGTTGTAAGTTCCTGTGGTCGCGTAGGCACTTGAAGTGTTACCACCGTTGGTAATGCACTCGGAGAAATCATGACCTCCACCACAATACATACATGAAACCTCAACCGATTTAGCCGTAGCGGAGCAATTTGTTCACCAACTTTGAATTCAATTAAAAGTCCTTTAAGCTTATCAAAGATTTTGTTTTCTAAGTTCGCCTCAATTTGGCAAGCATCGATGGTATTGGACAAAGAAGGTGAAGCCGAAGATGAAGCCTTACGAACACTCGATGTGTTACGAGGACTATACACCTTAGATCTATTTTCAATTCTCAACAACGCTTCCTCAACCGTTTTACACAAAAAATTACCACCCGCGGCGGCATTTAGATAATCCCTTTCATGATCATTTGATCCATTGTAAAACGTGTCAATTTGATGCAAGTCGGAAAAACCGTGATGAGGACACTCATGTAACATTTCCTTAAACCTATTCCAAGCCGTTGAAAAAATCTCATTAATTTCTTGTGAAAATTTTGAAATCTCGTTTTTCAAATGCGTAGTCTTAGAGGGCGGGAAAAATTGGTTCACAAACTTTGAAACGAGATCCTTTCACGTCAATATAGAATTGAGTGGCTCTTTCTCTAACCAAATTTTAGCGGGCCCCGCTAAGGAATACAGAAAAAGTATCATCTTAATCGAATCATTAGCAACATCCTTAAATTTGCAAGTGGCGGTAAGACGATTGAATTGGCGGATATGGTCGTGCGGGTTGTCCTTTTCATCACCACGGAATTTGTTGTTTTGGATCATCGACAACAAACCCGTTTTCACTTCAAAATTCTCCGCAAGGATGGCGGGAATAACAATAGCCTCTCCATAACCCTCGGTGGGTGCTTGAAGTAACTCCATCATAGTTCGATTCGCCATGGTTGGTTCTTCTTCTACGATAGGTTCGTCAATAGGAGACTCCTCACTAGAAAGATTAGGAGTAGGTGTGGTCTCCTTTCGGTTTTTTCGTTTACGTGCACGTCTTGCTTGATTACAAGTAAGCATAAACGTCACGTACAACGTGGGGATGAGCAAAGAAGATTCTTTTTGGTGTTTTTAATTTTTCCAATTTTTTTTGTGGTTTCTGATTGTTTTTACTTTTTTTTGGATTTTGGTGATTGTATTAGGTAGACAAAAATCTACAAATCTCCTCCTTAATCAAATCTCTTGATTAAAGAAGCCTCAAGGAATGAAAACGATCACGTGAAGTGAACGCCTTCGATGACTTTAAAACGTTGGTGGAACACCAAAACGTTCAAGAGGGTTTAATCAAATGAAACCAAGAAAATATATATGATACTTAGATAATACTTTGGTTGGCAAACCCTCGATTAGCCCTTTTTATCTAAACACGCACAAGCAAGCGGGGAAACGAGGCGGCGCGAAGCACTTAAGAGCCTTTTTCCTTAGGGTATATTTTATAATACCCGCCTTATACCCACCTTATAGTATGAGTTTGTCAAAATTAAGCTTTACGAAAGTATTTATCTATTTTGCCTTTTCTTTCTTGTTTGAGATTCTAATACAATGATTGAGTAATGACCTCCCAATCAAGGTTGTGTTTTCACACTTTTGGAGTACTTGTGAATTTATTGTTCTACGTATACAACATAGTAATAGTATTCACACAAAAAACGAAAACCGGTAATACGTATTAGTAAAGTGCTACTAATACAAATAGATATTATGGTTAGTATAAAAACAACAATTGTTCAAATCAAAACACAACACACCTCCCCGGCACGGCGCCAAAATGATGTAGTGGTTTTACTACCCTTTAGGAAAAGAGCGTAAAAGTGGCAAGTATTAACAAGTGATTTAGGAAAACCACAAGTAAATGACCCAAAAGTGGGGATCGTTCTCAAGGAGGCTAGTGTGTTGTGTAAAGATAAGATTAATGATGTGATTATGATTTATGAGAAAATAAAAATAGAAAAGAGATTAGAAGAGAATGACGGTTACGATTATGAATTAAACTAAGACGATAAGTCGTGCACGTAAAACCGTAAAAAGTGACCAAATTTAAAAATTACCCTAAAAATTCCTAGAAAATTGCAATAAACCCTAAAAAATATAACTAGAGTTTACAAAAAATCAAAAATCACTCAAACCTTTTATTTAATTTAATATTAATTTTTTAATGCTAATTAAAGCCCAAAAAACCAATTTAATTAACAAAAAGCCCAAAATGAGATTTTTTAACTTGTAAACCTCTAAAATGACTTAAATAAATTTAAAACTATTTTTGAAAATTTTAAAATTAATAAAAACTATTTAAAAGCAATTAAAAACTATTAAAACTTAAAATAATTCTAAAAATTAATCTAATGACAATAAAATTAATCTAAAAACTGTAAAATTCCTAACTTAATGTATTTGAACTAAGAAAAATGAAAAACTTGTAAAAATATAAATTTTAATTTTTAATAATAAAATATTAATAAAAATCCAAAATTTATAAAAAAATTCAAAAAAGTTGCAAACTAGTTTATTTTAACCTAAATAAAACAGAAATGCACTTGAAATTACCAAAATACCCCTATTGGGCCTTAAAATGGGTAAATGACAAAACAGTCCCTTAATGGGCTTAGATTTGGCCCAATAAGAAAAAGTCAACCAAATAAGCCCAAAACTTCCAGTCTGACTTAAAATTTGATTTTAAGAACAAAACTGTGAAGGCCCAAAAGCTGAAAATGTGTTTAAGCTAGCTTATTTTAAAGCAACTTATTCTTAATGGGCTTTTTGGCCCATTAAGCTATAAGCTGATGCCATAAGTTAAAAATTGACACACCAGCTTCATTTGAGTTACCAAAGAGATATGTGAAAAGAAAATTTGAAAAAGCACAAGAAATAAGCCTGAAATAAGCCAAGACTCCCTTCACAAAACGACAAAATAGTCGTTTTTGAGTTCTATACCACCTCAAGTGTTGATTCAAGTTTCAAAAGTTTTTAAATGACTTAATTAAGCAAAATAATCAAAAATTTTTCCAATAAGCACAAGCAATAAGCCAAAATAAGCAATTAAGCACTTATGTAAAAGTCAACTTGATGAGTTTTCTAGTCAAACTTAAAAATCAAACCCTAATAAGATCCAGATCAAATCAATAGGTCAAATAAGGAAGATCTATCACAAAAAAATAAGTTGTTGCAAGTCTGGATAAGCCAAAATGGCTTATGAACAAGCTGTTTGATATTTAACACTAGCAGAGGCTAGTTTTGGAGGTTCAGCAGTGGGAAAAGTTTCCACTGCTTGAACAAATTGACTTTTTGTCTTTTGTGACTTTTTTGTGGATTCAAGTTAAGCAAAGGCACCCAAGTGATCAGTTAATCACAAGGAGTCAACATCAACAACAAAAACACAAATTCAATCAGCCACTCAATACAGTTTAATCAAAAGATCACCAGACTTTGCCCATATATGAACAATAAGTAGTTTTCACTCAATAATCCCTATAAGCAAGATTAAGCTGACCAAACTTCACCAAATGCATACACAAGCTATAAATAATACAAATGAACAAATATAAACAGGTTTCATGCATTGATTCAAAGACTAGATTCAGATTCAAGCAGATTAAAGTTACTGATGAACAAGAACAAGCATTTATGATACTTTGCTGATATACTTGACCACAAATCTAATTTCAAGCACTCAAATCTTCTTAACAAGTTACACAAACCTTAATTTAACACTTGTTAGCCCTAAACATGCATACACTCTAGGTGTTTCCAAAATCTTAGGTCAAAAATAGCAAAATCAAGTATTAAGCAGATACAAACATTAAACAACACCTTCCAATAACTCAATAACAACTTGTGATCTTAAACAGGTTAACCCAAACACCCCTTATCTTTTACAAATCCAAATTTAACAAAGTATAAGTGTGATTTAGTGTTACCCAAGCCCAATCAAACACAATAACAAGTATATTATGTAGTATCAAGCAAGATTAAGCCACAAAAAACAACAAGAACAATAGCAGAACTCAAAATCACAAAATTCAAGTATTTTGACAAATTTTTGGGTTCAAGAACTCAAATCTCATGAATGTACATCCACACTCACGAATTTTTGAGCTGATGTGCCTAGCTAAACAAGGCACAAGCTTCCACAACAAAGCTGCTAAGATTCAACAAGGTTAGATCAAAAGTATGAAAATCAGAAAAGTGACAAAGCTTGATTGATGCAACCTTTGTACCAACTCTTTGATTATCCCCAAGCCACAAGCCTCACAACACCTTGATAACTCTTTATTAGGGTGCTATGATCAACTTATAGCCTAAAAATTCCAAAGGTGTACCAAAGAACTTAGCAAAATATCAAGATTTTGGAAAAATATGCAATTTCTTGCACAATCTTTAAAAACAGGTTTTAGGATTCAAGATTAATAAACATTAAACATAAACAAGCATAGATTAAGATGACTCTTGGAATTCGTCACACGATTTCAAACACAATTCATTAATAATGAAGGAGGATTTACAAAAATGTTGACCAAAGGAAAACCAAGAGTAAACTGCTAAGTTGTGACCTAATGGCTTTATATAGAGCCTTACATGTGAGGTAAGAACTGATAAAAACATAAAACCCTAATGCTTGAAGTCCCAAAAATGCCCTTGAACTTGCTTGAATCATGTGAAGTATCTTTGGCAGTATGTGAAGTTGTATAGCTGTTGGAATTGCATCAAAGGCTCATAATGAGCTTAAGTTTGAAGCAAGAATCTTGAGCGTTGGATGGCTGGCCTATTTTGGCTTCTTCTTCAAAAACGTGTGTATGAGGGAACTCATGTGAACTTGTGGGTGATGTGGCATGCAAGGTGAGAGTTAGGATGTGTTTAGTGTCACCCTAATCATCATTCTAGAAGAGATTAGGGCTTAATTACAAGTAACTTAAGAAAACCCAATTCGTATGAACACCAAGAACACTTGGTTTAATCTATTTTTGTTTTTAAATAGGGTGTTAGGCGCCTAATTAATAAATTAATTAGGGTTAGTTAAATCTGGTGTGAGTGGAGGATGAGGTGGAGAAAAGCTGGGTGGTGATTGGTTGAATTAGGTTAGTGGGACACGTGGAGGATGGTGGTTGGTCTAGGTTACTTTCCTTGTCTGCCAGTTTTAGCCCTCAATCTTTCTATTTCCTTTCACTTGTTGTTTTAATAAACATAATCCGAATTACCTTTGTTGTGGAAGTTTTACTTTTCACACTTTTGCCCCAAATACTTTTCCAAAGTATTTTCAAGGGTATTTCTTGCCATTTGATGATTCTTGAAGGGCTGTTTTGGCATTTTCTTCAAAGATTATGGTCTTGACTTGTATGATTGACTTCTTTAAGGAATTATATTGACAAGTCTTGATTTATGAGGGACCATTCTTGCCAATTCTTCAAAGTGGAGGGCCCTTTTTGAAAATTTGACAAACTTTAAGGACCAATCATGTAATTATGAATAAAGAAGGGTTTAAAGTGTCAATTCTTCAATATTGGAGGACCCTTCTTGTACAATCTTCAAATCTTCAAGGGTAGTTATTAGAAAATCAACACTAGGGCTTGGTTCATTGTGCAGCTTCGTTTCCCGTGTTCGTTTTTGCTTGTTTCTTGTGATCTTTTGTCATTTTCTCAATATCCGTACCTAAAATACACAAGTAACAAACACAAGAATTTATTTTGCATTTTTCATGATATTTTATGCATTTAAAGCCCGTTTTGGACGATGAGACTATGTATAAAAGCAGTCTCATCATTTACGTTTTGACGTTTTATCATTCGTCGTAGTTTAATCGTAATCGTCGTCATTTTCATTTTTCCTTTGTCTCATCAATATTAATCTCAAATACCATCAAGTTTAACACACCCATTAATCCTCCTCGAGAACGAACTCACAATTTACTTTGGGGTCATTAGCATTTGATTTTCCTTAATCATTTGTTCAATACTTACCACATTTACGCCTTTTTCCTAAAGGGTGTAATTTACTACATATCACTTTGGCGCCGCTACCGGGGAAGCGTGTTGTGTTAAGTTTGAAAAATTTTGTTTTTGATATTATCCATAGCTAGTATTTGTGTGATTAGCACTCTAATCATACATATTATTGGTTTTTGTTGTTTTTGTGAATATTATTACTATAGTGTATACGTATCACAATAAATCCACAATATCTCCAAAAGCGTGAAAACACAACCTTAATTGGGATTTCATCACTCATTTATTGTATTCTAATCTAAACTAAAAGAAAAGGCAAAATAGATAATTACTTTCGAGAAGCTTGATTTTTATTAACACAAACTATAAGGTGGGTATAAGGCGTTTGTATTTCACGACCTAAAGGAAAAAGGCTCTTAAGTGCTTAGCACCGTCTCGTTTCTCCCTCTTGCTTGTGCGTGTTGAGAGAAAAAAGGCTAATCGAGGGTTTGCCGACCAAAGTATTATCTACATATCATATATATTTTCTTTGTTTCAAAGATTAAACCCTCTTGAACGTTTTGTTGTTCCACCAACGTTCTAAAGTCATCGAAGGCGTTCATTCAACGTGATCGTTTTCATTTCTTGAGGCTCCTTTAATCGAGAAATCGATTCGAGAGGAGATTTGTAGATTGTGTCTACGTAATTCACGAGAAAAATCCAAAAAAAGTTAAAAACAATCAAAAGCACAAAAAATTTGGAAAAAGTAAAAACACAAAAAAAGAATCTTCTTTGCTCATCCCCACGTTGTACGTGACGTTTATGTAAACTCGTAACCAAGCAAAACGTACACGTAAACGTCAAAACCGAAAGGAAGGAACACCATCCCCTTCTAGTGAAGAATCTCCCATTGACGAACCCATCGTAGAACAAGAAGCTTCCATGGATAATTGTACTATGATGGAGTTGCTTCAAGCACCCACCAAGGGTTATGGAGAAGCGATTATGATTCCCGCTATCCTTGAGGAGAATTTTGAGGTTAAAACGGGTTTATTGTCCATGATCCAAAACAACAAGTTTCGTGGTGACGAAAAGGACAACCCTGATAACCACATTCGCCATTTCAATCGTCTTACGTCGACTTGCAAGTTTAAGGACGTCTCGAATGACATGATTAAGATGGTGCTTTTTCTGTATTCCTTAGCGGGGCCCGCTAAAATATGGTTAGAGAAAGAGCCACCCAATTCTATATTGACGTGAAAGGATCTCGTTTCAAAGTTCGTGAACCAATTTTTCCCGCCCTCTAAGACTACGCATTTGAAAAACGAGATTTCAAAGTTTTCGCAACAATATAAAGAGAGTTTTTCAACGGCTTGGAATCGGTTTAAGGAAATGTTGCATGAATGTCCTCATCATGGTTTTTCCGACTTACACCAAATCGATACGTTTTACAATGGTTTGAATGATCATGAACGATACTATCTTACTGCCGCCGCGGGTGGTAATTTTTTGTGTAAAATGATCGAGGAATCATTGTTGATCATTGAAAATAGGTCCAAGGTTTATAGCCTTCGTAGCACACCAAGTGTTAACAAGGCTTCGTATTTGCCTTCATTGTCACATACCATTGATGCTTGCCAAATAGAGGCTAATTTGGAAAACAAGATTTTTGATAAGCTTAAGGGATTATTGATAGAGTTTAAAGTTGGTTAACAACCCACTCCCGCTACGAATAAAGCGGTTAAGGTTTCTTGTGTTTATTGTGGTGGAGATCACGATTTCTCCGAGTGTATTACCGCCGGTGGTAACACTTCGAGTGCCTACGCGGCCACGGGAACTTATAACCAAAACGGTCAAGTTACCCGCACTAATCAAATGACTCCACCGGGTTTTCTACCAAATCAAAATGCTAACAATTATCGAAACAATCAAGTTGGTTACCAAGGAAATCAAAGGAACAATTTTATGGGTAACAACAATGGGAATCAAGGGACTAGTAATCAAGTGCAAAAACAAAATCAAAACCGTAATTTTCAAAACCCGAGTCAAGGATTTCAAAATGCTTACATTAAGGAGGTTCAAAAGGACTTTTTGAATTACGCTACGGCAAATGACAAGATTCTCGAAAATATCCAAGAGCAATTGGCTAGTCAAGCTAGGGAAAATGCCAACATGAAAATTGAGTAGAAAAACGATTTTGCAAATCAATTTAGAGGTAAAAAAATAAAATTGAGCAAAGTCAATCTAGGCTTGAACAAAGGATAGACCAAAGTGCCGCTAAGAAAGAAGTTAAGCTCAATGCTATTTTGGAAGCAATTATGATGAACAAAGCCTCTAGTTCGGGTGGTATTCCTAGCAACACTGTAACACCCTACGTGGATAAGTGGACCGTTACGTGTATTTATGGCGTGCCATCAAAGCATAAGGTAAATGTCCTAAAACATTAACTGACCATAACGGAAATACAAGAATCAAACATCGGTAATCCAACCTAAGCTCAAAACATGAAAAGTAAAATACTGAAAGAAAGGACTGAATAATGTCCAACGGTAATATAAATGAATTGCATAAAGTAAAGAAGTCTAGACGGCTTCCATCCAATGCACATGCTCTCACAACCTTAAGAGTGTCCTGGTCTACCTGCCGTTAGAACATGAAAGAACTACGGCTGAGCATAACAATCAGTGAACGGATATAATGCGTGATAGGAATATACTGAACTTGAAATAATTAATATTTACTGAAGCTGAAAGACTGATATGTGGAGTACGATGAAAACTATAGAAAATCTGATAAGCCTGATTTATAAATAATAAAACCGAACTGTTATCTGTTAAATCTGAAAACATGCATTTACTGTATTTTAATTGCCAAGAGCTTATATAGGTCATGTGCTGTAACAACTGTTGCATGAATAACTGGAGGGGTGACCTCGTCATGCTGTAGAGGGGTGACCTCTAATTACTGTGCTGTTTGGAGGGATCAGCTCCAATGTGAAGGATGTAGAGCACACACCACATCCACCTGATAAACTGTAAACTGATAGCCTAGGATGCATCCATACGCTCCACTAATAATACTGATAAAATGACCAAGCTGAGCTGAGTGGAATGTTGTAGGATATCACTCTCCTACATGTGAGTCATGACACCGGTGCCTCTAGTGTCATGGTTACGGTACCTCTGTAACTAGTACATAAACTGGTCATGCTTGTATATAAAGCTCAGGCAATAAATTTAGTTATTAAAGTGATTACTGATAAGTTCAAAACATATATTGGGAAAACATTTGGCTGCAGAAGGGGAATCCTAATCATGCATAGAAGAAAGTCCATACTGAAGGACGGGAAATCCGTACCTCGTGTCCAGTAACTGACTGGAGGAAGACTGAACGAACACTACTCGGTCTTCACGGAAGCTACAATAATAATAGACGCGAATAAGTTATCTGCCTATATGAAATTAGTGACATAATCTGTGTCACTAAAAAGTGTCACCAAAACTGGATTTTAAAAACTGTCTATAAAATGAATATGCGACAGAATTCGGCGTCGCTAAACTCTCGCTAATCTCAGTTTTAATAGGCCAATTTCTGTCCTGAATTTACCCACTGATTACTTAGGAATTCTCACTGGTTTGCTAAAGTTTCCCACTGTATTTGAACAACCAAAGACCCCCTTTCCTGTTACAAAACATACCGAGACCTTAGGGTCTCGGTTTCCCCTTTGTTTGGTTGATTAAAGGCTGCGGCTTGGCAAAACCATGCACCACGACCCCTGATGATTTCTGGTTCGCTGCTGTCCAACCCCAACCAACAGCCTAACGGCTGGGTCACATAAAACGAACACCGAGACACCTAGTGTGTCTCGGTTTGTGTGCAACACCCCAAAACCCACACACGAATCATTGATTTCATGGTTACTCTTTGACTTAAAACATTTTTTTTATTTTAACAAATGAGATTCGTGATCAATTAAGAACGAGGAGGATTAGGTATTACCTTGATTTGCGTGATTAGAGGAATAATGATTACACCAACGAATGAATGATCAAACCCAAGCCGTCGCCCCTTTATTTTTGTCTTGTTTTTCTGCCGTCAGTTTTTCAATACACCAAACGAACCCTACCTTTTTTTGTTTACAGTTTTGTGAAAAAATGGGAAAGGGTTAAACCCCCGTTTTTTTTCTTAGGCATGGACCGAGCCTAAAAGTCCATTTTCCTTTTCCTTGGCCTTCTTAAAACCGGCCCCTTAATTATATAGTTTGTTTTACATTTAAGATTATTCACGAATGTTCGTATTTAATTCTTGCGTTTTTACTTTTCTGAACGTAAACTAACTTTTCTGTGTAATAATACATTCGTAATATTTATTTTCCTGAATAATTATATATAGCTTATAATAATCGAAACTGCGTATTTAATATTTTAATTTTTAAATACGGGTTTTTACAATTCTTCCCATCTAAAAAGAATAATTCGTCCCCGAATTAAGGGTGCGATAATGTTGTGGTTTTATAATTCTTCCCTTCTAAAAAGAAACAATTCGTCCTCGAATTAAAGGTAATAAGCTGATGAAACAATAAAAACTGAAAGATCACGTAAACTGAAAAGACAAATAAGCTGAAGAATAATGCATCTCTAAATAAGACATAATACTGCTTATAGATATATACATGATGTGACTGAAATTATCATATAACGTGGCATGGCTGAAGAGAACATGGAACATAACCTGACTGAAAGAACTTAACTGGATTTATAGAAGGGAAAGTGATGAGAGGTCCGGATGGACTCCTCCGTTTTGAGTGGCTTCCCGCTCAAAACGATTCCTTAGAAGGTCTAAGCATAATAACAATCTTGGTCCTGATGACCCTGTCCTGATGATTCTGAATAGTTTCTGGGAAATTGAAATCTCCCATTACACAAGTGTTTCCTTATGGGACCATCGAGCTAGCTCAAGATGATGGTCCTAACTTCAAGGTGAATGGACATAGGCTTAAGCAATACTTTGGTGGGGAAATTCCTTCAATGGTTGACCTCGACCAAGTCACCTTCCCCAATGATAATTAGCATTGAGGGGATCGAGTCGAGCTCATGACTCGGTAATAAAAAACGAGGTGCCTTGTGGGGAGATCCCATGCTTATCTTTTTATGCTTTCTAATAAATAATGAGAGGGGATTTGTGCCCTTCCAACTCGTTGTCTCGTGGTTGTTTGTGATTGTGTTATCTAGATCATCATCATCTACGATTGAAGACTCTCGTGTTCGTTTACGTGAGCCTCCATCGTTTGCTTGAAGAAGTTTTTCACGAATCCATGACATGTCCTTTATTGTTCTAACAATTATCTTTTAGCATACTTAATAAACGGCTTAAGATATATTGTTGATCACCCTTTCCATGCTAGATCCTAAGCATTCTACTCTTCGTATCTAGTATGGGGGTGCTCCACCTTTAGACTCGAAACATTGAGGACAATGTTTACTCTTAATATGGGGGGTGAATAGGTACTTGATTTGCTACGCCCTCACGTTTTCCAACTTTCAATGTTTTGTTTTGTTGGTAATAAGGCTAAAAATAGCCAAATTTTAAAAGTTTTCTTAGTTTTAATAAGCGTTTTAAGATACGAATGTATATTTTCCGATGGGTAGAATAAGAGCTAATTTTTGACTTGATGGGCATTTGGAGCCCTTTACATTCCTTAACCCGCTCAATTCAAGTTTTGCTAGACTTTTATATAGGGAACTTTAAAACGCGAAAGTCTTAGCTCATTCGGGTTAAGAACAAGAACTTTTCGCAAGTTCCTATAATTGATCCTAGAAAGTCACTTATCAAGGGAACTATAAAATGCATTCTCTAAACTTGAAAAAGTCTAAGAAAGTGCAAGATCCTATAGGTGGCTTGAAAACCCAAAACTTTGATTTGATATAGTCTTAATGAAAGCTAATCCAAATTTGGCTTAATTTTGACTTGCATGGCTAAGTATTCACGAGTATCTTTAATTAGAGGTCTTTATATAGTGAAGAACGAGAAATGATAGAGTTAGACAAGTGATCATGCTAAACGTAGAACATGAAAATGTTCTTTCAAAAACTCATATGTTTTTAATTGTGGATTTTTCTTCCCATAAGATCAATGCATTAGGAATAAAAATAATTGCAATAAGTAAGGTCGTACGATTTGAAAGGTTACGTAGCTTCTAGCCCAAGATCGTTTAATAGTTGCTCGGGGTTGAATAGAGTTCATAGCCAAGGCATAACTTATTGAAGCGGGACGCGAAGATTGGTGAAGATCCAAAAAGGCCCTAACAAGGCACAAGGAGCTCTATTTTGTTGCTAAAGATCCAAGATGGTGTGAAGTATCATTATTCCTAAATCAATATGAAGGATCGAGACACACGACGAAAAACAATTACTCCCCTAAAGATCATGGAGAAAGTCTATCCAAAAAGACCCTAACAAGGTATGAGGATAAATATATCCAAGTCCGAAAAGGAGGCGGATCGTTGTATATCAAAGTCCAAAATAAAGATTGAAGAAAAATGATGAAGTCGTGGTCCAAATATGAAGAATCTCTCAAAAACGTCAAGTGAAGAAATTTCAAAATATGAAGAGAAGACCATAATTTCAAGAACGTCTTCCCAAGATTTGAAGTATGAAGTACATGCCAAATATCGGTCCGAGAAAGGTCTCAAATCGTGAAACGAGTTATGCCAAGATATGAACTTAAGGAGATACACGAGAATCCGTTTTAAAAGATTTTGTCCTTTGGCTAACTATCAATTAAATCGTGCTACTTTGATTTCGGACTAATAAATACTCAAATAAGTCAATATGAATCACTTGTGATCCATGACAAATAGTTAAAAAATGCTAGTAACCCATTTCCTTTTATAATAACTAGGATTGCGGGGAGAAAAAGTATTACACAATTTGGACGTATGAGTAGTGTTAGCATTGTGACTTGTACCAACAATGATCTCGTTTTTTCACTTAGCATGGAATGTATGACAATCAAGGATGACGAAATTTACTCTAAGGGACATTTACTTGTTTCTATTCATTGACCGTAAAAGTCACATTCGTGATGAAAATCATACATTATGTCTTTACACATCTTCGTAGTATTGTTGCAAGTCTTTTACTTTTCAATAAAGGTTAATAAAATTGAATTTTGGTAATGCTTAGATACTTTATTCTAGCATTGCGTGAGGGCACGACAATGGCTTAGTATGGGGGAGTGATGAGATGGCATTTATACATGATCTCATCGTTCTTTTCGGGCTTTAAATGCATTAAAATGTCATAAAATACCATATATATATGCTTGTATTTGTTTACTTGTGTGTTTTAGGTATGGATATCGTGAAAAAGACAAAAGATCACAAGAAACAAGGAAAAACGGACACGAGAAACGAAGCCGTACAAAGAACCAGGTCCTAGTTCATGATTTATCCAAGATTAATCCTTGAAGACTTGAAGATGTACAAGATTTATCCTCAAAATATGAATAAATGACACTTAAAACCCTTGTATATTCATAATTACAAGTTTGGTCCCTTAAGTTTGTCAAAACTACAAAATGGTCCTTCAACTTTGAAGATTTGGCAAGATTAGTCCCTCATCAATTCTAATTTGTCACTTATGGTCCATCATAAAGTCAAATAACCAATGAAGACCTTTGAAGATCAAGAATGTCCAAAATCAGTCCCTCAAATATGGAAAAATGGCAAAAATAACCCTTGAAAACCTTTTGCCAAAGTTTTGGGGAAAAAGTGTAAAATTCAAAACTTCATTAACAAAGGAAAACGTGTTTTGTTGGTTGAAAACTTGTTTTACCATATTTATCAAAACACAAGGGCTGCTTATGTCATTTCCCAAACTTCAAATAAACACAAACACGCGCCAAACACCCCATCCCACCATTTTTCGGATCAAAAGTTACCACTGTTCATGTTCATCCACCCAGATTTACCATCCACTTAAACAAAGGGTAAATCCAAATTAACCCTACCCACACTTGATTCACACATGCAGAAACTCATCCCACACCCAAAACCCTCACTCCCACTCACCAAAGGGTCCCACCATTTCATACGTCCACCCATCACATAACAACTTAACCTCCAAGGAATGCAAGGTGTCAAAATCAACAGCCTACACTCCTTGCTTGGTTACAAAGCTAAAATGAACGACTTGGATGCATTTGGACAGCTCAATATCAAAATTCGTCTAGAAGATTCAAGGGCATTTTAGGGACTTCATAGCTAGGGTTTTCTCATTGTAATCTCATCCCTTGTGGCCTATATAAGGACTCCTCAACTTGTGAGAGAGCCTTGTTCCAGTTTTACCTTTTAAACATTGTAATTCCTTTTTAAATTTTATAAAAGTTGGTATTTTGAGAAAATTGTAATTCCTTTTTATGTTTTTGAAAGTTGGTGTCGTTTAAGGGTAATTCTGAGTTCCATTATATGTTATAAGTGTGCTTGAATCTTGTGGTTCAAGGACGTTTATGTTTGGTAAGGTTTTCAAGTTTGAAGAAAGCTTGAAAAGTGGTTTCTGATTTTGTTATTTTGCTTATACTAATCCTTAACCAAAAGCTATAAGCTCTTACAAGCTTGTTGACACCAAGCTTGTGAAAGGATTGGAGCCTTTGGTTGGGTTGTTTGTTCATTGTGTTTGAAGAAATCAAGCCCTTGAGTTTCTACTTTGAAACATCAACCAAGGCAGTCATCCATCTTTCTTGTTGAAGTACGTTGGTCTTGTTCTAGTTGTTGAACAAGGTCCAAGGAGCATTGCTGGTCCTCCTAGGATGTTGTGGAGGACAGGTATAAGCTCTTGTTAAGATTCCTCAAAAAAAATCACATGTTATGGTCTGTTTTATGTTTTGCTATGTGATTTGGCGATTTTGTGTTTTGCTTTGTGTTTTATGGTTGGTATCTGTTAGTTGTCACCTAGTGTAGCTATTTGATCATTAAAATCAGTAGGTTGTTTGAAGGATTAAGAAGTTTGTTTAAAAAGTGCTTATTAAAGGATTGTTTGGGATTACTGGTTCATAAGGCCTTATGGCCTTGTGCCCTTGGTTCTTAGGGTTTGGGAAGTCTAAACAAGTCATAATATACAAGTTTTAGTCATTGGTTAAGTTTCTGAAAGTTTGGAAAAAGGATTTCAAGTTTTTCAAAAATCTGATAAAAGTTGTTTTGAAATTGGTCAAACACATCAGATCCAATAACTTCTTTGTTTGTTGGATCTAAGGTCTAAAATCAGGTTTGGGAATAGTTTAGGTGATAAGCTATCTATTGGTTATCTGGTTGTTGAATTTGGTGGCTTATTGAGTGTGCTATAGCTTATCAAAGTTAGCTGAAGTGGTCATTTGCATCAGCAAAGTGACCACCTCATTTTGTTCTTGCAATTGTTATCCTAGTGTATGCCTTGTGATTTTGCTGCTTGGAACTTGTTTATGTGCTGCTTGTGAGTGGATTTTGCTATTTGGTGTGCCTTGTATCTGGCTTATAAGCTAACTGGCTTATTAAGCCCTTATTGCCAAAATCTGTCATCAAAAGGTCAACTGACCTCTTGATTCACAAGGACTCCTCCTTGAGTTCTTCACAAAAGTTGCTTATAACAAGCTCATATACCATCCCTGATCATTTGGTTAACTTTGGATTTCTTTGACTTTTGGTCAAATAAGCACAAATTGGCTTATTTTTGAGAACTGCTTATTGGTACATGCAACAACTTAGTTTCTGTAATAGAACTCATTTTTCTCAGCTTAATAACAAGTCTGGAAGGTTACAAGTCTTTTGGTTAAGCTTTTGCTAGGAAACTAGCTTATTTGGCTTTTTCAGCCAGCTTATTGGTTCATACAGCTTATTCTACTTGGCTTTTTGTGATTTTCTTGATTGATTATTCTTAGTTAAGCTATTTGTGAGCTTTTGCAACAAACCAGAGCTTCTAAAACCCCCTAGAACTCTAACCCGACTATTTTGTCGTTTAGTGGATTTCTATTTTGCTTATTTCTGGCTTATTGAGTAAGCTTTTTCAAAATTTCTTTTTACAGATCTCTTAGGCATCTCAAAAGAAGGTTGTGTGTTTAAGCAGAGCTTATGGCATTGGCTTATTGCTTAATGGGCTTATTGGCCCAATAAGAATAAGTTGTTTGTTATTTAATCTGTGATAAGCTCATATTCAGCTTTAGGGCCTTCAGACTTTGTGCTTAGACTTAAATTTTGAGTCAGATAGGGCTTTTTCAGGTCATTTGGGCCTAGTTTGACTTTTTGGGCCCAAAAGCCCATTTAAGTTGACTATTTTTGGTTTTAGCCCATTTTGGGGCCCATTAGGGGTATTTTGGTAATTTCACTTTCTTTTTTAGAGTATTTAGGTTAAAATAAACTAGTTTGCAAGTTTTTAGAATTTTTATAATTTTTGGATTTTTAATATTATTTTATTATTAAATTTCAAATTTCACATTTTTGCACTTTTTATATTTTTCTTAGCTTAAATACCTAAAAATAGGATTTTTTTCAACTCTTAGATTAATTTTATCATCATTGGATTATTTTTTATAATTATTTTAAGTTTTAATAGTTTTTAGATCATTTTAAATAGTTTTTCTTAGTTTAAAAATTTATAAAAATAGTCTTTAATCTTTTTAGGTCATTTTAGAGGTTTACCAATTGAAAAATCTTTATTTGGGCTTTTTGATAATTAATTTGATTTTTAGGGCTTTAATTAGCATTTAAAAATTAATATTTAATTAATTAAAAGGTTTGAAAAAGTTTTGATCATTGGTAAACTGTTAGTTTATTTATTTTGATTTTTGGTAAATTTTTGGGAATTTTTAGAATTAATTTTTATTTTTGTACTTTTTACGGTTTTTCGTTTAGTCGTAATAGTAATTAATTTCACGTCTTCGTCATTCTCTTTTCTCATCCCCTTCTTTCAAATATTAATCTCAAATCTTGCTACATTTTAGTCACACACATATACCTCCTTGGGAAACGAACTTTTCACCTTTGGGTCATTAACACTTGATTTTCCTAAATCAATTGTTTAATACTTACCGCTAGGGGTGAGCATAAAACCGAAAAACCGAACCGAAAACCGAAAAACCGAAAAAAACCGCACCAAAAAAACCGCCCCATTCAAAACCGAAGGGATGGTTTTCATATTTTTGAAAACCGAATGTTTGGGGCGGTTTTTGGTTGCATGTATAAAACCGAACCGAAAAAACCACCCCGCCCCACTTAGGTCTTCAAAATTAATATATTTTTTATATATTTAGATACTTCTACTTGTGATATTTCTAATATATCTAGTTGTTTTCTTTTTATTTAAATATACACATTTGTAAAACATATTAAAGTAATAGATCATAAATTTTTTTTCACCTAAACTTTGTTAGATTTGTGATTCCTACATACGAGTTTTCATTATGATTTTTAGTTTTTTATAATTTGATGGTAGATAAAGTTGCTATTATTGTAGTGTATATAATTGATTGAAACTATTATTTTTGGTTCCAACTTGCAATTATGATTAGTTTAATTTGTGTCGAAAGTGATCGACTATTAATGTGGTTTTTGTAAATAGAAAACGACCCAATGCGTAAAATGAAAGGAGAAAAAAAAAACCAAAATAAAAACCGAAACCGAACCGCTACAATGAAAAAAGCCGAAAAACCGAAACCAAAAAAACCGAATTCAAATGGTTTGCAATATGCAAAAACCGAAGTTTACGGTTTGGTTTTTGGTTTTAGCATAAAACCGCCCCAAACCACCCCATGCTCACCCCTACTTACCGCTTTTACGCCTTTTTCCTAAAAGGTTGTAATTTACTACAATCATTTTGGCACCGCTGCCGGGGAGGTGTGCCGTGATTAACTTGTCTTGTTTTTTTTAATATTAACCATAAATAGTATTTGTATTAGTAGAAATCTACTAATACGTATTATCGGTTTTTTTGGTTTTTCTTGTGAAATTATTATTACTATATTGTATTAAGTATCACAACCAATGCAAAATATCTCCAAAGTGTGAAAACACAACCTTAATTGGGATTTGATCTCCTAATTATTATACTCGAATCTCAAACAAAAGAAAAAGGCAAAAATAGATAAATACTTTCGTGAAGCTCGATTTTGAAAAATACGAACTATAAGGTGGGTATAAGGCGGGTATTATAAAATATACCCTAAGGAAAAAGGCTCTTAAGTGCTTCGCGCCGCCTCGTTTCCCCGCTTGCTTGTGAGTATTTTGAGATTGAAGGCTAATCGAGGGTTTTGCCGCCCAAAGTATTATTACGTATAACATATTTGCTTGGTTTCTTTGTGATTAAACCCTTTTGAACAATTTGGTTTTCACCAAAGTTCTAAAGTCATTCGAAGGCGTTCACTCCAGGTGATCGTTTTCATTCTTTTGAGGCTTCTTTAATCAAGAGTTTGATTCGAGGAGAGATTTGGTAGATTGTTGTCTACGAAGATACACCAAAATCCAAAAAAAATTAAAAACAATCAAAAACACAAAAAAATTGAAAATTCACAAAACACCCAAAAAGAATCTTCTTTGCTCACCTCCCATTCTACGTGAAGTTTATGCTAACTCGTATTCAAGCAAAACGAGCTCGTAAACGTCGTCAAAATCAAGGAAATCAAGAGACATTGATTGAAGAACAAACTCCAATTGTTGAACCTATTGTAGAACAAGAAGTCGTCATGGCTAATCGTACTATGATGGAGTTGCTTCATGCACCCACCGAGGGTTTTGGAGAGGCCATTATGATTCCCGCTATCCTTGCGGAGAATTTCGAGATTAAGACGGGTTTAATGTCGATGTTGCAAGCAAATAAGTTTAGAGGTCATGAAAAAGACAACCCGCATTACCACATAAGGAATTTTAATCGTCTCACCGCAACTAGCAAGTTTAAGGATGTTCCACATGACGCCATTAAGATGATGTTGTTTCCATACTCGTTAGATGGACCCGCTAAAAATTGTCTTGAGAAAGAACCGCCAAATTCAATTTTGACATGGGGTGATCTCGTTTCTATGTTTGTGAACAAATTTTTTCCACCATCTAAAACAACACATTTGAAACATGAGATTTCAAGATTTGTACAATGAAATAATGAGAGTTTTTCAATGGCACGGGAACAATTTAAGGAAATGTTACATGAATGTCCACACCATGATTTTTCGAAATTGCATCAAGTTGATACTTTTTATAATGGGCTTAATGATCATGAACGAGATTATTTGAATGCCGACGCGGGTGGTAATTTTTTGTGAAAAACGACCGATGAAGCTTTAAAGATTATCGAGAATAGATCTAAGGTTTACAACCCTCGTAACACACCGAGTGTTGCCAATATGGGTTTGTCATCGTCGTCATCGTCTCGTAGCATTAATGCCTTACATGATGAAGCTAATGAGGAAAATCGGTTTTTCGATAGGTTTTCAAATCTTATGACTCATTGGAAAGCACAAGATGCTTTGAATTCCGCTTCGGTTAAAGCGGTTGATAAGAGTTGTTTGTCTTGTGGTGGAGCTCATGATCATTCCGAGTGCATTACTGCCGGTGGTAACACTTTGAGTGCTTACGTAGCAACGGGAACTTACAACCAAAACGGCCAAGGTTCCCGCCCAAATCAAGCTCCACCAAATCAAAATGCTAATAACTATCGAAACAACAATCAAGGTGGTAATTATCAAGGCAATTCACGTAACTACAACAAAGGGAATTATCAAAGTGGGAATGGACAAGTTACTAATCAAAACCAAAACCGTGATTTTCAAAACACTACACAAGGTTTTCAAAATGCTCACACTACAAATCTTCAAGGAGAATTTTTGGATTATGCTAAAGCAAATGATGCTAAATTTGATAACATGCAACGTGAGATGATTAGCTTAAGATCCGAGTTGAAAAACGAGCTTAAAAACAAACTTTCTAATGAACTTAAGACTCATGCAAATAAAATGGAAGGAAATGTTCAACGTCTTCAACAAAATCAACAAAAGATGGAACAAGGACAACATGAGATTAAGCAAGAATTGTTAAAAGCGGATTTAAGGCAATCAAAATTTGAAGACCGAATGGCAAAAATGTTTGAAGCAATCATGTGTAAACCCTCTTCCTCGGGTGGTCTTCCTAGTGATACCATTGCAAACCCGAAGGGAGAAATGAAGGTTATTACTACACGAAGTGGTAAAACTTTCAAGGAACCAATCTCTCGTCCAAGTACTTCTACGGAGAAGGAAATCGAGAAAGAGCCCGAGGTGATGGTCGAAAAGGAGCATATCATAAGCCCACAAAGTACCGCTCATACCACACCTACGGTTGAACCAATACCAATCATGGAACCCGAGTTTCCAAGGGCGTTTCCTAATGTCCTACCCACACCACCCTTACCTTACCCTTCGAGACGAAACAAAGAGAAATTGCAAGAACGTAACAAACAACAAATCGAGCTTTTTATAAAAATGTTTCAACAAGTGCATTTTGATGTGAGTTTATCCAACGCGTTGTTATATATGCCCCGTTTCCCTTCCAATTTTAAAAGTATGATGATCGATAAGGAAAAGCTTTCAAATCTTGCTAATTGTTCTTCGGTTTATCTTAACCGCATACCAGAAAAAGTTGGTGACCCCGGAAAGTTTCTCATTCCTAGTGACATACAAGATATGAAAGAATGCCTCGCCTTGGCCGATCTTGGTGCGAGCATTAATTTGATGCCATTTTCCATTTGGAAATCGCTTTCGCTTCCGGCTCTTACTCCTTCGAACATGTCTATCGAGATGGCTGATCATTCTACGATTTTAGCATGTGGAGTAGCCGAGGATGTTTTCATGAAAGTGGGGAAGTTCTACTATCCCGTTGATTTTATAGTAGTTGACATCCCCGCGGATCCTCAAGTTCCTCTAATTTTAGGTCGTCCATTTTTAGACACCTCGATATCGCTTATCGACGTTCATGCAAGAACTATCACTTTGAGATTCAACGAAGAGGAACTTGTTATAAACGCTACTCAAAACTCAAAACCTTCTCATGTTTATGCAATCGCTACCATCAATCACATTGACTTAGTTGATGTGGTTTGCGATGAGTTTTCACAAGAAGTGTTAGGTTTTTCCGATAGCTCGTCAAGTGGCAATCCCACTATTTTAGATCCGATTCTTGTTAATTCTACACCAAATCTCACTCCATTCCAAGGAGGCGATTTTACTTCAAATGGAATCGACAATGAAGATGAGGTGTTTATTAGTGATGATACTTCTATTCCAACATTTCTTCCGCCGATGGAAGTTATGAGTGTTGAGCAAAAATCTTCAATCGAGGAACCGCTTATCCTTGAATTGAAAGATCTTCCTTCTCACCTTGAATACGAATTCTTAGAAGGTGATGACAAGTTGCCGGTTATTATTGCAAGAGGTCTTGCTAATGATGAAAAAACCGAGCTCTTGAAAGTTCTTAAAGCTCATAAAGGGGCAATTGCGTGGAAAATTTCTGACATTAAGGGGATTGACCTAAAATTTTGTACTCACAAGATTTTAATGGAGGAGGACTACAAACCCGTAATTCAAAGTCAAAGAAGGGTAAACCCCAAAATTCACGATGTCATTAAAAAGGAAGTACTAAAACTCCTTGACGCGGGAATGATTTATCCTATCTCCGATAGCCCATGGGTGAGCCCAATCCATTGTGTCCATAAAAGGGAGGACCGTTGTGCCTAATGAAAACAACGAGTTAATTCCCAATCGTGTTGTGACCGGTTGGAGGGTGTGTATTGACTACCGAAAGTTAAATGACGCCACTCGTAAAGACCACTTTCCTTTGCCCTTCATGGATCAAATGTTGGAGCGACTTGCGGGAAATGAATTCTATTGGTTTTTAGATGGTTTTTCCGGTTACTTTCAAATCCCTATCGACCCTCGTGATCAAGAGAAGACTACGTTTACGTGTCCTTATGGAACGTTTGCCTATCGTAGGATGCCTTTCGGACTTTGTAATGCATCGGGTATGTTTCAACGGTGTATGATGGCAATTTTTCACGATATGATCGAGAAGTCGATGGAAGTGTTTATGGATGACTTTTCGGTGTTTGGCAATTCGTTCACGTCATGTTTATCTAATCTCGAGCAAATGTTAAAACGTTGTGAAGAAACCAATCTTGTGCTTAATTGGGAAAAATGTCATTTCATGTGTAAACAAGGAATCGTCTTAGGACATAAGGTCTCTAAAGCGGGGATTGAGGTCGATAAAGCTAAGGTAGACGTCATCACCAAGTTACCTCATCCCAAAATCGTTAAGGGAGTTAGGAGTTTCCTAGGCCATGCGGGCTTTTATCGTCGTTTCATCAAAGACTTTTCGAAAATCTCTCGACCTATGACACACCTTCTCGAGAAGGATGCTCCTTTTAACTTCAATGAGGATTATGTTAGAGCTTTCGAAACTCTCAAAAGGAAACTTACCGAAGCTTCCATTCTTGTTGCTCCTAATTGGGAATTACCCTTTGAAATCATGTGCGATGCAAGTGATTATGCTATAGGGGCCGTCTTAGGGCAACGTTATGAAAAGCATTTCCGTCCTATCCATTATGCTAGTAAGACAATGACTGAGGCTCAATTAAAGTACACCACAACGGAAAAGGAATTCCTTTCCGTGGTCAATGCTTTTGAGAAATTCCGACCTTATATCGTCTTAACTAAAAGCATCGTGTATACCGACCATTCGGCTATCAAGTATCTCTTAGCTAAGCAAGATGCTAAGCCGAGATTGCTTCGTTGGATGCTCCTCCTCCAAGAATTTGATGTCACCGTGCTTGACAAAAAAAGGAGCCGAGAATCTAGCGGCCGATCATCTCTCTCGTCTAGAAGATCCTCACAAATATGTTTTCGAGAACAAGGAAATCACCGAAACATTTCCTATCTAGACTCTCGGTGTAGTGAATTCTAAAGACACCACCCCATGGTTTGCCGACATTTCAAATTACCATGCGGGCAATTTCATAATCAAGGGTATGATGACACAACAAAAGCGAAAATTCTTTCGTGACGTCAAGTTCTATTTTTGGGACGACCCTTATCTCTTTCGGGTTTGTGCGGATCAACTCGTTTGACGTTGTGTTTTTGGTGCCGAAGCTTCTAATATCCTTAGAGCTTGTCACGAGGGACCCACGGGTGGTCACCACGGTGCTAATCTCACGTCTAAGAAAGTGTTCGATGACGGCTTCTTTTGGCATTCTATATATCGTGATGCACACGCACTTGTGAAGTCGTGTGATTCGTGCCAACGTCAAGGAAAATCGTCTCAACGTGATGAAATGCCGCAAAACATAATTCAAGTGTGTGAGATTTTCGACATTTGGGGCATAGACTTTCTGGGGCCGTTCCCATCGTCTCATGGTAACAAGTATATCCTCGTCGCGGTTGACTACCTTTCTAAGTGGGTGGAAGCTAAGGCTTTACCTACTAATGATGCTCGTGTGGTAGTGAAGTTTTTGAAGCAACTATTCTCTCGGTTCAGAACCCCTCGTGCTATTATAAGCGATCGTGGAACCCATTTTTGTAATGACCAATTCGAGAAGGTCTTAAAGAAATATGGAGTTACTCATAGTCTTTCTACGGCTTATCACCCGCAAACGAGTGGGCAAGTCGAGGTTTCAAACCGAGCTTTGAAGAGGATTTTAGAGAGGTCGATTGGAGTAAAACCGTGCTTCATGGTCCAACAAACTCGATGACGCTTTATGGGCCTTTAGGACCGCTTATAAGACACCTATCGGTTGTAATCCTTATAAGTTAGTCTATGGGAAGAATTGTCATTTGCCCATTGAATTGGAGCACAAGGCATATTGGGCCCTTAAGCATGCTAATAAGTGTGAAAACACTTATCCTTTTACCGCTTATTTCCAATAATAACAAGACCAAAACGTGCAATTTATGTTGTAAAAGTCGGAATTATGCGTGGTTTGTGTTTTTATTGTGTTTTAGGGCCAAAAGATGAAAAAGGAAGAAAACACGGGCTTTCACGGGCTTTTATCGAAGAAAACGAGAAAAGACGAAGTCAAGAGATCAAGAGTGCTTAAAGAACGGATGTCCAAGACCTATTCTGAAGAGTTATCGAAGAAAAAGTCTAAAGACGGAAGTTTAATGAAGTCGAAGAACTCTAGTCTAAATTATAGAAGAAAATTATTAAGACAAATTTAAATCCCGAGACAACGTCAAGAAAAGACAAAGAATTAAATCGAGTCGAGAAGAAAAGAAAGAAGGAAGCACACCACACATGCACTTCACACTTAGCCTATAAATACCCTCCTAATCACATTAGGAGGGTGGTTAGCTAGTTTTATTTTCTATGTTTTTTAGTTTTTCATTTTAGAGAGAGAAAGTGTTTAACTTTCTCTCACTAAAACTTCATCTTTTCTTTTAAGTTAAGCTTTAGTTAATCTTTGTATTTGAGTTTTATTAATCAAAAGTTTAAGTTTAAGTTTGTGTTCTTTACTCTCCTTCTACATTTCTTGATTTTGTCTTATTCCTTAATCCGAAACTTCACTTTTGATCCGAAACATACTTGTTTCGTGTTTGAATTTGATGTTTTGGTGTTTAGAAAGTTAATCTTTCTATTCCTACGTAAGCTTTTATACGGTATAAGCTATAAGCTTTTGGTGCTTATTGGCTTATTTGTATTTTGGCTTATTTATTTTTAAGCTTTTTAAAGAGTTTGAATTTTTATATTCGGTTTATTAAGTTTCATGTTTAGATTCAAAAGTTTTAGAAAATGTGCTTATTTATCTTTGTTTAGAAGTTTGAAAGTGCTTATTGGTAACTGCTTATTCATTTAAGCTTATTTACTATTTGGACGCCATTTCCATCTTAGGAGGGTTTTACTTGGCCACGATCTTGTGCTACGATCGCATTGACTGCGATCTTTACATTTTTCAAATCCACACCACGATCATTGATTACGATCTGGGAGTGCGATGGTGTGTCACGATCTCTAGTTGTGATCGCATTGATTGCGATCTGTTTTGTTTCGATCAGGCTACGATCCTGACCACGATCCACTTGTTGCGATCGTGGTTGCGATCGGTGAGTACGATCGCCCTACCCATCGTACTAGTGAGTACGATCTAACTCCTTGGTTGCGATCGCATTGACTACGATCTGGAAGTACTGTTTGAATACGATCGCATTACGATCGGACTCAGATTTTGATTTGTTTTCTTAGTTTTCAAATTTAATCTTTCCCGCCTTTTGTCTTAGTTTATTTTAAACAACTTTCCAAGTTTTTAATCATTTAGATTTTAATTTCCAAAAGATTGCACACTTTTATTTGTAGTTTAAATTTTTAAAACTTTCACTTTACACAACGACAATTTTCTTACTTGCTTTTAGTTTTAAAATTTTAGATAATCAAACAAAAACATCCTCTTGTTTTCCAAAAGACAATTGAGTCACACTCTTAGCCGGTAATCAATTCGAAGAGATCGGACGATAAGATTTTATACTTGGCTAAAAATCCTTGTATTAAATGGCGCCGCTGCCGGCTCTTTTCGTTAAGATTAACGGTTTCTAGTGAGAGAAGCATTGAGTTTTAGGACCCGTTTGTTAAGAACGTTATTTTCCTTGCTCAAAAATTGTTCAAAAACCCATAAAAAATTTATAAATTTTTCAAAAATACAAAAAAAATTAAAAAACCTATAAAAACCAAAAATATTTTCTCTTGCATTTTCTTTTTAGTGTATGCGTACTCGATCAACGTCTTATCCCGAGCCCGAGACTCTCGATAATTTAGACATGACCGATGTACACAACAACAACAATAATAATCCACCCCACCCCAACATGAATAATCTACCCCAACCCGACCTACGAACCATGGAGGAGCTATGCCAACCTACGATGAATGGACGTGGAGGCCCGATTGCGCCGATGCAAATCACGGCTCAAGAGTTTTCGTTGAAGCATCACATGATCCAACAAGTGCAAACTAATCCATTTCGCGGAATACCGGATGATGATGCCAACAAACACCTCGACAAATTCATTACCATCACCCAAAGCATGAAGCTGCCCGGTGCTTCTATGGATGTACTTCGCCTTCAACTATTTCCCCACTCGCTTTCTCACCATGCCGAAAAATGGTTTGACCGTCTCCCAAAGAATTCTATTCATACTTGGGACGACATGACTCAACGCTTTTTGTCGCGCTACTTTCCACCATCCATGGTCATGAGCCTTCGTAACCAAATTAGTGGATTCATGCAAGACAATGATGAATCGCTCTTTGATGCTTGGGAACGCTACAATGATTTGATCGACCGTTGTCCAAATCACAACATGCTCCCCGTCACTCTCATTGATACTTTCTACAATGGTCTCACTTTTCGTGATCGTGACACGATCAACGCCGCCGCCGGTGGTACTTTTATGAAAAGGAGACCGGAGGAGTGTAGAGAGTTTATTGAAAACATGACTACTCACCACAAGAATTGGGATTCATCCGCATCCTCAAGATCTAATCTGAGAGTCAATGTTTCATCTACTTCTTCCACCACCGACATGTCCGCCATGGAACGAGCCATTATCGAAATGAGCAAAAATATGCGAGTTTTGGCTAATAACCATACTCAACAAGCTAAAGCCGTTGCTATTTCTTGTGATACATGTGGTGGTCCTCATTCTTACAATGATTGTCCTTCTACTCAAGGCAATTTTTGTGAAAACGTTAACGCGGCATACGGTACCTATCCCACGGGAGGCTATCAAGCTCGTCCTCAAGGAGACTGTAACTTGCTAAGTTATCGTTCAAACAAATATCTTTCACCACCCTGTTTTACTCCTCAAAACCAAAACCAACAACAAAGCTATAACCGAAATAACCAAACCCAACCTCGTCCTAACAATCAATATCAATCCCAAAGAAACCCATACCCACCTCAAGGAAATTCTCAAGCTTACCAAACTCAACCTCTCAATCAACCAACGGCGTTGAATCAATACATCGAGACGTTCATGAGGACTAATAGAGAGATGGTGACAAATCTTCAGAGTCAATTCATCAACTTGAAGGGAGACATGGTGAAACAAGGGAGCGATATTCGAGCCGAGCTAAAGAATGACATGGCAAAACAAAGCAATGATATTCGCGCAGACACGAGAGACTCTTTCAGCACTCAAGCGGATAATATACGTGATATGATCGGTTCGCTTTTCCAAGGTAATCAACCCTCCTCTTCGGGAACTCTTCCGAGTAAGACTGTCGCTAATCCACGAGGGGAGATGAAAGCAATCACCACTCGTAGTGGAAAAAGTTATACGGAACCCGAGCTTCCTACACCTACACCCGTGATTGTGAACAAGGAAAAAGAACAACTTTCTTCACCTCCTTTACCTTCTTACCCCATTCCCCCACCACCCGCGGTTGTGAGTGATCCTACTCCCCTAAAGCCTTCCTCTTCATCCGATATACCTTACCCTTCAAGGTTGAGGAAAGAGAAGCAAAAGAGCAAGGATGATATTCAAGTTTCAAACTTTCTTAAAATGTTTAAACAATTGAATTTTAATATTTCCTTTGCCGAGGCTCTCGCTCACATGCCTAAATATGCGAAGATGTTTAAAGATCTTCTTAGTGACAAGGAAAAGCTTCTTGATATTGCTAATACCCAACTTAACGAGAATTGCTCCGCGGTTCTCTTAAGGAAATTTCCCACCAAACTTGGTGATCCGTGTCGATTCTTGATTCCTTGCAACTTCCCCGGGGTAGAGAATTGTATGGCCCTAGCCGATCTAGGTGCTAGTATAAACTTAATGCCTTTAAGAGTTTGGAAACAATTGTCTCTACCCGAGCTAGTCCCCACCCGAATGACTCTGGAATTAGCTAACCGTACGGTTGCATATCCTGTGGGGATAGCCGAAGATGTCTTCTTCGGCGTCTACAAATTCACCTTTCCGGCGGATTTTGTTGTCGTTGACTACGAAATGGATCCTCGTGTTCCATTAATCGTTGGACGTCCATTCTTGAGGACCGGTCGCACTCTCATTGATGTAGCCGCGGGCGAATTAATCATGAGAGTTGGTGACGATAAAATTGTCTTCAACATGGGTAAGATTTTTAAGCAACCTTATTCATATGAGAGTGTTAATGCTTTTGACGTTCTTGATGAGGCTTGTGAAGAACATTTCAAAGATGCTTGTAAAAGTGGTTCTTCTTCTCTACCCACTGTTGAGACCGTTGCCTCTATTGCTCCATCACTAACTCCATTTGGAGAAAGTGATTTCCTCTTGAAAGAATTTGAAGCAACTCTGGGTGATGTGGATTTGCAATATGACGATTCTCCCTCCAATTGGGATGAAGACATCCGTACCATTGAGAAACTTCTCAATGAGGACCATATTTCTCCACAGTCTCCTAAGGCTATCTCTACCGATGATCCGAAATTGACTACGCCGTCCATCGAAAATCCTCCAGATTTAGAGCTTAAGGATCTTCCGTCTCATCTCGAGTACGTTTTCCTTGAAGACAACAAGAAGTTACCGGTCATCATCACAAAGGACCTGAAAGAAGAAGAAAAATCCCGACTTATCGCCGTGCTGAAGAATCATAAGAAAGCGATTGCTTGAAAAATCTCTGATATTCGTGGAATTGATCCTCACTTTTGCACACATAAAATTCTCATGGAGGACGACTTTAAACCCACTATTCAAAGCCAAAGAAGGGTGAATCCTAAGATCCATGACGTTATCAAAAAAGAGGTTATCAAACTTCTTGATGCGGGCATGATCTATCCTATCTCGGATTCACCATGGGTTAGTCCAATCCTTGTGTGCCTAAGAAAGGCGAAATCACCGTTGTGCCCAACGAAAACAACGAGTTGATTCCTACTCGTCTCGTTACAGGGTGGAGAGTTTGTATAGACTATCGCAAACTCAATGATGCTACGAGAAAGGATCATTTTCCCCTTCCTTTCATGGACCAAATGCTTGAACGTCTAGCGGGTAATGACTATTACTGCTTCTTAGACGGTTTCTCGGGTTATTTTCAAATACCCATCGATCCCCAAGACCAAGAGAAAACCACATTCACTTCTCCTTATGGAACATTTGCTTACAAAAGAATGCCTTTCGGCTTATGCAATGCTCCTGGGACTTTCTAATGGTGTATGATGGCTATCTTCCATGACATGGTTGAAGAAACCATGGAAGTCTTCATGGATGATTTCTCAGTCTATGGTGATTCCTTTTCTACTTGCCTTGCCAATTTGGAACGCATGCTTAAGCGGTGTGAAGACACTCGCCTTGTTCTAAATTGGGAAAAATGCCATTTCATGGTAAAAGAAGGCATTGTGCTAGGACATAAAATCTCAAAAGCCGGTCTTGAAGTCGACCGTGCTAAAGTCGATGTCATAGCCAAATTACCTCCACCTTCAACCGTAAAGGGTGTGAGAAGTTTTCTTGGTCATGCGGGATTCAATCGTCGATTTATTCAAGACTTCTTTAAAATCGCTCACCCGATGACCCACCTCTTGGAAAAAGATACTCCTTTTATCTTTTCCAAAGAGTGTATTGAAGCCTTCAATCTTCTCAAGGATAAGCTAACTAAGGCACCGGTCTTAGTCACCCCTAATTGGGATCTACCTTTTGAATTGATGTGCGATGCTAGCGACTTTGTTATTGGAGCGATTTTGGGCCAAAGAGTGAACAAACACTTCCAACCAATCCATTATGCTAGCAAGACAATGATGGGGGCTCAATTGCATTATACCACTACCGAAAAAGAGCTTTTAGCTGTAGTGTATGCTTTTGAGAAGTTCCGCCCCTATCTTGTCCTTTCCACCACAATTGTCTATACCGACCATTCCGTGTTGAAGTACTTGTTAACTAAGCAAGATTCTAAGCCAAGACTTCTTCGTTGGTTTTTGCTCCTTCAAATATTCAACATTGAAATTCGTGACAAAAAGGGAGCCGAAAACCTAGCAGCGGATCATCTGAGTAGACTTGAGGATCCGTATCAAGGGGATCATCCGAACCAAGAGTTCAATGACTCTTTTCCCCTTGAGGCCTTAATGTATATTCACTCCAATATTGATGACACCCCGTGGTTTACGGACATTGCAAACTACTTAGCGGGTGGTATTCGCATCAAAGGGTTAACATCCCAACAAAAGAAGAAGTTCTTTAAAGATGTTAAGACTTACTTCTGGGATGACCCTTATCTCTTCAAAAAATGTGCTGATCTGATCATTCGTCGATGTGTTGATAGGCCGGCAGCTTTCCAAATCCTTGATGCTTGCCATAAAGGACCCACTGGTGGTCACTTTGGTCCCAACTACACAGATAAGAAAGTGTTTGACTCTGGATTCTATTGGCCCACCATTTATCGTGACGCTCACGAAATGGTTAAGCATTGTGATGCTTGCCAACGCCAAGGCAAGATCACACATAAAGATGAGATGCCTCAAAATTTCATACAAGAATGTGAAATCTTTGACGTATGGGGCATCGACTTTATGGGGCCATTTCCATCATCCAAAGGGAACAAGTACATCCTCGTAGCCGTTGACTACGTTTCTAAATGGGTTGAAGCCAAGGCTCTCCCTACGAACGATGCGAGGGTGGTTGTGAACTTTTTGAAGCAACTGTTTGCTCGATTCGGTGTTCCTCATGCTATAATCAGTGACCGCGGGACTCATTTTTGCAATGATCAATTTGCAAGAGTCATGGCTAAGTATGGTGTCAATCACCGTCTTTCCACCGCCTATCATCCCCAAACCAATGGGCAAGTCGAGATTTCCAACTTTGGATTGAAGCGAATTCTGGAACGTACTGTGGGAGAGCATCGTGCCGCGTGGGCCGACAAGTTAGATGATGTTCTGTGGGCTTCCGTACCGCTTATAAGACGCCGATTGGTTGTACACCTTATCGTCTTGTGTACGGGAAAGCATGCCACCTCCATATCGAGCTGGAACATAAGGCATACTGGGCCTTGAAGTGGGATAACTTCGACATCAACAAAGCCGGTGATCTTCGGAAGATTCAACTCAACGAGCTTAATGAATTGAGGAATGAAGCTTATGAGAACTCATTGATCTACAAGGAGAAGACCAAGATCATCCACGATGCAAGAATTAAGAACCGAGAGTTCCACGTTGGTGATCAAGTTTTACTCTTTAACTCTCGGTTGAAGATCTTTTCTGGCAAGTTGAAGAGCCGCTGGTCTGGTCTATTCACCATCACCAAAGTCTTTCCATATGGCACCATTGAGCTTTCTCAGCCAAATGGGCCTAATTTTAAGGTGAATGGCCAGCGTTTGAAGCTGTACTTTGGTGAGGACATCTCTCATGAGATGATTCCATCCCTCACCACGTTTCCCATGAACTAGTTTTGGGTCGAGTCAGGCTCGTGACTCGGTCATAAAAAACAAGCGCTTCTCGGGAGGCAACCCATAATCTATCCTTTACCGCTTTCATAATAAGTGTAGGGGGGAGCTCCGTATGTGTTGGTTGTCTTGTTTCTTATTTTGTGCAGGGATTCAAGCTTCAAAGAGCACCTCGATGACTTTTGACGAACCGTGATTCCGTGTTCCCGTCTTCCTGGTTCTATCCTAAATTGTCGTGATTCAATTTTTCATATCTTATATGTTCACATTGAAATCACTTTAGTTGTCCTTTCCTTAGCAAGACTTAAAGAAAGTGCACAATGTCCTAAGTATAGGGGAATTTATTCCCAAATGCTTACACATTGAGGACAATGTTTATATCAAGTGTAGGGGGAGTTCTATAGATGTAAGTGGTCTTTTCCATGAATTTGCCCTCATTTTAACCAGAAAATCTGATTTTTCGACATTTTTTAAAACATTTTAATCTATTTTGGCCTATTAGTTTTTCCTTTGTTAGCGTTATTTACTTTCTTTGCTAGAATAAATTTGCAATAAAGTGGTTTTAGTTTTTTCAATGTTGTGAATCTTTTGACTCAACCCAAGTTTACTTATCCAAGTTTACTCTAGCTAGTATCCTTAACGTGTTTAAGTCAAGTTTTGCTAGGCTTTTATATAGGGAGCTTTAAAACGCGAAAGTCTTAACTCTCACGGGTTAAGAACAAGAACTTTTCGCAAGTTCCTATAATTGATCCTAGAGAGTTGTTTATCAAGGGAACTTTAAAATGCGAATTCTAAACTTGAAAAAGTCTAAGAATTTGCAAGATCCTATAGATGACTCGAAAACCCAAAACTTTGATTTAATAGGCTAAGCATCCACGAGTCTCATTCCTTGAGATTTTAAACTGTGGAGGACGAGAGATGATAGAGTCAATTAAAAGTTTGGTATTCTTTCGTGAATTTATGTGAGTTAATTATGAGCCTATTCTCCCATCGCTTGTTAATAAATTTATCTGCAATAAATAAGGTTGTACGATTTGAAAAGTTACTTAGCTTCTAGCCTAAGATCGTTTAAAATTTGCTCGGTATTAATTAGAGTTCATAGCCAAGGCATAACTTATTAAAGCGGGATGCGAAGATTGGCGAGTCCGAAAAGGCCCTAACAAGGCATGAGGGCTACATTTTGTTGCTAAAGATCCCAAGTGATGTGAAGAATCATTTATCAAAAATCTGTATGAAGGATCGAGACACACGACGAAAAGAAAATACTCCCCTAAAGATCATGGAGAAGTCTATCCAAAAAGGCCCTAACAAGGTATGAGGATAAATAGATCCAAGTCCTAAAAGGAGGCGGATCGTTGTATATCAAAGTCCAAAATAAAGATTGGAGAAAAATGAAGAAGTCGTGGTCCAAATATGAAGAATCTCTCAAAAAGTTCAAGTGAAGAAATTCCTAATATGAAGAGAAGACCATAATTTCATGAACGTCTCTCAAGATTCGAAGTATGAAGTCGCTGCCAAATATAGGTCCGAGAAAGGTCTCAAATCGTGAAGCGAGTTATGCCAAGATATGAACTCTATGAGGTCCCGAGAAGCAGTTTTAAAAGATTTTGTCCTTTAGCTAACTATTGATTAAATCGTCCACTTTATTTTCGGCCTAAATAACTATCGAAATAAGTCAAACAATGCATCCTCGTGATCATTCAAGACAAAAATAAAATATAAGAGATACATCTAGGAATAAGGGAGTCTAAGTAAATAATTGGCCCACATGAATTCGTGTTAGTTTGCTAACTTATAATAACAATGATCTCGTTTTTAAGCTTGGTATGGGGAACGTGAAACTTGAGTATGATAAACATTCATGGTAGCCAAAACCCAATGTAAGTCTTTGATTTCTTTACTTGTTTTAATCTTTTTATTTTCCCTAAATGTTTAGTATTTCATAAAGGCCAAGGTGGGTTATTTATGATGGAAAATGTAAACTGTGCTTTAAAATTAATGCATTGCATGAGGGCATTGCAATGGTCAAGTGTAAGGGATTTAATAAGTGTGAAAACACTTATCCTTTTACCGCTTATTTCCAATAATAACAAGACAAAAACGTGCAATTTATGTCGTAAAAGTCAGAATTATGCGTGGTTTGTGTTTTTATTGTGTTTTAGGGCCAAAAGATGAAAAAGGAAGAAAACACGGGCTTTCACGGGCTTTTATCGAAGAAAACGAGAAAAGACGAAGTCAAGAGATCAAGAGTGCTTAAAGAACGGATGTCCAAGACCTATTCTGAAGAGTTATCGAAGAAAAAGTCTAAAGACGGAAGTTTAATGAAGTCGAAGAACTCCAGTCTAAATTATAGAAGAAAATTATTAAGACAAGTTCAAATCCCGAGACAACATCAAGAAAAGACAAAGAATTAAATCGAGTCGAGAAGAAAAGAAAGAAGGAAGCACACCACACATGCACTTCACACTTAGCCTATAAATACCCTCCTAATCACATTAGGAGGGTGGTTGGCTAGTTTTATTTTCTTTGTTTTTTAGTTTTTCATTTTTGAGAGAGAAAGTGTTTAACTTTCTCTCACTAAAACTTCATCTTTTCTTTTAAGTTAAGCTTTAGTTAATCTTTGTATTTGAGTTTTATTAATCAAAAGTTTAAGTTTAAGTTTGTGTTCTTTACTCTCCTTCTACATTTCTTGATTTTGCTTATTCCTTAATCCGAAACTTCACTTTTGATCTGAAACATACTTGTTTCGTGTTTGAATTTGATGTTTTGGTGTTTAGAAAGTTAATCTTTCTATTCCTACGTAAGCTTTTATACGGTATAAGCTATAAGCTTTTGGTGCTTATTGGCTTATTTGTATTTTGGCTTATTTATTTTTAAGCTTTTTAAAGAGTTTTAATTTTTATGTTCGGTTTATTAAGTTTCACGTTTAGATTCAAAAGTTTTTGAAAATGTGCTTATTTATCTTTGTTTAGAAGTTTGAAAGTGCTTATTGGTAACTGCTTATTCATTTAAGCTTATTTACTATTTGGACGCCATTTCCATCTTAGGAGGGTTTTACTTGGCCACGATCTTGTGCTACGATCGCATTGACTGCGATCTTTACATATTTCAAATCCACACCACGATCATTGATTACGATCTGGGAGTGCGATGGTGTGTCACGATCTCTAGTTGTGATCGCATTGATTGCGATCAGTTTTGTTACGATCTAACTACTTGGTTGCGATCGCATTGACTGCGATCTGGAAGTACTGTTTGAATACGATCGCATTGCGATCAGACTCGGATTTTGATTTGTTTTCTTAGTTTTCAAATTTAATCTTTCCCGCCTATTGTCTTAGTTTATTGTAAACAACTTTCCAAGTTTTTAATCATTTAGATTTTAATTTCCAAAAGATTGCACACTTTTATTTGTAGTTTAAATTTTTTAAGCTTTCACTTTACACAACGACAATTTACTTACTTGCTTTTAGTTTTAAAATTTTAGATAATCAAACTAAAACATCCTCTTGTTTTCCAAAAGACAATTGAGTCACACTCTTAGCCGGTAATCAATTCGAAGAGATCGGACGATAAGATTTTATACTTGGCTAAAAATCCTTGTATTACATGCTAACTTTGACTTAAAGACCGCGGGAGATCACCGGAAAATACAATTGAATGAATTGGATGAACTAAGAGACAATGCTTATGAAAATTCATTAATTTTCAAAGAAAAGACTAAAAAGTTTCATGATACAAAGATTAAAAACCGGGTTTTTAACGTTGGTGATCAAGTGTTACTTTTTAACTCTAGACTAAAGATATTTTCCGGGAACTTGAAATCTCGTTGGTCGGGCTCTTTCACCATTACACAAGTATTTCCTTATGGGACCATCGAGCTAGCTCAAGATGATGGTCCTAACTTCAAGGTGAATGGACATAGGATTAAGCACTACTTTGGTGGGGAAATTCCTTCAATGGTTTACCTCGACCAAGTCACCTTCCCCAATGATAATTAGCATTGAGGGGATCGAGTCGAGCTCATGAGTCGGTAATCAAAAACGAGGTGCCTTGTGGGGGAGATCCCATGCTTATCTTTTTATGCTTTCTAATAAATAATGAGAGGGGATTTGTGCCCTTCTAACTCGTTGTCTCGTGGTTGTTTGTGATTGTGTTATCTAGATCATCATCATCTACGATTGAACACTCTCGTGTTCGTTTATGTGAGCCTCCATCGTTTGCTTGAAGAAGTTTTTCACGAATCCATGACATATCCTTTATTGTTCTAACAATTATCTTTTAGCATACTTAATAAACGGCTTAAGATATATTGTTGATCACCCTTTCCATGCTAGATCCTAAGCATTCGACTCTTCGTCTCTAGTATGGGGGTGCTCCACCTTTAGACTCGAAACATTGAGGACAATGTTTACTTTTAGTATGGGGGGTGAATAGGTACTTGCTTTGCTACGCCCTCACGTTTTCCAACTTTAAATGTTTTGTTTTGTTGATAATAAGGCTAAAAATGGCCAAATTTTAAAAATTTTCTTAGTTTTAATAAGTGTTTTTAAGACACGAATGTATATTTTCAGATGGGTAGAATAAGAGCTAATTTTTGACTTGATGGGCATTTGGAGTCCTTTACATTCCTTAACCCGCTCAATTCAAGTTTTGCTAGACTTTTATATAGGTAACTTTAAAACACGAAAGTCTTAGCTCATTCGGGTTAAGAACAAGAACTTTTCGCAAGTTCCTATAATTGATCCTAGAAAGTCACTTATTAAGGGAACTATAAAATGCATTCTATAAACTTGAAAAAGTGTAAGAAAGTGCAAGATCCTATAGGTGGCTTGAAAACCCAAAACTTTGATTTGATATAGTCTTAATGAAAGCTAATCCAAATTAGGCTTAATTTTGACTTGCATGGCTAAGTATTCACGAGTCTCTTTAATTAGAGGTCTTTATATAGTGAATAACGATAAATGATAGAGTTAGACAAGTGATCATGCTAAACGTAGAACATGAAAATGTTCTTTCAAAAACTCATATGTTTTTAATTGTGGCTTTTTCTTCCCATAAGATCAATGCATTAGGAATAAAAATAATTGCAATAAGTAAGGTCATACGATTTGAAAGGTTACTTAGCTTCTAGCCCAAGATCGTTTAAAAGTTGCTTGGGGTTGAATAGAGTTCATAACCAAGGCATAACTTATTGAAGCGGGACGCGAAGATTGGTGAAGATCCAAAAAGGCCCTAACAAGGCATGAGGAGCTTTATTTTGTTGTAAAAGATCCAAGATTATGTGAAGTATCATTGTTCCTAAATCAATATGAAGGATCGAGACACACGATGAAAATCAATTACTCCCCTAAAGATCATGGAGAAAGCCTATCCAAAAAGACCCTAACAAGGTATGAGGATAAATATATCCAAGTCCGAAAAGGAGGCGGGTCGTTGTATATCAAAGTCCAAAATAATGATTGAAGAAAAATGATGAAGTCATGGTCCAAATATGAAGAATCTCTCAAAAACGTCAAGTGAAGAAATTTCAAAATATGAAGAGAAGACCATAATTTCAAGAACGTCTTCCCAAGATTTGAAGTATGAAGTACATGCCAAATATCGGTCCGAGAAAGGTCTCAAATCGTGAAACGAGTTATGCATGATCTCATCGTTCTTTTCGGGCTTTAAATGTATTAAAATGTCATAAAATACCATATATATATGCTTGTATTTGTTTACTTGTGTGTTTTAGGTATGAATATCGTGAAAAAGACAAAAGATCACAAGAAACAAGGAAAAACGGACACGAGAAACGAAGCCGTACAAAAAACCGGGTCCTAGTTCATGATTTATCCAAGATTAATCCTTGAAGACTTGAAGATGTACAAGATTGATCCTCAAAATATGAAGAAATGACACTTAAAACCCTTGTATATTCATAATTACAAGTTTGGTCCCTTAAGTTTGTCAAAATTACAAAATGGTCCTTCAACTTTGAAGATTTGGCAAGATTAGTCCCTCATCAATTCTAATTTGTCACTTATGGTCCCTCATATAGTCAAAGAACCAATGAAGACCTTTGAAGATCAAGAATGTCCAAAATCAGTCCCTCAAATATCGAAAAATGGCAAAAATAACCCTTGAAAACCTTTTGCCAAAGTTTTGGGGCAAAAGTGTAAAATTTAGAACTTCATTAACAAAGGAAAACGTGTTTTGTTGGTTGAAAACTTGTTTTACCATATTTATCAAAACACAATGGCTGCTTATGTCATTTCCCAAACTTCAAATAAACACAAACACGCGCCAAACACCCCATCCCACCTTTTTCGGATCAAAAGTTACCACTATTCATGTTCATCCACCCAGATTTACCATCCACTTAAACAAAGGGTAAATCCAAATTAACCAACCCACACTTGATTCACACATGCAGAAACTCATCCCACACCCAAAACCCTTATTCCCACTCACCAAAGGGTCCCACCATTTCATACGTCCACCCATCACATCACAACTTAACCTCCAAGGAATGCTAGGTGTCAAAATCAACAGCCCACACTCCTTGCTTGGTTACAAAGCTAAAATGAACGACTTAGATGCATTTGGACAGCTCAATATCAAAATTCGTCTAGAAGATTCAAGGGCATTTTAGGGACTTCATAGCTAGGGTTTTCTCATTGTAATCTCAGCCCTTGTGGCCTATATAAGGACTCCTCAACTTGTGAGAGAGCCTTGTTCCAATTTTACCTTTTAAACATTGTAATTCCTTTTTAAATTCTATAAAAGTTGGTATTTTGAGAAAATTGTAATTCCTTTTTATGTTTTTGAAAGTTGGTGTTGTTTAAGGGTAATTCTGAGTTCCATTATATGTTATAAGTGTGCTTGAATCTTGTGGTTCAAGGACGTTTAGGTTTGGTAAGGTTTTCAAGTTTGAAGAAAGCTTGAAAAGTGGTTTCTGATTTTGTTATTTTGCTTGTACTAATCCTTAACCAAAAGCTATAAGCTCTTACAAGCTTGTTGACACCAAGCGTGTGAAGGGATTAGAGCCTTTGGTTGGGCTGTTTGTTTATTGTGTTGAAGAAATCAAGCCCTTGAGTTTCTGCTTTGAAACATCAACCAAGGCAGTCATCCATCTTTCTTGTTGAAGTACCTTGGTCTTGTTCTAGTTGTTGAACAAGGTCCAAGGAGCATTGCTGGTCCTCCTAGGATGTTTTGGAGGACAGGTATAAGCTCTTGTTAAGATTCCTCTAAAAAAATCACATGTTATGGTCTGTTTTATGTTTTGATATGTGATTTGGTGATTTTGTGTTTGTTCTTTGTGTTTTATGGTTGGTATCTGTTAGTTGTCACCTAGTGTAGCTATTTGATCATTAAAATCAGTAGGTTGTTTGAAGGATTAAGAAGTTTGTTTGAAAAGTGCTTATTAAAGGATTGTTTGGGATTACTAGTTCATAAGGCCTTGTGGCCTTGTTCCCTTGTTCTTAGGGTTTGGGAAGTCTAAACAAGTCATAATATACAAGTTTTAGTCATTGGTTAAGTTTCTGAAAGTTTGGAAAAAGGATTTCAAGTTTTGCAAAAATCTGATAAAAGTTGTTTTGAAATTGGTTAAACACATCAGATCCAATAACTTCTTTGTTTGTTGGATCTAAGGTCTGAAATCAGGTTTGGGAATAGTTTAGGTGATAAGGTATCTATTGGTTATCTGGTTGTTGAATTTGGTGGCTTATTGAGTGTGCTATAGCTTATCAAAGTTGGCTGAAGTGGTCATTTGCATCAGCAAAGTGACCACCTCATTTTGTGCTTGCAATTGTTATCCTAGTGTATGCCTTGTGATTTTGCTGCTTGGAACTTGTTTATGTGCTGCTTGTGAGTGGATTTTGCTATTTGGTGTGCCTTGTATCTGGCTTATAAGCTAACTGGCTTATTAAGACCTTATTGCCAAAATCTGTCATCAAAAGGTCAACTAACCTCTTGATTCACAAGGACTCCTCCTTGAGTTCTTCACAAAAGTTGCTTATAACAAGCCCATATACCATCCCTGATCATTTGGTTAACTTTGGAGTACTTTGACTTTTGGTCAAATAAGCACAAATTGGCTTATTTTTTAGAACTGCTTATTAGTACATGCAACAACTTGGTTTTTGTAATAGAACTCATTTTTATCAGCTTAATAACAAGTTTGGAAGGTTACAAGTCTTTTGGTTAAGCTTTTGCTAGGAAACTAGCTTATTTGGCTTTTTCAGCCAGCTTATTGGTTCATACAGCTTATTCTACTTGGCTTTTTGTGATTTTCTTGATTGATTATTCTTAGTTAAGCTATTTGTGAGCTTTTGCAACAAACAAGAGCTTCTGAACCCCCCTAGAACTCTAACCCGACTATTTTGTCGTTTAGTGGATTTCTATTTTGCTTATTTCTGGCTTATTGAGTGAGCTTTTTCAAAATTTCTTTTTACAGATCTCTTAGGCATCTCAAAAGAAGGTTGTGTGTTTAAGCAGAGCTTATGGCATTGGCTTATTGCTTAATGGGCTTATTGGCCCAATAAGAATAAGCTGTTTGTTACTTAAGCTGTGATAAGCTCATATTCAGCTTTTGGGCCTTCGGACTTTTGTGCTTAGAATTAAATTTTGAGTCAGATAGGGCTTTTTCAGGTCATTTGGGCCTAGTTTGACTTTTTGGGCCCAAAAGCCCATTTAAGTTGACTGTTTTTGGTTTTAGGCCATTTTGGGGCCCATTAGGGGTATTTTGGTAATTTCACTATCATTTTCTGACTATTTAGGTTAAAATAAACTAGTTTGCAAGTTTTTAGAATTTTTTATAATTTTTGGATTTTTAATATTATTTTATTATTAAATTTCAAATTTCACATTTTTGCACTTTTTATATTTTTCTTAGCTTAAATACATAAAAATAGGATTTTTGCAACTCTTAGATTAATTTTATCATCCTATTTTTATAATTATTTTAAGTTTTAATAGTTTTTAAATCATTTTAAATAGTTTTTCGTAGTTTAAAAATTTATAAAAATAGTTTATAATCTTTTTAGGTCATTTTAGAGGTTTACCAATTGAAAAATCTTTGTTTGGGCTTTTTGATAATTAATTTGATTTTTAGGGCTTTAATTAGCATTTAAAAATTAATATTTAATTAATTAAAAGGTTTGAAAAAGTTTTGATCATTGGTAAACTCTTAGTTTATTTATTTTGATTTTTGGTAAATTTTTGGGAATTTTTAGAATTAATTTTTATTTTTTTACTTTTTACGGTTTTTCGTTTAGTCGTAATAGTAATTAATTTCACGTCTTCGTAATTTTCTTTTCTCATCCCCTTCTTTCAAATATTAATCTCAAATCTTGCTACATTTTAGGCACACACATATACCTCCTTGGGAAACGGACTTTTCACCTTTGGGTCATTAACACTTGATTTTCCTAAATCATTTGTTTAATACTTACCGCTTTTACGCCTTTTTCCTAAAAGGTCGTAATTTACTACAATCACATACATAAGATGGATTTTTTGAATCTGATAGAATGAAACAAGCTATAGCATGTACTATACATTAAACCGTACATACCAATATCCTGAGAAGATAACATTTATATCTCTAAGTAAGCTGTTGATAATATATAGGGACGAACTACGTGAACAACTGTGAACGTGCTACGTGAGCAATTGTGAACGTGGTTCATGATTATATGAGAAATGCTGGCAAGGAATATATTATGAACGTGATACGTGAAACATACTGTGAATGTGATACGTGAAATATACTATGAACGTGATACATGGACATATCATAAATGTATGCTGATTGAGGGAGGAATGTCAAACAATACGGCCTGAGACGAACGTCTGCCTGGGTATAGAGAAGTTGTGCTAAACTTGAGTCTGGTTTCTTAAACTTTCTATAACCGTATACGGTAACAGGCTGTGAAACGTGTATCGTGAAATGGAACACGAATATGATCGTGAACAATATCATGAACCCGAATCGTGAATTTAAATCATGAGATATCATATATATGAACTGAAACAGCATCATACTGTGAATGAGACGTAAACGTGAAAGTGAACGTAAACATACACGTGATCGTGAACATGAATTCTGTCTGATATGATGGTCGATGGAATACCTTGAATTTGTACAATTTACTGCTTAATTTTCTGCAGGTCCGCTACTGCGTAATTCTCTCGGATGAAAGAAAACGCGCAGGCTGATTACATGGTTGACGACGACTTTGATAGTATCATACTTTTTTTTGAGTCTGTGGTAACTGCTAACAATCTCATGGAATTTTGTCTCATTTCTGCGTAGAAATTTCTAAGGGTTGTAGTAATTCGCTAACATGACGGCATTCTACCTTGAACCTGCGGTATGTCAGACATCTAGATATGAACATAGCGGCATCAATGTGTGGTACTGCTTCTATCAAAATTCTTCATGGGATTATGGAACATTCTAGTCAAATCTGGGTGAATAGTCATGAAAGAATTTTGAGTCTGGGTAAAATAGATCTCTCCTAGCGTAGGATCTTATGTGATACAAAAATTTATTGTAGGTTCTCTCCTTTATGCGTAAGCTTATCCATGGAAGACTAATCGTGGGAACTGTCCGCAATTTCTACGGTATCAGTCAACTGAGTTCTAGAAAATTTTGTACTTTAGTAACAGACGTCAGTCTTGACCATCTGATGATGGCCTTCACCTTCGCAGAATTGTCTGAAATTTCCTTTTGCTGAAATAACAAGGCCCAGAAATGCCACATTGTTCAACTGGAAATCACATCCGGAAAGCTGCGTATATAATTTTATCCTATCGAAGAATATGCATGATCGTGAGAAGATGATTCTCGTGTTCTTCTCTAGAGTTTAGCAATTCAGGATGTTATAAATGAGTATACTGAAGATTTTGTCTGAGAACTCATGGAAAAAATTTATTCATAAACCTCATACTATAGCTGGAGTATTTGGGAGCTCAGAAGTATAAATCAGAATTTTGAGTGATCACAGCGTGTGGAAAAGCAGTCTTGCAAACATCATGTTCTTACTTTCACCACTGATGGTTGCCTGATCGTGAATTGTTCTGGAAAAATGTTTAAGAAATCGTAGCAGATCAAATAAATTTTTTTATACGTAGAATGAATGTCGACAAAATGGTGATCCGGTAAGTTTTCTGGTGGTCGATATATGATCTCATGTTACCAGCCTTCTGTCTGACAGATAGGAACGGTACACCTTCTGGTGGTGCGCTAGGGCGAATAAAGCCTTGTTCTGATAACTCTTGCAGCAAATGCTGCAACTCTTTTAACTCAGCCGAAACCCTGCAATTAAGAGTTTTGAAAATAGGTTCTGTTCTTGAGACAAGCTCGATGTTAAATTATGTCTCGTGGTTAGGAAGGAATTTCTGGAAAACCTTCTGGAATGACATCTGGAAAATTTAGGATAATCTGTTGATCATGAATTTAAGGAATTTTAGAAGTCGCATCATGAATGGCGATTAGAAATCTTCGCAACTATAAGATAATAATTCACGTGCTTATAAAGCTGAAACAATTTATATTGATTTTTCTGGCAAAATATAATGAACAAATCAGGAGTTAGTAAGACGAATCTCGTTTTCAACTGGAAGAAAAAGGCTTTATAAATATGGTGATACTGTGGAGTCTTTTCTGGTTGGGAGGTAGGTAATACATGATTTAAGATAAAGCTGACATAGGAATACGTGAAGTGAACGTGGCAACTTTTACTGATTGTGTTCATCTGTAACCTCACAGAATGAACACTGCGTGTCTAACCTAATAATACTCCGGTGGTGACAACTAAATTGTATTGGTCTGAGTTATGCGTGGCATAACATAACGGGTATACCCTCTTGGAGGGTACCCTGAATTTCTGAGGACCTGGTTTAGAAGGCATACTGGTGTTATGAATCTGACTCGTACTTTGAGAAGATATTTGTATGACGTGTACTATGACTGGTGTCCTGACATGTGTCTTCCGAAATGATACTTGAGACCTGTGTCTTGACTGTTGTCTGGACAAGTATTTTAATGGGTGAGTCTGAATAAGGTTGAGAATTTCTGGTAACTGCTAGGGTTGGCGGACCGGTTAGACTGCTGACCTCTGTATTTTTGGTCATGTCCGTTCCAGAGTTCCGATGGTTACTGACTGATTAATTATAAGCACGGTGGTTGTCATTACCGCCTTGTCTGTCAGTTTCCTGACGGTCGTTATCATGACATGGTTCATGTAACTATTTCTGCTGAGTGGCCGGCTGGTTACCGGTTCCCACTCTTCTGACTGAAAGATTAGCTGAGTGAAGTGTGACATGTAACTGGGAAGTAAAAGCATGGAATATAATGGTAGTGTCTGATGGTTGAAATTTATTTTTGTCAGAATTTCAAATTTATAGTTTTCGTCCTTGTTTTGTAATCTGGTAAAATCTTCAACTCATGAGCAGCCTCAGCATCTGGTAGAATATCAACAAATGGAAAAGCCTAAGATGATTGACGTTCGATTAGCAATATCCATGGAGTAGGGTACATGGAGTACACCTGGACTACTGTACATGAAGTACAAAATGAATACTGTACATGGAGCATATCTGAGACACTGTACGTGGAGTACACATGAAATACTGTAGATGGAGTATAACTGAGACACTGTACATGGAGTACATATGGAATACTGTACATGACACTGGTGGAAAATTTATAGGATGATCGATACTGGTGTCGCTTGTCTGACATGATCAAAGAAATAAATTGATTTAAACGGTAGTAAACTCAACTGAAATGAGTGACATGATAGCTTGGTGATTCTTGCGTAGACTTAATGCTGGTTGTATAGAGTTTCAAGAATATGATTAAACGGAATTTCAACAATGGTCAGCATGAAGACATGACTGATGAAGATCAAACATGATTATTATGAAAACAGGATTTTTATTGTAACCCCTTCTGTATCTTAGCATGAAGACATCATCACCTTGCTCAAAACATAATCCTCATAAGGAGACATGAACTTAGTTAGCATGAAAACGACATTCACGTGAGAGTATAACTTGACTGATACAAATAACATAGAAGAATAATCAACTGAGGTTTAACATCAACTGATGTGGATAGTTATGGTTTAACCCACGGTATTCATAGTAGGACGCATGTGACTAAGTATGGGCGATTCTGTTTTGATCCATACTTGTCAAAATTTTCTGAGAACTGTCATGTAATGCAATGTACAATCTGGGACTAAATATGGTTGGATGTAGTCCAATTCATATTTGTCAAGATTTTATGAAATGTCATGATATGACAAAGGTGAACAACTATGGATCGGTTCACAAGACAACATTCGACTAACAAGCATGAAATTTGATCTGAACATTGGTGAACGTATATGGGCTGGTCCACCAAGTAATATTCGACTGGAAACACGAATCTGACATGAGTAAGGATGAACGCTTATGGTTAGTTCATCTATACAAAAATCTAAACGGGCAAGGGTGAACGCCATTGGTCAGTTCACCAAAACGAAAATTCGCTAAAAAGCACATGCGACTAAATATGGCCAGTCCTGTACCAACCTTTTACTTAATCAAAAACTTTATGAAACCGATTGATAATTGAAGAAAACTGACTGATAAATGCATGAGAAACATGAAAGATAACAACGCCAAAATCTGGGAAGTTCCTGGTGACTACCCACTAGTCACAGGTTAAGTTTTAGAGCCTACAGGTCTAACCGGGCTCTGATACCATAGTTGTAACACCCCCACTTGGATAAGTGGACCGTTAAGTGTATTTATGGCGTGTCATCAAAGCATAAGGTAAATAGCCTAAAACATTAACTGACCATAACGGAAATACCGGAATCAAACATCGGTAATCCAACCTAAGCTCAAAAAATGAAAAGTAAAATACTGAAAGAAAGGACTAAACAATGTCCAACGGTAATATAAAATGAAATGCATAAAGTAAAGAAGTCTGGACGGCTTCCATCCAATGCACATGCTCTCAGAATCTTAAGAGTGTCCTGGTGTACCTGCCGTTAGAACATGAAAGAACTACGGCTGAGCATAACGCTCAGTGAACGGATATAATGCGTCATATGAATATACTAAACTTGAAGTAATTAATATTTACTGAAGCTGAAAGACTGATATGTGGAGTATGATGAAAACCGTATAAAATCTGATAAGTCTGATTTATAAATAATAAAGTTGAACTATTATTTGTTAAACATGAAAACATGCATTTACTGTATTTTAATTGCCAAGAGCTTATATAGGTCATGTGCTTTAACAACTGTTGCATGAATAACTGGAGGGGTGACCTCGTCATGCTGTAGAGGGGTGACCTCTAATTACTGTGCTGGGTGGAGGGATCAACTCCAATGTGAAGGATATAGAGCACACACACCACATTCACCTGATAAACTGTAAACTGATAGCCTAGGATGCATCCATACGTCCCACTAATAATACTGATAAAATGGCCAAGCTGAGCTGAGTGTAACGCTGCAGGATATCACTATCCTACAGGTGAGTCATGACACCGGTGCCTCTAGTGTCATGGTTACGGTATCTTCGTAACTAGTACATAAACTGGTCATGCTTGTATATAAAGCTCAGGCAATCTATTTAGTTATTAAAGTGATTACTGATAAGTTTAAAATATATACTGGGAAAACATTTGGCTGTAGACGGGGAATTCTAATCATGCATAGAAGAAAGTCCATACTGAAGGACGGGAAATCCGTACCTCGTCTCCAGTAACTGACTGGAGGAAGACTGAACGAACACTACTCGGTCTTCACGGAAGCTACAATAATAATAGACGTGAATAAGTTATCTGATCTTTATTTAATTTACTGATCTTATCGGCTTCTCATTTATTTATTTATTTCTGAACTTCTTTATGTATGTTAACTGATAAATCTGATCTTTCTTATAATTCTTTTTAATGTATTATCGATCTACTAATAATTACGGTACAAACATATTCTGACGTGATATTAATACTATAGTCGGTAACCCTGCTAAGAATAGAAAGTTTCCTAATTTAGAAAGTTTATAAAATCATTTAAAAATTTCTTTAACAAAATTATACCCTTTTAATTATTACAAAACTATTTTAAGTTAATTCTTTTAAAATACAATTTAGACATTTATAAAAAAAGTAATTAAAGGTATAATTTAAAAATCTTCGTTTTTATTATTTTAACTATGTCCCGAGCTTACCGAGATAGCCCTTCTCGATCGCACCAAAACAATACAACAAAATATGCAAAATCTGCCTATATGAAATTAGTGACATAATCTGTGTCACTAAAAAGTGTCACCAAAACTGGATTTTAAAAACTGTCTATAAAATGAATATGCGACAGAATTCGGCATCGCTAAACTGTCGCTAATCTCAGTTTTAATAGGCCAATTTCTGTCCTTAATTTACCCACTAATTACTTAGGAATTATCACTGGTTTGCTAAAGTTTCCTACTGTATTTGAACAACCAAACACCCCCTTTCCTGTTACAAAACATACCGAGAACTTAGGGTCTCGGTTTTCCCTTTGTTTGGTTGATTAAAGGCCGCGGCTTGGCAAAACCATGCACCACGACCCCTGATGATTTCTGGTTCGCTGCTGTCCAACCCCAACCAACAGCCTAACGGCTGGGTCACATAAAACGGACACCAAGACTCCTAGTGTGTCTCGGTTTGCGTGCAACACCCCAAAACCCACACACGAATCATTGATTTCATGGTTACTCTTTGACATAAAACATTTTTTTTCTGATTTTAACAAATGAGATTCGTGATCAATTAAGAACGAGGAGGATTAGGTATTACCTTGATTTGCGTGATTAGAGGAATAACGATTACAGCAACGAATGAATGATCAAACCCAAGTCGTCGCCCCTTTATTTTTGTCTTGTTTTTCTGCCGTCAGTTTTTTAACACACCAAACGAACCCTACCTTTTTTATGTTTATAGTTTTGTGAAAAAATGGGAAAGGGTTAAACCCCCGTTTGTTTTTTTCTTAGGCATGGATCGGGCCTAAAAGCCCATTTTCCTTTTCCTTGGCCTTCTTAAAACCGCCCCCCTTAGTTATATAGTTTTTTTTTACATTTAAGATTATTCACGAATGTTCGTATTCAATTCTTGTGTTTTTATTTTTTTGAACGTAAACTAACTTTTCTGTGTAATAATACATTTGTAATATTTATTTTCTTGAATAATTATATAAAGCTTATTGATACAAATGATTTTGCTAGGTTTAATTTTACTCTCGATATCCTCTCGAATTGATCTTGGTTCTAAGTGGAATGATTGTTCTTGGTTACTAAAAAAAAGGGGGTTTAGTTTTCTAATCTACTAAAAAGTTAAATGCATGAAAATGTAAACTTAAATTTAAAGGCAATTATATTAATAACAGTTAATTAAAACTAGAATTAAACTATGAAATAGAAATGAAGAAACAGTAATACTAAAGAAACAGTAACAATTAAAGATGCTCAAAAGAAAACTGATTCGGAAGTTTAACCTTGATTCGGAACTTTTCACTCGGAACTTGGTTCGGAACTCTTGATCCGGAACTTCGTTCGGAACTTCACTCGGATCTTTATGCGGAACTTTGATTCGGAAGTTTATTCGGAACATTCAACTCATTCGGAAGTTTCGTTCATCTGGAACTTATTGCTCATTCGGAACTTTTTAAAGGAAAAATTCATTCGGAACTTTTAAAGGAAAAACTCATTCGGAACTTTTAAAAATGACATTCATCCGGAACTTTTGTTCATGCGGAAGTTTATTCGGAACTTTTCAAAAACACATTCATTCGGAACTTTAAACTCATTCGGAACTTTCAGTTCATTCGGAAGATTTGTTCATCCGGAACTTTCAGCTCATTCGGAACTTTCTAACTGACTCGGAACTTTTTAAAAGGAAACTCATTCGAAACTTTTCAAAAACATATTCATTCAGAACTTTCTAGTTCATCCGGAACTTTGGTGTTCATCCGGAACATTTGGTTCATTCGGAACCTGGGGAACTCAAAAACAGAAACTTAAGCCGAAGAACAGGGGAATACGTTTTAATCCAAAATCAAACTAAATAAGCAAAAAGGTTTTACCAAATTAACCACAAATCATCTACCAACTACAAGGATAAAATCCCAATCACAAAAACACAAATTCAACAACTTCTTAAAGATCAGATCAATCAAATAAGAACTTAAAAACTTGAAATAAAAGATGATGATGAACAAGATGAAATGGAAAGATTAAACAAGAACTTGTATTGATGATTAATGTTTTAACAATCACAAAACAAAGATTAAAATCATAAGATTTGAAGAACAAAGATTAAAATCACCAAACACCCTAGTGGTGTTGGTGATGCTACGAAACAGAAAAGGATAAAAAGGTGGAGAGAAGAAAAACTAAAAAAAACTCTCCGCAAAGTGTGTGAGGGGAACCCTTTATATAGGTGTTCCCTTTGGTTGGTGAGTGGGCTTTCTCCCGTTCTTCTTGTCTTCTCGTCTTTTCAGAAAAGTTGACGTTTTCGATTCTGATTCGAGATTTGTTGTCGATTAAATTCAACTCGTCTTTTAATTTCTTCGTTTAATAGACTTGAGTTTCTTCGACTTTTGTAAATCTTCCATCTTTGGTCCTTTTCTTCGATAAATCTTCGAATAGGCCCAGTGACTTCAAATCTTTTGCATCTCTTGGAAAATAGACTTCATCTTGAGTCTTTTTCTTCGATAAATCCCGTGCAATCCCATGTTTTCTCCATTATCCATCCGGTTGGCTCTGAAAACACAATAAACACAAAAACAACGCATAATTCCAAACAAATGATATTAAATACGCGTTTTGGTCTCGTTTTAGCCAGAATTAAGTGGTAAAAGGATAGGTGTTTACACACCTATCAAATCCCCTACACTTAACCATTGCCATGCCCTCATGCAATGCTTAGTGATAAAGCAAATTTACACTTTTCTCATAATCAATCAACCTTGGCCTTATTAAAATACTACTAAACAAAAATAAAAATACTAAGAGAAATTAAAACTTTAAAGTAAACAAAAGGATGGAAATAACTTGCAAAGAGATCAATGACTTACATTAGGGCTTTGGTGCTGCGAAGATTTATCACCCTCAAGTTTCACGTTCCCCAAACTAAGCTTAAAAACGAGATCATTGTTATTATAAGTTAGTAAATCAAACACTTACACACATGGCTTAATTATATGCTTAAACTCCCTTATTCCTAGGCGTATCTCTTATATTTTATTTTTGTCTTAGAATGATCATGAAGATGCATTTTTGGACTTATTTCGATAGTTTATTTAGGCTGAAAGCAAAGTAGGACGATTTGATCAATAGTTAGCTAAAGGACAAAATCTCTTAAAACTGCTTCTCGGGATATCAAAAAGTTCATATCTTGGCATAACTCGGTTCACGATTTGAGACCTTTCTCGGGCCGATATTTGGCATGTACTTCATACTTCATATCTTGAGAGACGTGCATGAGATAATGGTCTTCTCATCGTTCATAGAGTTTCTTCACTTGGAGACTTTTGAGAGGTACTCCAACTTTGTTGACCACGACTTCATGATTATTTCTTCAATCTTTAATTGGGATTTTGAGATACAACGATCCGCCTCCTTTTCGGACTTGGATCTATTTATCCTCATACCTTGTTAGGGTCTTTTCGGATAGACTTTTCCATGATCTTTATGGGAGTTGATTGCTTTTCGTCGTGAGTCTTGATCCTTCATATTGACTTTGGGAATAATGATTTTCACATCACCTTGGATCTTTAGCAATAAAATGGAATCCTCATGCCTTGTTAGGGCCTTTTCGGACTCGCCAATCTTCGCGCCCCGCTTCATAAGTTATGCCTTGGCTATGAACTCTTATCATTACCGAGCAACTTTTAAACGATCTTGGACTAGAAGCTAAGTAACTTTTCAAATCGTACGACCTTACTTATTGCAGATAAATTATTAGCAAGTGATGGGAGAATAGGCAAATAATTACACCAAGTGAGCTTGTGCAAGAATACCGACTTATAATTGACTCTATCATTTCTCGTCCTCCACAATTTAAAATCTCAAGTAATGAGACTCGTGGATACTTAGCCTAATAAACCAATTAAGGTCTACATGGTTAAGGATACTAGCTAGAATAAACTTGGATAAGTCTATTCGGGTTGAGTCAAAATAAACGCAACGGGCCTAATATGTCAAAGACTTCTAAACTAGCTACACCACTTTATTAATATTTTTGACTTTATTGCGGGATATATACATATGAAAGCAAAGATAAAAATTTAAAAATTGCGACTAAATGGCCAAAGTTAATAAAAAATTTGAAAAATGTTGAAAAAGATGATTTTCCGGTTAAACGAAGGCATTTTCATGGAAAAGTCCACTTAAAACTTCGATAGAAGTCCCCCCTACACTTAAGATAAACATTGTCCTCAATGTTTAAGCATGTGGGAAAAGTCTCCCCTACACTTATGACATTGTGCATGTTGGTTAACTCAAGTTAAGGAAGAAACGACTAAAGTGATCAATTTCAAATGTGAGTATGAAGAAAATTGAATCACGATGGTTGAGAGATAGAACCGGATTTCGGATAACACGGGAGCACGGTTCTTCAGAGATTCCAAGAGTGCACTTATCCCTGTAATCACATCACCATACCAAAACAAACACGTATAGAAGTCCCCTTACACTTAGGAGGTTAAAACATAAAAGGATAGATACTCGGGTTGCCTCCCGAGGAGCGCTTGTTTTTGATAACCGAGTCACGAGCCTGACTCGACCCAAAATTAGTTCATGGGGAACGTGGTGAGGGATGGAATCATCTCTTGAGAGATGTCCTCACCAAAGTACAATTTCAAACGCTGGCCATTCACCTTGAAGTTGGGCCCATTTGGCTGAGAAAGCTCAATGGTGCAATAGGGAAAAACATTGGCGATGGTGAATGGACCAGACCAGCGGCTCTTCAACTTGCCTGAGAAGATCTTCAACCGAGAGTTAAAGAGTAAGACTTGATCACCAACGTGGAACTCTCGGTTCTTGATTTTAGCATCGTGGATCATCTTGGTCTTCTCCTTGTAGATCAATGAGTTCTCGTAAGCTTGATTCCTCAATTCTTGTAGCTCGTTGAGTTGAATCTTGCGAAAATCACCGGCTTTGTTGATGTCGAAGTTAGCCCACTTCAAGGCCCAATATGCCTTATGTTCCAGCTCGATAGGGAGGTGGCAAGCTTTCCCGTACACAAGACGATAGGGTGTACAGCCGATCGGGGTCTTGTAAGCAGTACGGAAAGCCCACAGAGCATCATCTAACTTATCGGCCCACGCGGCGCGATGCTCTCCCACAGTACGTTCCAAAATTCTTTTCAATCCACGGTTGGATATTTCGGCTTGACCGTTGGTTTGAGGATGATAAGCGGTGGAAAGACGGTGATTGACACCATACTTCGCCATGACTCTTGCAAATTGATCGTTGCAAAAATGAGTCCCGCGGTCACTGATAATAGCACGAGGAACACCGAATCGAGCAAACAGTTGTTTCAAGAATTTACAAACCACCCTCGCGTCGTTAGTGGGTAAAGCCTTGGCTTCAACCCATTTGGAAACGTAGTCAACAACGACAAGGATGTATTTGTTGCCTTTAGAAGAAGGGAATGGCCCCATAAAGTCGATGCCCCATACATCAAAGATTTCACATTCTTGTATGAAATTTTGAGGCATCTCATCTTTATGTGTGATCTTGCTTTGTTTTTGGCAAGAATCACAATGTTTAACCATCTCGTGAGCATCACGGTAAATGGTGGGCCAATAGAATCCCGAATCAAACACTTTTTTGGCAGTGTAGTTGGGACCAAAGTGACCACCGGTGGGTCCTTTGTGGCAAGCCTGGAGAATGTCCAAAGCGGCCGGTCCGTCAACACATCGGCGAATAATCAAGTCAGCACATTGTTTGAATAGAAAAGGGTCATCCCAAAAGTAAGTCTTAACATCGTTCAAGAACTTCTTTTTTTGTTGGGATGTTAACCCTTGGATGAGAACACCACCCGCTAAGTAGTTTGCAATATCCGCAAACCACGGGGTGCCATCGAGATTGAGATCTATAGACATTAAGGTCTCAAGGGGGAAAGAGTCATTGATCTCTTTGTTCGGATGATCCCCTTGATATGGATCCTCAAGTCTGCTCAGATGATCCGCGTCTAGGTTTTCGGCTCCCTTCTTGTCACGAATTTCAATGTTGAATTCTTGAAGGAGTAAAACCCAGCGAAGAAGTCTTGGCTTAGAATCATGCTTTGTCATCAAGTACTTCAATGCGGAATGGTCCGTGTATACGATTGTGGTGGAAAGGACAAGATAGGGGCGGAACTTTTCAAAAGCATAGACAACAGCTAAAAGCTCTTTTTCGGTTGTCGTATAATGCAATTGTGCCCCCGTCATTGTCTTGCTAGCATAGTGGATTGGTTGGAAGTGTTTATTCACTCTTTGGCCCAAAACTGCACCAATAGCAAAGTCGCTAGCATCGCACATCAACTCGAAAGGCAGCTCCCAATTAGGGGTAACTAAGACGGGTGCCTTAGTAAGCTTATCCTTAAGCAAGTTGAAGGCTTCAAGGCACTCTTTGGAAAAGATAAAAGGAGTATCTTTTTCCAAGAGGTGGGTCATCGGGCGAGCGATTTTAGAGAAATCCTGAATGAATCAACGATTGAAGCCCGCATGACCCAGAAAACTTCTCACACCCTTCACGGTTGAAGTGGAGGTAATTTGGCTATGACATCAACTTTAGCACGGTCGACTTCAAGACCGGCTTTAGAGATTTTGTGTCCTAGCACAATGCCTTCTTTTACCATAAAATGGCATTTTTCCCAATTTAGAACAAGGCGAGTGTCTTCGCACCGCTGAAGCATACGTTCCAAATTGGCAAGGCAAGAAGAGAAGGAATCCCCAAAGACCGAGAAATCATCCATGAAGACTTCCATGGTTTGTTCAACCATGTCATGGAAGATAGCCAACATGCACCTTTAGAAAGTCCCGGGGGCATTACATAAGCCAAAAGGCATCCTTTTGTAAGCAAATGTGCCATAGGGACAAGTGAATGTTGTCTTTTCTTGATCTTGGGGATCGATGGGTATTTGGAAGTAACCCGAGAAACCATCAAGAAAGCAGTAATATTCATTACTTGCTAAACGTTCAAGCATTTGGTCCATAAAAAGGTAGAGGGAAATGATCCTTTCTCGTGGCATCATTGAGTTTGCGGTAGTCTATACAAACTCTCCACCCAGTGACGAGACGGGTAGGAATCAGCTCGTTGTTTGCATTGGGCACAACGGTGATGCCGCCTTTCTTAGGAACACAATGGATTGGACTAACCCATGGTGAATCCGAAATAGGGTAAATCATACCCGTATCAAGAAGTTTGATAACCTCTGTTTTGATGACTTCATGGATTTTTGGATTCACCCTTCGTTGGCTTTGAATTGTGGGCTTAAAGTCGTCCTCCATGAGAATTTTGTGTGTGCAGAAGTGAGGATCAATTCCACGAATGTCGGAGATTTTCCAAGCGATAGCTGTTTTATGCTTCTTCAACATGGCGACAAGTCGGGCTTTTTCTTCTTCTTTTAGGTCCTTTGCGATGATGACGGGCGACTTCTCGTTGTCTTCAAGGAAAACGTACTCAAGATGAGGAGGTAGGTCCTTAAGCTCAAGAGTGGGAGGATCCTCAATTGATGGTGAAACTAACGATGGATCATCATTAGTCACCTCTTTAGGAGAAGGAGGATCAGTAGCAGTAACCGTCGGAGATAGAGGAGAAAGATTGTCTTCTTTGAGAAGGTTTTCAATGAGGCGGAGATCTTCATCCCAATTGGTAGTAGAATCGTCATTGTCTAAATTCACATCTCCCATGGTGGCTTCCAAATCTTTCCAAAGGAAATCACTTTCTCCAAATAGAGATAGTGATGAGTCGATAGAGGAAACGGTCTCAACATTGGGAAGAGATGTAGGAATACTTTTACAAGCATCTTTGAAGTGTTCTTCACAAGCCTCATCAAGAACGTCAATACAATTAACACTCTCGTATGAATAAGGCTGTTTAGAAAGCTTTCCCATGTTGAAGACGATCTTATCGTCACCTACTCTCATGATAAGCTCACCGGCTTCAACATCGATTAGAGTGCGACCGGTCCTCAGGAATGGACGACCAACAATCAATGGCACACGAGGGTCCATGTCGTAGTCAACAACGACGAAATCAGCAGGAAAAGTGAATTTTTCGACTCCTACAAAGACGTCTTCGGCTATCCCCACTGGATAAGCAACCGTACGGTTAGCTAATTCCAAAGTCATTTTGGTGGGGACTAGCTCAGGGAGAGATAATTGCTTCCAAGCGCTTAGAGGCATTAGATTAATACTGGCACCTAGATCGGCTAGGGCCATGCAATTCTCTACTCCCGGGAAGTTGCAAGGGATTAGGAAACGACCCGGATCACCAAGCTTGGTTGGCAATTTCCTTAAGAGCACTGCAGAGCAATTCTCATTAAGTTGGGTGTTAGAAATATCAAGAAGCTTCTCCTTGTCGTTTAGAAGATCTTTAAACATCTTAGCGTATTTGGGCATGTGAGCGAGAGCCTCGGCAAAGGAGATGTTAAAATTCAATTGTTTAAACATTTTGAGAAAGTTTGAAACTTGAATATCATCCTTGCTCTTTTGCTTCTCTTTCCTCAACCTTGAAGGATAAGGTATATTGGATGAAGAAGAAGGCTTTAGGGGAATAGGATCACTCACAACCACGGGTGGTGGGGAAATGTGGGTAGAAGGTGAAGGAGGCGGAGAAATTGGGGAAGTAGAAGGATGAGGAATAGTAGCAGGTGACTCGTTCTCCTTAGTCACAACCACCGGTGGAGGTATAGGAAACTCGGGTTCCTTGGTACCTTTGCCACTGCGAGTGGTGATTGCTTTCATCTCCCCTCTTGGATTCGCAACGGTGTTACTCGGAAGAGTACCCGAAGAAGAGGGTTGATTACCTTGGAAGAAACTAGCCATCATGTTCTTCAAGTCATTCGTTTGACTATCCAAAGTATTTCTCATGTCGGCTCTCAAATCGTTCCCTTGTTTGACCAAGTCTGCTTTTAGGTTGAGCACTTCCCGCTGAAGATTTCCCACGATCACATCGTTAGTCCTCATATAAGTTTCCACTTCTTGGTGAAGAGCGGTGGGTTGGTTGGGAGGAGCATTGTATGCGGGTGGTTGATAAGCAGGTTGCTGGTATACTTGGTTGTTTCGTTGAGGTGGTTGTTGCTGCTGAGAGGGGCGATTGAGGTTTTATTGTTGGTTTGGGTTGGTAGGAGGAAAACTAGGTGGAGAAAGATAGTTGTTGGAGCGATAGCTAAGAAAGTTACGGTCACCTTGAGGTCTAGCTTGATAAGCAGGTTGAGGATAGGTGCCATATGCTGCATTCACATTCTTAGCAGGGTAGTCTTGGGTGGCGGTACAAGTAGTGTAAGAGTGAGGACCCCCGCATATCTCGCATGGTTGGCTAACAGCATTGACTTGAGCGTTTTTAGCGTTGTTGCTGTTGTTGTTGTTGACGGTGTGGGTAACAAGCGATTCAAGAAGCGTAGTGATTTTTTCCAGTCGCTTGTCGCTATCACTAGTGCTAGCACTAGCGACATTGGTCCGAACACTCTTGTTTGCACACGAGACTTGTTCTCAATGATATCCCAAGCAGCATTGGAAGTCTTAGCCAAAAGATTACCCCCCGAGGCACTGTTTAGTGAATCTTGGTCACTCATGTTTAAACCATTGTAAAAGGTATTAATTTGATGTACTTTGGTAAAACCATGTTGTGGGAATTTTCTTAAAAGAACTTTAAAACGATCCCAAGATTCACTGAACGACTCATCGTACTTTTGTTCAAAATTTATGATTTCATTCCGCAAAGCGGTAGTACGAGAGGGTGGGAAAAAGTAATTGATAAATTTGGTTTCCAAATCCGTCCACGAGAGAATACTCTGTGGCGGTTCCTTAGCAAGCCAATGTCGGGCTTGTCCCTCTAAAGAAAAGGGAAAAAGTTGTAACCTGATAACCTCTTGTGGAACACCATTGAATTCGACCGTGTTGGTGAGTTGCAAGAATCTCTTGATGTGGTCATGTGGGTCATCAATGGTACGCCCCAAGAACGGTTGAGCAGAGACCATCTAGATAAAGCCTGATTTGAGCTCAAAGTTATTGGCTGCAATGGCTGGTATAACAATTGGATCAGTGTTGCCATCTACATGAGCTTGCAGCAGTTCAATCATCGGGCGATTATCCGGTAGAGGCTCATTGTTGTTGTTATTATTATTGTTTGGAGGTGGTATGTTGTTGTTTTTTGTACACCGGCCATGTCTAAGTTATCGAGAGGCTCGGGCTCTTGATAAGACGTGGATCGAGTGCGCATACACCTGCAAAAGAACGAACAAAGAAAAACAAAGCAAAAATATTTTTGGTTTTTATGTTTTTTAATTTTTTTGTATTTTTGAAAATTTTATATTTTTTAGGATTTTTTTGAAAATTTTTATGAAAAAGTAACGTTCACGGGGAACGGATCCCAAAATCCAAGTTCTCACAAAAAACTTTTGATCTTAACAAGAAGAGCCGGCAGCGACGCCATTTGATACAAATGATTTTGCTAGGTTCAATTTTACTCTCGATATCCTCTCGAATTGATCTTGGTTCTAAGTGGAATGATTGTTCTTGGTTACTAAAAAAAAGGGGGTTTAGTTTTCTAATCTACTAAAAAGTTAAATGCATGAAAATGTAAACTTAAATTTAAAGGCAATTATATTAATAACAGTTAATTAAAACTAGAATTAAACTATGAAATAGAAATGAAGAAACAGTAATACTAAAGAAACAGTAACAATTAAAGATGCTCAAAAGAAAACTGATTCGGAAGTTTAACCTTGATTCGGAACTTTTCACTCGGAACTTGGTTCGGAACTCCTGATCCGGAACTTCGTTCGGAACTTCACTCGGATCTTTATGCGGAACTTTGATTCGGAAGTTTATTCGGAACATTCAACTCATTCGGAAGTTTCGTTCATCCGGAACTTATTGCTCATTCGGAACTTTTTAAAGGAAAATTTCATTCGGAACTTTTAAAGGAAAAACTCATTCGGAACTTTTAAAAATGACATTCATCCGGAACTTTTGTTCATGCGGAAGTTTATTCGGAACTTTTCAAAAACACATTCATTCGGAACATTAAACTCATTCGGAACTTTCAGTTCATTCGGAAGATTTGTTCATCCGGAACTTTCAGCTCATTCGAAACTTTCTAACTGACTCGGAACTTTTTAAAAGGAAACTCACTCGGAACTTTTCAAAAACATATTCATTCGGAACTTTCTAGTTCATCCGGAACTTTGGTGTTCATCCGGAACATTTGGTTCATTCGGAACCTGGGGAACTCAAAAACAGAAACTTAAGCCGAAGAACAGGGGAATACGTTATAATCCAAAATCAAACTAAATAAGCAAAAAGGTTTTACCAAATTAACCACAAATCATCTACCAACTACAAGGATCAAATCCCAATCACAAAAACACAAATTCAACAACTTCTTAAAGATCAAATCAATCAAATAAGAACTTAAAAACTTGAAATAAAAGATGATGATGAACAAGATGAAATGGAAAGATTAAACAAGAACTTGTATTGATGATTAATGTTTTAACAATCACAAAACAAAGATTAAAATCATAAGATTTGAAGAACAAAGATTAAAATCACCAAACACCCTAGTGGTGTTGGTGATGCTACGAAACAGAAAAGGAGAAAAAGGTGGAGAGAAGAAAAACTAAAAAAAACTCTCCGCAAAGTGTGTGAGGGGAACCCTTTATATAGGTGTTCCCTTTGGTTGGTGAGTGGGTTTTCTCCCGTTCTTCTTGTCTTCTCGTCTTTTCAGAAAAGTTGACGTTTTCGATTCTGATTCGGGATTTGTTGTCGATTAAATTCGACTCGTCTTTTAATTTCTTCGTTTAATAGACTTGAGTTTCTTCGACTTTTGTAAATCTTCCATCTTTGGTCCTTTTCTTCGATAAATCTTCGAATAGGCCCAGTGACTTCAAATCTTTTGCATCTCTTGGAAAATAGACTTCATCTTGAGTCTTTTTCTTCGATAAATCCCGTGCAATCCCATGTTTTCTCCATTATCCATCCGGTTGGCTCTGAAAACACAATAAACACAAAAACAACGCATAATTCCAAACAAATGATATTAAATACGCGTTTTGGTCTCGTTTTAGCCAGAATTAAGTGGTAAAAGGATGGGTGTTTACACACCTATCACTTATAATAATCGAAACTGCGTATTTAATATTTTAATTTTTAAATACGGGTTTTACAAACACCGTGTCAAACCCGAAGGGAGAGATGAAAGTGATACCACACGTAGTGGTAAGACCTTTTAGGAGCCGACTCCTCAACCAATTACTCCTACGGTGGAGGAAATTGAGGAAGAACCCGACGTGGTGGTGGTAAAGGAGCACGTTTCAATCCCACAAAGTACCACTCAAACCACACCTACGGTCGACCCTTTACAGAGTTTGGAACCCGAGATTTCAAAGGCTATGCCTATGCCCCACCCGACACCACCCTTATCTTACCCATCGAGGCGTCAGAAGGAAAAATTGCAAGAATGTAACAACTATTAATTTGAGCTTTTCATTAAGATGTTTCGTGATTTGCATTTTAACATAAGTTTTGCCGACGCTTTAATCATGATGCCTCGATTTGCCGCCAACTTTAAGAGTATGTTGAACGATAAGGAGAGATTTCAAAAGTTTAATCATTGTTCATCGGTTTATCTTAACCGCATTCCTCAAAAAGTCGATGACCCCGGTAAATTTTTAACTTCGTGTGGTATCCAAGATATGGAAGAATGCTACGCCTTGGCCGATCTTGGTGATAGTATCAATTTGATGCCTCTTGACATATTTAAGACGCTAAATCTTCCTAATCTTACTCCTACAAAGATGTATATCGAGATGGCCGATCATTCTACAATTCCCGCATTTGGAACGGCCGAAGACGTTTTTGTGAAAGTGGGAAAGTTCTATTATCCAGTAGACTTTATCGTAGCCGATATTCCCACGGATCCTCAAGTTCCTCTCATTTTAGGTCGTTCGTTTTTAGATACGTCGAAAGCGGTCATTGATGTACATGCTCGAAAAATCACCTTACGCTTCAACGACGAGGAACTTGTTATAAACGCAACTCAAAACTCCAAACTTTCTCATGTTTATTCTATGACGAGTATGAACCACGTTGATTTAATCGACGTCGTTTGTGAAGAATTCTCACAAGAAATTTTAGGTTTTACCGATGAAGCAAATAGTGGCAATCCCACTATGCTCGATCCCATCCTTGATAATTCGACACCATCTTTCACTCCATTTGAAGGAGGTGGTTTTACATTGTAAGAGTTTGATGTACCTCGAACTTCTAACGAAGACCTCGACGATGATGAGGATTTTTTGATTATCAAGGATTTTCTAAACGATTTCCCATTTCCTCCGCCGGTGGAGGTTATGAGTATTAAACCAAAATCTTCAATCAAAGAACCACCAATCCTCGAGTTGAAAAATCTTCCTCCTCACCTCGAATACGTATTCTTGGAAGTAGATGATAAGTTGCCGATTATTATTGCCAAAGATCTTTCAGATGATGAAAAAACCGCACTTATCGATGTCTTGAAGGCTCACAAAGGGGCAATTGTGTGGAAATTGTCCGACATTAAGGGTATCGACCCAAAATTTTTTACCTACAAAATTTTAATGGAGGAGGACTACAAGCCCGCAATCCAACGTCAAAGAAGGGTAAACCCCAAAATTCACGACGTCATCAAAAAGGAAGTCCCTAAACTCCTTGACGCGGGAATGATTTACCCTATATTCGATAGCCCTTGGGTGAGCTCCATTCATTGTTGTTAGAAATACATTTTACGTATTAGAAAGGATCGGTCACTCCAACAATAGATTAAGTGGTAGATAGTAGTGTAGTATTATTAATTTAAGTAAACAAGGCCATGCCTAGCCCATGAGATGTATGAGGCCGACGACCCATTATGTAAGCCCAAGCCCATCACAAGGCTTGTGTATATAAACCCTCTCCTTAGTTGGAGAGGGTGTTGGTTCACATTATTCTCACATAGTAGAAAGTTTTTTCTATATACTTTCTCTCACTAAGTGTGTGTGTTCTTACCATCTTTGTATCTCTTTCTCTCTCTAGACTAAGCATAGATTTACCCTATATTCGATAGCCCTTGGGTGAGCTCCATTCATTGTTGTTAGAAATACATTTTACGTATTAGAAAGGATCGGTCACTCCAACAATAGATTAAGTGGTAGATAGTAGTGTAGTATTATTAATTTAAGTAAACAAGGCCATGCCTAGCCCATGAGATGTATGAGGCCGACGACCCATTATGTAAGCCCAAGCCCATCACAAGGCTTGTGTATATAAACCCTCTCCTTAGTTGGAGAGGGTGTTGGTTCACATTATTCTCACATAGTAGAAAGTTTTTTCTATATACTTTCTCTCACTAAGTGTGTGTGTTCTTACCATCTTTGTATCTCTTTCTCTCTCTAGACTAAGCATAGATTTACAATATTCCTACAAATGGTATCAAGAGCCATGGAATGATTGTATTGTTTATGTGTTTGTGTTCTTGATTTTTTGTGCCTATTTTGATCTATATCACACGAACCATTTTTTTGTGTTTTTATGGTTTAGTCGTGATACAAATCATTTACATACTAGTGGTAGTGCTTTGGTATTGTTACTTTGGTTAAAAACACAAAATGTTTGGGTGTTTGATTCATTTTTTGACTAAAAATCTCAACTTAGTTGTGTACTATCCGAGAACAGTGGAACCTGTGCTCACATATTGCGACTGACTCCATCGCAAAAACCTAAGGGTTTCTACATTCCGATCACACATTGCGATCAAGGATTGCGATCACATGGCGATCAAGGATTGCGATCACATTGCGATCAAGGATTGAGATCATATTGCGATCAAGGATTGCGATCACATTACGATCAAGGATTGCGATCACATTGCGAACAAGGATTGCGATCACATTGTGATCAAGTATTGCGATCAGGTATTGCGATCACATTGCGATCAAGTATTACGATCACATTGCGATAAGTATTGCGATCACATTGCGATAAGTATTGCGATCACATTGAGATAAGTATTGCGATCACATTGTGATAAGTATTGCGATCACATTCCGATCACTTTCAGATAGGACATTCCGATACAATGACAAGTATTGCGATCACATTGTAATACTAGCACCTAGATCGCTAGGGCCATGCAATTCTCTACTCCCGGGAAGTTGCAAGGGATTAAGAAGCGACCCGGATCACCAAGTTTGGTTGGCAATTTCCTTAAGAGCACTGCAGAACAATTCTCATTAAGTTGGGTATTAGCAATATCAAGAAGCTTTTCCTTGTCACTAAGAAGATCTTTAAACATCTTCGCGTATATAGGCATGTGAGCTAGAGCCTCAGCGAAGGAGATGTTGAAATTCAATTGTTTAAACATTTTGAGAAAGTTTGAAACTTGAATATCATCCTTGCTTTTGAGCTTCTCTTTCCTCAACCTTGAGGGATAAGGTATATCGGAAGAAGAGAAAGGCTTTGGAATAGTAGGATCACTCACATCCTTGGGTGGAGGAGGGGTAGAAGTAAGAGGTGGAGGAATTGGGGAAGTGGAAAGTTGAGGAATATGAGTAGGTGACACGTTTTCCTTTGTCACAATCACTGGTGTAGGTATAGGAAGTTCGGGTTCCTTGGTACCTTTTCCACTGCGAGTGGTGATTGCTTTCATCTCCCCTCTAGGATTAGCAACGGTATTACTCGGAAGAGTACCCGAAGAAGAGGTTTGATTACCTTGGAAGAAACCAACCATCATGTCCCTTAGGTCATTCGTTTGACTACTCAAAGAGTTTCGCATATCGGCTCTAAGTTCGTTCCCTTGTTTCACCATGTCGCCCTTCAAATTAATAATCTGGGTCTGCAGATTCTTCACCAACACATCATTCGTCCGCATGTACGTTTCGACCTCGTGGTTGAGAACGGTGGGTTGAGTAGGAGGAGGTGCTTGATAAGCAGGTGGTTGGTAAGGAGCGGGTTGGTAAACTTGAGTAGGATTTTGAGGTGGATATGGTTGTCTTTGAGGTGGTTGGTATGGTGCTCGAGGTTGGTTTTGGTTGGTTCGGTTAAGGTTTTGTTGTTGGTTTTGATTGGTTGGGGGAAATCCGGGCGGGGAAAGAAAGTTGTTTGAGCGATAGCTGAGCAAGTTGCGGTCACCTTGAGGACGTGCTTGATAGCCGGCCGGAGGATAGGTACCGTATGCTGCGTTAACATTCTCACAAGGATAGTCTTGGGTGGAGGTACAAGTAGTGTAAGAGTGAGGACCCCCGCATATTTCACATGGTTGGCTTACAGCATTGACTTGAGCGTTTTGAGCGTTGATGCTTTTGGTGTTGTTAGCGGTTTGGGCAGCAAGCGATTCAAGAAGCGAAGTAATTTTGTCAAGTCTCTTGTCGTTGTCACTAGTACTAGCACTAGCGGCATTGTTCCGAACACTCTTGGTTTGCACTCTAGACTTATTCTCAATAATATCTCAAGCGGCATTAGAACTCTTAACCAAAATATTACTCCCCGAGGCACTATTTAGTGAATCTTGATCATTCATGCTTAAACCATTGTAAAAGGTATTAATTTGGTGCACTTTGGTAAAACCATGTTGTGGGCACTTTCTAAAAAGGTCTTTAAAACGGTCCGAAGATTCACTAAAAGACTCATCGTACTTTTGTTCAAAATTAATAATTTCATTCCGCAAAGCGGTAGTACGAGAGGGTGGGAAAAAGTAGTTTATGAATTTGGTCTCCAAGTCCGTCCATGTAAGAATACTTTGTGGCGGTCCTTTGCAAGCCAATGCCGGGCTTGTCCCTCTAAGGAGAAAGGAAAAAGTTGTAAATGGATTACCTCTTGTGGAACACCATTGAATTTGACCGTATTCGTGAGTTGCATGAACCTTTTGATGTGGTCATGAGGATCATCAATGGTACGCCCCAAGAATGGTTGAGCATAGACCATTTGAATAAAGCCGGATTTGAGCTCAAAGTTGTTGGCTGCAATCGCGGGTATGACAATTGGATCGTTGTTGCCCTCTACATGTGCTTGCAAAAGTTCGATCATAGGGCGATTGTCCGGTAGAGGTTCATTGTTGTTATTATTCATGTTGTTTTGAGGTGGATTGTTATTGTTGTTGTGTACACCGGCCATGTCTAAGTTATCGAGAGTCTCGGGCTCTTGATAAGACGTTGATCGAGTGCGCATACACATGCAAAAGAACTAACAAAGCAAGAAATATTTTTGATTTTTTATGTTTTTTAATTTTTTTGTATTTTTGAAATTTTTTTATTTTTTTGGGTTTTTGAAAATTTTTAATGATGAAAAAGTAACGTTCAAGGTGAACGGATCCCAAAATCTAATTTCTCACAAAAAACTGTTAATCCTTACGAGAAGATCCGGCAGCGGCGCCATTTGATACAAGAGATTTTGTATGGGTTCAATTAATTCTCGGTATCTTCTCGAATCGATCACGGTTCAAAGTGGAATAGTTGTTCTTGGTTACTAAAAAAGGGGTTTGGTTTTCTATTCTACTAAAAAGGTAAATGCGTGAAGTAAATAAAGATAAACTAAAAGCAATTAATAAAAATAAAACTTGAATTAAAATAAAACAGTTAAATACCTAAACTCAAAAAAAGTCACTGATTCGGAATGTTTATGCTTGATCCGGAATATACTAAACAGAAACCTTTATTCGGAACATATGCTTCATTCAGAATACAAACCTTCATTTGGACAAAAGCTTCATTCGGAAGATTTCCTTCATTCGGAACATATGTTCATCCGGAACATTTGCTGATTCGGAACATTTTCACTGATCCGGAATAAAATACTAAAAGCTTGATTCGGAACAATTTGGTTTACTCGGAATAAACTTGACTCGGAATATTTTACTAAAAACTTTTGATTCGGAATATACTACTCATCCGGAATATAATTGATTCGGAACAAAACTGATTCGGAATAAAATTGATTCGGAATATTTAGTCAAACGCCTTCATTCGGAACATTTAATAAAAACTGATTCGGAATATTTTTTTAAACCTTGATTCGGAATATCTAATGAAATTACTTGATTCGGAATAAATTGCACTGACTCGGAACTTTAACAAAATCACTCATTCGGAACAAAAGACTGATTCAGAATATTTTTTAAGAACTTTGATTCGGAATATAAAGACTCATCCGGAATATTGATTATTCCGGATAAAGACACTGATTCGGAACAATTTAAGGTAAACACTTCATTCGGAACATTTGTTGTTGATCCGGAATCTGGGTAGATGAAGAACACGAAGAACAATAACAATATAATACGATGAATTTAACCAAAATCACCAAGTTTTTAACCAAAACTTAAACCAATTTAAACACTAATCATCTACTAATCATAAACATCAAACCAAAACAATAAAAACACAGAACCCACTTACTTTTAAAGATTAAAATCAACCAAATAGAAACTTAAGACTTTGAATCAAAAAGAGAAAGATGAACAAGATGAAATGAAAGATTATATTGAAAGATTAATGTTAAACAATCAAAAGGAAGGATTACAACTTACAAGAACTTGTGAAATCAAAGATGAAAAATCACCAACACCTTAGTGGTGTTGGTTACCCTACGAAACAAGAAAAAGAAAAGCTGGAAAAGAAAAACTTGTCTCCAAGTTGTGAAGGGATGTCCTATTTATAGGAGGTGTAGTTGGTTGGTGAGTGGGCTTTCTTCCTTTCTTCTTGTCTTCTCGTCTTTTCAGAAAAGTTGACGTTCTCGATTTCGATTCGGGATTTGTCGACGAATAAATTCAACTCGTCTTTTAATTTCTTCGTTTAATAGACTTGAGTTCTTTTGACATATGTAAATCTTCCATCTTTGGTCCTTTTCTTCGATAAATCTTCAAATAGGCCCATTAACTTCAAATCTTTTGCATCTCTTGGACTATAGACTTCGTGTTGAGTCTTTTTCTTCGATAAAACCCATGCAATCCCATGTTTTCTTCAATATTTATCCGTCTTGGCTCTAAAAACACAACAAACACACAAACCACGCATAATTCCAAACAAATGATATTAAATACGCGTTTTGGTCTTGTTTTAGCAAGAAATAAGTGGTAAAAGGATGGGTGTTTTCACATCTATCAGTAACCACCACTATTAAGGCTCAAAAATCTAAGCTTAAAAGAAACAAGAAGAATGATAGGATCTTGCCCCCATCTATTAGTCAAGTGAAAAAGAAAGTAGAAGCCCATGCGAGGAATGTTATTTCTGTTTTGAATAAAAAGAATCATGTAGCTAAACTTAAAGGCTCTGCGGTTGTGCAGCGTTCTAAGCCTACTGTGAATTCTAATTTGAAATGTTAGAATTGCAATGAATGTATGTTTTCTAGTCGTCATGATTCTTGCCTTATTGACCATGTGAATGAGATGAATGCCCAAAAATGGTCTAGAATGGAAACCGACTGGGAAAGTGTTAACCCAAGTTGGTTGGATGTCGCGCCCCACTGGTAGAACTTTCACTATAGTAGGAAATGTGTGCCCTTTAACTAGGATCACTCCCACTAAAGCGAAGAAAGCGTGCCCTTTAATTAGGAGTACCAAGGCTACCAATACACAAACGTGTCCTTTAACTAGGAACACCGACACTACTGTAGGAACCAAGTGCCCTTTAAATAGGTCTACTCCCACTGTAGTGCCCACTAATACTCCAAAACTTAAGAAAGTTGGAACTATAAAACCTGTTATTGGTAAAACTCACATTAGAAAACGCAGGAAATCTAAGGATAACAAAAATGTAAGCAATTCTGATATAATTTTATTTGTATCTGCTAACACTCCGGAACCAATAGTTTCCAATGCATTGTCTACTGTTGTTGTTGAAAACAGGTGGTCCAAGTTGTTCTCTGGTATTTGGACTCTGGTTGCTCCAAGCATATTGATGTAGAGTTTTTGTATACCCTTTAGGAAAAGAGTACCAAAATAGTGGTAAGCGTTAAGTGTCGGTTTAGGAAAACCAAGCACTAATGACCCAATGAAGTTTAAGTTCGTTTCCCAAGGAGGCTAGTGCGTTGTGTAATGAATTGATTTTGATTTGTGATTATATTGTTGAAAAAGAAAGAAATGAGATAGGAAGAGAATGACGGTTACGTAGACGGATTAAACTAAGACGAAAAAGGCGTTCACGTAAAACCGTAAAAAGCTACAAATTAAAAATTTTAACCTAAAAATTAATTAAAAGCTAAACTAAGTCTAAAATAATATAAATAAGAATAAAAATCCAATAAAAATATTTTAAAACCTTTTATTAATTAAATAATCAATTTTAAATGCTAATTAAAGCCCTAAAATTAAATATAATTAATCAAAATGTCCAAAATATTATTTTATTTAACAAATAACTTACTTATATTATCTAAAGACTAAAAAGTATTTTTCCTAAATTTTAAAAACTATTTTTCTATTTTTAAATCACTAAAAACTAATTTTAAACCAAATTAATTATAAAAAATAATAAAATAATGCCAAAAATAATTTGACACTTTTAAAAATCCTAATTTATGCTAAAGAACAGTAGAAAAATGAAAAAGTTTGAAAAATATAAAATTTTTCACTAAAAGACAAAAATAGTTATAATAAAAACCCTAATTAAACTAAATTAATTCTAAAAAATAAATAAAAAGTGAACAGTAAAAACTTTTTGAACTAAAAATATTAAGTTATTTTTATAAATCCAAGAAAAATCTTAAAACTGAAAAATAATTGTCTTTGTCACTAAAAGACAAAAAACACAAACTTAAAAGTATTTAAAAATTGTAATTAAACCTAAAAAATAGCAAATGAACAGTAATAAAAATTCTAATTAAACAGAAAATCCCAAATTAAATAAGAAAAATAATGAAACAAATTTGAAACCCTAATTCCTAATTAAGGTCACTAAAGACAAAAAAATATAGGTTTCTGATAGTGACACTTGACAGGTCTTGTCTTTTAGCTGAGCAGGGGTAACTATTGTGCAAGCAGGGGGAACCTTTTTCCCACTGTTAGTGCAATTTTTAAGGTCAGTTGACCTATTAGCTTAGGAAAGCTTATGGCTTGGTTTTCTTTGGACAACAAGGCACCCCCACACCAGTTGGGTTGTGGGGAGTCTAAGTAAACACAAAAAACACACAAGTACTTCACAAATTCAAGCACAAATGGCACCAAAAGTTACTGATTAAGGACTAAGGTTTCTGATGAACAGTTACTGATTTTTCTTGCACAAAAATGAGATTCAATTGATCAAATCTTGCATACAACCCTACCAATTCACATGCAACCAATTACAAACCTACTTAAACCCTACCTCTAACAGATTAGCAACATTTGATGAGCAAATTCAAAGAAATCTGGCAGAAATATGTCTTTACCGATTTTAGCTATTTGTATGCAAATTTTAGTACACAAATCCTTTTAAAAACTTACCAAACTGAACACCCAATACTGATATTACCTACTAGCAACCTAATGAGTGTGTTTAGCTGGTTTTTAAGACAAAAGCTTGTCAAACTACCTTCTTAAAACCCTAATCCAAACACCCCTTAATTTACTGGAAATCAAAATTAACCAAGCAAACCTATTTAAACCTACACAAATCTGATTCAAACTTAACCTATCATGCATATAACCCTAACACAAACATGAACAAACATACAATCCAACACTTAGACAAATTTCATGCATTTTTCACCAATATCACATAAATCACACAAATCAATAACTAGAAAACTGAAAACAAAGAACAAGGGATTTACCTTGTGGGACCTACAATCCAGGTCCCACAATGGCTGAAAAACCACATCCAACAAGCTCGGGCTTGTGCAGAACTTTGTTGAGCTGCTTGACAAAAAATATGGATAAAAAATGGATGCTTGTTCCTTCTTGGTTCCTGCACAATCACAACAAACCAGGACCAAACTTTAAGCTTCTATAAGCCAGTGCTCATAAGCTAGTGTCAATATAGCTTATGAGCAAGTCTTATACAAACAGTTAGATTAGAACAACAAAATAAACAGAAATCTTTTGAAAAACTAATTTTCTAGAAACCTTTGAAACAAACTTTCAACAAACTGAATTTGGAACTCAGATTTCCCTCAAGATAAGCACCAACTTTTAAAACTCATAAAAAGGAATTATATTTTTGAACAAAAATACCAACTTTTATCACTTCTAAAAAGGAATTACAAAAGCTTGGGAAAATCTGGAACAACCCTACTCACATGTTGCGAGGTGCTTAAATAGAGCTAGAAGAACTATCTAGAATGCTAAAACCCTAATGGACGAATTTCCTGAAAAGCCCTTGATTGTTGACTGAATTCTTGGTCAAATTAGTGCCCATGTGATGGAAGTGATGGCCAGCTGTTAGAAGCTCATCCTAGACGTTTATTTGTGCTTGGGGACAAAGAATCTTGATCCATCCGTTGCTTTTGTCGGGTTTAGGGTTTTGGTGTGAGAGTGATGGGCAGGGGAGGGTCTCACAAGACACATGGGTGTGTCTAGGTCACGGTTTTTGTGTGGGTTTAGGTGAGGATGGAGTGAATCAATGATTTGGAAAGATTAGGCACAAAACCCTTTGTTTTAAAGTTAATTGGGTCTGGGAAAATTAGGGTTTATGTGGGATTAAGGGGTTGTTTTAATCTGTTTTGGGGATGATTAAATTTAAATAAAGTGTTAGGGAGGGAAAGATGGGGTTTGACTTTGGTTGACCCAGGTTTATTTAAATAAACCTGTGAGTGGGGTGTGACGTGGGTTGAAGGGATGAGGTGTAGGGTGCTGATTGGATGGTGGGGGTGATGTGGAGAGATGATTGGTGGTGGTGAGTTGGAGTGTCTGGCAAAAACAGTCCCTATATTCCCATTCTTTCTTCATTTTGTAATAAACAGCCACAAGTCCTTTTTTCCTTTATAACAAGTTTGCCAATTTGTCAATTTTGGCACAACATGTTTTCAATACTTAAGACAAGGACTTCTTTTGTAATTTCTTCATTCTCCAAGGACTTCTCTTGTAAATTCTTGATAATTTAGGGACCCAAATGCAATCAATGAGATTTGCAAGGGTATAAATTGATAAGTCTTCAATTCTTGAGGGACCAAACTTGTACAATCTTCAAACTTCAAGGTCATTTTTGGAAATACTTGATTCGGGTCCGGTTCATTGTGCGGCTTCGTTTCCCGTGTTCGTTTTTGATTGATTCTTGTGATCTTTTTGTCTTTTCCTCAATATCCGTACCTAAAATACACAAGCAACAAACACGAGCATATATTTGGCAGTTTTAATGATATTTAATGCATTTTAAGCCCATTTTGGACGATGAGACTATGTATAAAAGCAGTCTCATCACTCCCCTATACTAAACCATTGCCGTGCCCTCACGCAATGCTAGAATAAAGTATCGTAGCATCTCCAAAATTCATTTTTATTCACTTTATTGAATGATAAACTAGCTATACTACTACTATTTGTGTTTTAGACATAATGTATCATTTTCATCGCAAAATGGGACGTTTAGGTTCATAGAATAAGAACACGTGAATGCTTCGTTAGAAATAATTTCATCGTCCTCGATTTTCACCCTAATTCCATGCCAAGCGTGCAACGAGATCATTGTCATTATAAGTTAGTAATGCTAACACTACTCATATGCCCTAATCACGTACTTATTCTCCCATTATTCCTAAGTCGTGTCTCTTATATTTTATTTTGTCTTGAATGTTTCACGAGGATACATTGTTGACTTATGCGATAATAGAGATTTAGGTCTAAAAATAGAGTCCTAACGGTGTAACTAAGACCATCAAATCAATAACCCCTCCCAATAGACAACGATGTTAAAAATTTAAGTTGACAAAAAGAATCGATAAACACGGTTTTATAACGGTTTTGAACATGAGACTTATTACCAAGACTTTTATACGCCTCCTAATGGAAGGGCCTTATTATCTTTGGTTTACCTCCATCTTTTATTCAACTTCGCCATGAAGCTTTTATTATGACTTCGGTCTTGCCTTGCCTTTTATTATCCGCCTCATCGGTGGTTTTATTAGCCAAAGACGTATATCCTCACGCTAAAGCGAATTTTGGATCTTTAAAGCTTTGAAGATTAAGGCTTGATTCACTTTCAATTTTTGCATAGATTTTTCGGCCTTGTGGGGCTTCAAATTGTTTGCTTGATTTAGGTGAGCACTTGAAATCTTATTATTGGGTGAAGCTTTTGATTATTAGGGTGCCAATACTTCAAAACCGTGACGCTGGCGATACCTTAATGTCTTCCCAATTTAATTACATGGAAGCTACTAGAAAAGACTAAAAACCCAACAATCCTAACTAAACCGCTAATTCAATATTTATTAAGCAAAAAATATTTACAAGCGAAGGGAGAATAAGCAAACAACGAGAACACATGAGATTTTGAAAGAATACGAGTACTCTACGTTTAGCATAGTAACTTATAATTAACTCTATCATTTCTCGTCCTCATTTAAGAGACTTAGCCTAATGTGAAGTTAAGGAATCAAAGCTAAGTGCTCAACACGCACAGTCGAGTCAAAAATTACTCTTATTCTCGCCATCGGAAAACCTACATTCGTGTCTTCAAACACTTATAAAAAATGAGAAAAATTTTAAAATTTGGCCATTTTAAGCCTTATTTTGCAACAAAACGATAAACAAAAAGATAAACTTTGGAAAGCGTGAAGGTTTGGCAAGGTAAATATCTATTCACCCCCCCCCCCATACTAAAGTTAAACATTGTCCTCAATGTTTCGAGTCTAAGGGTTGGAAACCCCCATACTAGAGACGTAGTTGAATGCCTAATCTAGCATGGAAAGGGTGTAACCGTTAAATTTAAAGCCGTTTATGAAGTGTGCTAAAAACATAAGGTTAGAACATCAAAGGATATATCATTTGGATATTGAGAAAGTCTTCCAAGCAAACGATCGAGTGCTCCCATAACGAACACGAGAGGCTCCAATCGTGAAGATCATGATCTAAAAACCACAATTCACAAACAACCACGGAACAAAGGTTGGAAGGGCACAAATCCCCTCACATTAAACTAATTAGAAAGCAATAATATGTACATGGATAAGCATGGGTCTCCCCCACGAGGCACCTTGTTTTTGATAACCGAGTCAAAAGCTCGACTCGAATCCCCATAAATGTGATCATTTAGGGATAATCATGGTATGGTCAATTTTTAGTGGGGCTTACATGAAAAACAAGGCCCAAAAACAACCGGTATTAAGGACCAAGTCCTTTGATGGTGCAAAATACCGGGATCGAAGATTGCGTTCTCGTTTTTTCATTGGAAAAACAAATCAACGCCACTTCATCGTGTGTCAACAAAAACCCAAAGGGTTTCAAGAAAATAGATGAGAAGAAATAGAAGGGTGGGACAATGGGTAAGTCATAAAAACCATGAGCTACTCGAGGTAGACTCGCACCAATCAAATAGAAAGATTTTCCATTTATTGCATCGGTGGAAGACCGAGATTTCCCTTTATAAGCAATTCCGGGATCAAATATCTCGTCCTCGGTGGAGAAAGGGGAGGGAACATAAGGGGCTTCCCCCACACTAGGTCCACACAAAGCATCGTCAAAAGGAGAAGACGAGCTTGTAGTACTCAAATTACGAGGTGATGACGGAGTTAGCATTGTAGAAAAATCTTTTAAATCTAATTTAAAATCTTTTCCTTTTTCATCTTTTAAACTCTCCTTGTGAAAACCCGACTTAATTATGTCAAAAATATTTGGTTTTTCTAAAGCAATTTTAGTCACACTAAAAATTCTCACATTTGAAAACCGTTTTGGTAAAGGTGGTGGTAAGTTCTCAAAACGTTTGTCAACAAAGAAAGCTCCCCCATTTGGGTCAACATATTCATCATCCGAAGAATCATTCGTGATTGAAATTGTAGGCTTAACACTCTTAACCTCCACCGGCGGAGGGGACGGAACTTCATTTTTCTCAACAACTCCTAAAACTCTTTTTGAAATCTTTTTGCAAATGTTTTTGATGGGATTGACATTGTACAAAGACGTGATAGAATACACATGAGAAAGTGTGGAGTTTTGAGTTGCATTAATGACGAGTTCTTCCTCATTGAAACGAAGAGTGATTTTTCTTGCATGCACATCGATAAGTGCTCTCGAGGTATCCAAAAATGATCGACCTAAAATTAGAGGAACTTTAGGATCGATGGGAATGTCCACAACAATAAAGTCTACGGGATAGTAGAACTTTCCAACTTTCACGAAGACGTCCTCGGCTACTCCACAAGCTAGAATCGTAGAATGATCGGCCATCTCGATTGACATTCTTGAAGGAGTGAGATTGGGAAGATTGAGCGACTTAAAAATCTCAAGAGGCATCAAATTAATACTAGCACCAAGATCGGCCAAGGCGTAGCATTCCTCCATGTCTTGTATTGCACATGGGATTAAAAACTTGCCGGGATCACCGACTTTTTGAGGTATGCGGCTAAGAAAAACCGATGAACAACTAGACGATTTTTGCAATTTCTCTTTGTTATTCAACATACTTTTGAAGTTCGCGGCAAATCGAGGCATCATGACCAAGGCGTCGACAAAACTTATATTAAAATGCAAGTCACGAAACATTTTCATAAAGAGTTCAAATTGATAATTATTTCGTTCTTGTGCCTTTTCCTTGTTTCGTCTTGAAGGGTAAGGTAAGTGTGGGTTGGGGCATAGGCATCGGCCTTGGAATCTCGGGTTCCACAATTGGTATTGGTTCAACCGTAGGTGTGGTTTGAGCGGTACTTCGTGGGCTTGGAATTTGATCCTTTTCTACCATCACCTCGGGTTCTTTCTCTTTTTCCTTCTCCATAGAAGTACTTGGACGAGAAATGGGTTCTTTGAAAGTTTACCACTACGAGTAGTAATACCTTCAATTCTCCTTTCGGGTTCACGATGGTATCACTAGGAAGACCACCCGAAGAAGAAGGTTTACACATGATAGCTTCAAACATTTTTCCCATTCGATCTTCAAACTTAGATTGCCTAGCATCCGCTTTTAACAACTCTTGTTTAATCTCATGTTGACCTTGCTCCATTTTTTGTTGATTTTGTTGGAGTCGTTGGACATTTCCTTCCATTTTATTAGCATGAGTTTTAAGTTCATTAGCAAGTTCGTTTTTAAGCTCGTTTTTCAACTCGGATCTTAAGCTAACCATTTCACGTTGCATATTGTCAAACTTAGCATCGTTTGCCTTAGCATAATTCAAAAATTCTCCTTGAAGATTTTTGGTGTGATCATTTTGAAAACCTTGTGTGGTAGTTTGAAAATCACGGTTTTGGTTTTGGTTTGAAATTTGCCCATTTCCACTTTGATAATTACCCTTGTTGTAGTTACGTTGATTGCCTTGATAATTACCACCTTGATTGTTGTTTCGATAGTTATTAGCATTTTGATTTGGTGGAGCTTGATTTTGGCAGGAACCTTGACCGTTTTGGTTATAAGTTCCCGTGGCTACATAAGCACTCGAAGTGTTACCATCCGCGGTAATGCACTCGGAAAGATCATGAGCTCCACCACAAGAGAAACAACTCTTAGCAACCGCTTTAACCGAAGCGGAATTCGAAGCTTCTTGAGCTTTCCAATGGGACATAAGGTTAGCAAATCTATCAAAAAACCGATTTTCTTCATTTGCTTCATCTTGCAAGGCATTAATGCTACGAGACGATGATGAGCCCATTTTGGCAACACTCGGTGTGTTACGAGGGCTATAAACCTTAGACCTATTCTCAATTATCACCAAAGCTTCTTCAACCGTTTTACACAAAAAATTACCACCCGCGGCGGCATTTAAATAATCCCTTTCATGATCATTATGTCCATTGTAAAACGTGTCAATTTGTTGTAAGTCGGAAAAACCGTGATGAGGACATTCATGTAACATCTCCTTAAACCTATTCCAAGCCGTTGAAAAACTTTCATTTGATTCTTGTGAAAATTTTGAAATCTCGTTTTTCAAGTGCGTAGTCTTAGAGGGCGGAAAAAATTGGTTCACGAATTTTGAAACGAGATCTTTCCACGTCAATATAGAATTGGGTGGCTCTTTCTCTAACCAAATTTTAGCGGGCCCCGCTAAGGAATACGGAAAAAGCATCATCTTAATCGAGTCATTCGAGACATCCTTAAATTTGCAAGTAGCGGTAAGACGATTGAATTGGCGGATATGGTTGTGTGGATTGTCCTTCTCATCACCACGGAATTTGTTGTTTTGGATCATCGACAACAAACCCGTTTTCACCTCAAAATTCTCCGCAAGGATAGCGGGAATCACAATAGCCTCTCCATAACCCTCGGTGGGTGCTTGAAGTAACTCCATCATAGTTCGATTCGCCATGGTTGGTGCTTCTTTTACGATGGGTTCGTCAATAGGAGACTCCTCACTAGAATTGTTTGGAGTGGGAGTTTTGTTCTTTCGTTTACGTGCACGTCTTGCTTGATTACGAGTTAGCATAAACGTCACGTACAACGAGGGGACGAGCAAAGAAGATTCTTTTTGGTGTTTTGTATTTTTCATTTTTTTTGTGGTTTTTGATTGTATTAACCTTTTTCGAATTTGGTGAATGTATTAAGTAGACACAAATCTACAAATCTCCTCCTTAATAAAATCTCTCGATTAAAGAAGCCTCAAGGAATGAAAACGATCACGTGAAGTGAACGCCTTCGATGACTTTAGAACGTTGGTGGAACACCAAATCGTTCAAGAGGGTTTAATCAATGGAAACCAAGAAAATATATATGATACTTAGTAATACTTTGGGCGGCAAAACCCTCGGTTAGCTCTCAAAGACAAATACTCACAAGCAAGCGGAGGAAACGAGGCGACGCGAAGCACTTAAGAGCCTTTTTTGTTTAGGTCGTGAAATACAACCGCCTTATACCCACCTTATAGTTTGTATCTTTCAAAATCGAGCTTCACGAAAGTATTTATCTATTTTTGCCTTTTTCTTTGGTTTGAGATTCGAATACAATGATTGGGTAATGACCTCCCAAGTCAAGGTTGTGATTTCTCACGTATTTGGAGTACTTGTGAATTATTTGTTCTACGTATACACTATAGTAATAGTATTCACACAAAAACCGAAAACCGATAATACGTATTAGTAGAGTGCTACTAATACAAATACTAATTATGTTTAGTATATAAAAACAACAATTCCAATCAAAACATAATACGCCTCCCCGGCAGCGGCGCCAAAATGATGTAGAGTTTCTGTATACCCTTTAGGAAAAGAGTACCAAAATAGTGGTAAGCGTTAAGTGTCGGTTTAAGTTCGTTTCCCAAGGAGGCTAGTGCGTTGTGTAATGAATTGATTTTTATTTGTGATTATATTGTTGAAAAAGAAAGAAATGAGATAGGAAGAGAATGACGGTTACGTAGACGGATTAAACTAAGACGAAAAAGGCGTTCACGTAAAACCGTAAAAAGCTACAAATTAAAAATTTTAACCTAAAAATTAATTAAAAGCTAAACTAAGTCTAAAATAATATAAATAAGAATAAAAATCCAATAAAAATATTTTAAAACCTTTTATTAATTAAATAATCAATTTTAAATGCTAATTAAAGCCCTAAAATTAAATATAATTAATCAAAATGTCCAAAATATTATTTTATTGAACAAATAACTTACTTATATTATCTAAATACTAAAAAGTATTTTTCCTAAATTTTAAAAACTATTTTTCTATTTTTAAATCACTAAAAACTAATTTTAAACCAAATTAATTATAAAAAATAATAAAATAATGCCAAAAATAATTTGACACTTTTAAAAATCCTAATTTATGCTAAAGAACAGTAGAATAATGAAAAAGTTTGAAAAATATAAAATTTTTCACTAAAAGACAAAAACAGTTATAATAAAAACCCTAATTAAACTAAATTAAATCTAAAAAATAAATAAAAAGTGAACAGTAAAAACTTTTTGAACTAAAAATCTTAAGTTATTTTTCTAAATCCAAGAAAAATCTTAAAACTGAAAAATAATTGTTTTTGTCACTAAAAGACAAAAAACAGAAACTTAAAAGTATTTAAAAATTGCAATTAATCCTAAAAAATAGCAAATGAACAGTAATAAAAATTCTAGTTAAACAAAAAAATCCAAAATTAAATAAGAAAAATAATGAAACAAATTTGAAACCCTAATTCCTAATTAAGGGCACTAAAGACAAAAAATATAGGTTTCTGATAGTGACACTTGACAGATCTTGTCTTTTAGCTGAGCAGGGGTAACTATTGTGCAAGCAGGGGGAACCTTTTTCCCACTGTTAGTGCAATTTTTAAGGTCAGTTGACCTATTAGCTTAGGAAAGCTTATGGCTTGGTTTTCTTTGGACAACAAGGCACCCCCACACCAGTTCGGTTGTGGGGAGTCTAAGTAAACACAAAAACACACAAGTACTTCACAAATTCAAGCACAAATGGCACCAAAAGTTACTGATTAAGGACTAAGGTTTCTGATGAACAGTTACTGATTTTTCTTGCACAAAAATGAGATTCAAGTGATCAAATCTTGCATACAACCCTACCAATTCACATGCAACCAATTACAAACCTACTTAAACCCTACCTCTAACAGATTAGCAACATTTGATGAGCAAATTCAAAGAAATCTGGCAGAAATATGTCTTTACCGATTTAGCTATTTGTATGCAAATTTTAGTACACAAATCCTTTTAAAAACTTACCAAACTGAACACCCAATACTGATATTACCTACTAGCAACCTAATGAGTGTGTTTAGCTGGTTTTTAAGACAAAAGCTTGTCAAACTACCTTCTTAAAACCCTAATCCAAACACCCCTTAATTTACTGTAAATCAAAATTAACCAAGCAAACCTATTTAAACCTACACAAATCTGATTCAAACTTAACCTATCATGCATATAACCCTAACACAAACATGAACAAACATACAATCCAACACTTAGACAAATTTCATGCATTTTTCACCAATATCACATAAATCACACAAATCATTAACTAGAAAAATGAAAACAAAGAACAAGGGATTTACCTTGTGGGACCTACAATCCAGGTCCCACAATGGCTGAAAAGCCACCTCCAACAAGCTCGGGCTTGTGCAGAACTTTGTTGAGCTGCTTGACAAAAAAATGGATAAAAAATGGATGCTTGTTCCTTCTTGGTTCCTGCACAATCACAACAAACCAGGACCAAACTTTAAGCTTCTATAAGCCAGTGCTCATAAGCTAGTGTCAATATAGCTTATGAGCAAGTCTTATACAAACAGTTAGATTAGAACAACAAAATAAACAGAAATCTTTTGAAAAACTGATTTTCTAGAAACCTTTGAAACAAACTTTCAACAAACTGAATTTGGAACTCAGATTTTCCTCAAGATAAGCACCAACTTTTAAAACTCATAAAAAGGAGCGGTGCTTAGCATTCCCAATTTGGGGAAGTCGAAACCAAGGCCTTTTAAATTTTTTAATATAATCACTCAAAGTGATAAGTTCAGAAATGTTGTTATGGAGCAGTGGTCGCGTCAGGTCAGTGGTTTTGATATGTTTAAGATTGTTACTAAACTAAAGTATCTGAAGAAGCCTTTTCGAAAGATTCTGTTTGATAAAGGTAATATTCACGCGAATGTTATCAAGCTGCAGGAGGAATTGGACCATGCTCAAAATGTTTTGGACAAGGATCCCTCTAACAGTAAGTTAGGGAGAATGAAGTAGTGGCTGTTGAAGCTTATAATAATGCTCTTCTCTTACAAGAACAGTTCCTTCGCCAAAAGGCCAAAACGGATTGGCTTCGTGATGGAGATTCGAATTCGGCGTATTTTCACAAAGCGGTTAAAAATCAAATTATCAGAAACCGTATTGATGTTGTTGCTAATAATGAGGGTGTCGTTTTTGAAAATGCTAATGTTCCTCAGGCTTTTGTCATGCACTATGAACAGTTTCTTGGTCTTGCAGGTGATCCCATTACTTTTGATACTAGCAATTTATGTGTATCATCTGTTTCGGATGAAGATGCTCTCCATATGTCTCGTATGGTCACTAGACAAGAAGTAAAGGAGGCGATTTTTTCTATGGGCAATGATAAGGCTCCGGGTCCGGATGGGTATACAGCGGCGTTTTTTAAAGAAGCTTGGGATATTATTGCGGATGATGTTACTAAAGCGATTTCGGAATTCTTCACTAATGGTAATCTCCTCAAAGAGCTAAATCACACCATCATTACGCTTATTCCTAAAGTTCGAAATCCTGCTCGTATCAATGACTATCGGCCGATTTCATGTTGTAATGTTCTTTTTAAATGCATTAGTAAGATCATTGCTAATCGCATTAAAGAGAGTTTGAAGACAATCATTAGTCCTAATCAATATGCATTTGTTCCCGAAAGAAGTATTTCTGATAATATACTCCTCACTCAAGAATTAATGCATAACTATCATTTGGACCGTGGCATTCCTAGGTGTGCGTTTAAAGTCGATATTCAAAAGGCCTATGATACGGTTGATTGGAACTTTTTACGAATAATTCTGGTGGGTTTTGGATTTCATTCTCGTGTGGTTCATTGGATCATGGAGTGTGTTTCTACGGCGTCATACTCGATATGTATAAATGGTGAGCTTCATGGGTTCTTTAAAGGGCAGTGTGGTCTTCGTCAAGGTGACCCGTTGTCGCCTTATTTATTTACTATGGTTATGGAGATTCTGACGCTCATGCTTAAGCGAAAGGTGATGTTGAGTTCTTCCTTTATTTATCATCGGTATTGTTCTAAGCTTGATTTGATTAACATTTGCTTTGCGGATGACCTTTTCCTCTTTGCGCATGGTGATGTGCATTCTGTGACCGTCATTAAAAACTCTTTGGAGGAATTTAAAATAGCGTCAGGATTAACTCCGAGTATCCCTAAGAGCACCGCTTACTTCTGTAATGTTCTTAACAATGTTAAGCTTGCTATTCTTGATATTCTTCCTTTCGCTGAAGGAAGATTCCCGGTAAAATACCTTGGAGTTCCTTTAATTTCTACAAGGCTTGTTTTTAATGATTGTAAGGAGTTGAAGGAGAAAATTGAGGATCGTCTCTTGAAATGGAAGCATAAAGCGCTTTCGTTTGCTGGTCGTTTGCAACTTATCAAATCGGTGATTAGTGCTTTGCATATTTATTGGGCGTCCGTGTTTATTCTTCCTACTCGTGTCCTTCATGATTTAGAACAGATGATGCGATTGTTTTTATGGAGCCAAGATATGCGGAAAAGGAAATCTAAAATTGCTTGGGAAACTGTTTGTTTACCTAAGAATGAAGGTGGTCTTGGCATCCGTAGGCTTGAAGTGTTTAATCAAGCGTTAATGATTTCGCATATATGGAAGCTGTTGGCTGGGAAGAATTCGCTGTGGGTCCGCTGGGTTCAAGCTTATAAGCTCAAAGGCAGAAGCTTTTGGGACATTCCGTCTCGTGGTAACATGTCTTGGGGATGGCGCAAGGTTCTTCAGCTTCGCCCCCTAATTCGTAATTTTGTTTGGAATAATATAGGCAATGGTACGTCTACGTTTCTTTGGGCGGACAATTGGCACGTGGAATGCCCGTTGTCTAACATGGTCTCTACCCGCGACATCCATGCTGCAGGTTTGAATACTAATTCATGCATTCGTGATTTATATCAGAATGATGAGTGGAATTGGCCGCATTCTATTATTGCGAAGTATCCTTCTATTGCTGCGTTAAATATGCCTACGTTGTCTGATGTCCCGGATAAAGTTGTTTGGCGTGATGTAGATGGTAAATGCTCGGAGTTTTCGGTTACTTTGGTCTGGAATACAATTCGGTACAAGAGTCAGATTGTCCCATGGAGTGACATTGTTTGGTTTCCTGCTTGTATTCCCAAACATGCTACTAATTTATGGCTAATTTTTTGGCGAAGATTGAAGACGCAAGACAGAATTCGCGTTTCAGAAGTTAATCAGGATATGGTTCAAGTCTGTTCGTTGTGTGAATTAGTCCCGGATTCCCATGATCACCTTTTTTTTTGAATGTCCATTCTCTCGACAGATTTGGAACCGATTGAAGAAATTTGCTGGGATGGATTCTATTGATCCAGTCTTTAGTCATATTACTTCATTTGTTCAGCCATTTGCCAAGCGGAAGTTATTTAAAAGTATTGTTTCTAAGCTGATCATGGCTGCGTGTGCCTACTTCATTTGGCAAGAACACAATGTTCGGTTATTCACCAAGGTCAAGAGGCAAGTGCCCGAGCTATTTCAATCCATTTGGAACGAGGTGCGGCTTAAGCTTCTTTCTTGTAAGTTTAAGCGTTCAGTGGATGCGCTTATGTTCGCTCAACTTTGGAAGCTGCCCGATTCTATTTTTATTTCTTAATGTTGTTTGTTAAGTGGTTCTTTCCTATTGGTGTTATTGCTTTTGTACGCTAGGTTTTTCATATGAGTTGTCATATGATTAGATAGTAGTTCAAGCTTGGCTTGAGGTTAATGTGACACTCAGTCACATTCCATTGTACTTCATTGTTTTTGGGATTAATATATTTTACCGGGGAATGCCCCTTTACCCAAAAAAAAAATACCAACTTTTATTACTTCTAAAAAGGAATTACAAAAGCTTGGGAAAATCTGGAACAGCCCTACTCACATGTTGAGAGGTGCTTAAATAGAGCTAGAAGAACTATCTAGAATGCTAAAACCCTAATGGATGAATTTCCTGAAAAGCCCTTGATTGTTGACTGAATTCTTGGTCAAATTAGTGCCCATGTGCTGGAAAGTGATGGCCAGCTGTTAGAAGCTCATCCTAGACGTTTATTTGTGCTTGGGGACAAAGAATCTTGATCCATCCGTTGGTTTTGTCGGGTTTAGGGTTTTGGTGTGAGAGTGATGGGCAGGGGAGGGTCCCACAAGACACATGGGTGTGTCTGGGTCACGGTTTTTGTGTGGGTTTAGGTGTGGATGGAGTGAATCAATGATCTGGAAAGATTAGGCACAAAACCCTTTGTTTTAAAGTTAATTGGGTTTGGGAAAATTAGGGTTCATGTGGGATTAAGGGGTTGTTTTAATCTGTTTTGGGGATGATTATATTTAAATAAAGTGTTAGGGAGGGAAAGATGGGGTTTGACTTTGGTTGACCCAGGTTTATTTAAATAAACCTGTGAGTGGGGTGTGACGTGGGTTGAAGGGATGAGGTGTAGGGTGCTGATTGGATGGTGGGGGTGATGTGGAGAGATGATTGGTGGTGGTGAGTTTGAGTGTCTGGCAAAAACAGTCCCTATATTCCCATTCTTTCTTCATTTTGTAATAAACAGCCACAAGTCCTTTTTTCCTTTATAACAAGTTTGCCAATTTGTCAATTTTGGCACAACATGTTTTCAATACTTAAGACAAGGACTTCTTTTGTACTTTCTTCATTCTCCAAGGACTTCTCTTGTAAATTCTTGATAATTTAGGGACCCAAATGCAATAAATAAGATTTGCAAGGGTATAAATTGACAAGTCTTCAATTCTTGAGGGACCAAACTTGTACAATATTCAAACTTCAAGGTCATTTTTGGAAATTCTTGATTCGGGTCCGGTTCATTGTGCGGCTTCGTTTCCCGTGTTCGTTTTTGATTGATTCTTGTGATCTTTTTGTCTTTTCCTCAATATCCGTACCTAAAATACACAAGCAACAAACACGATCATATATTTGGCAGTTTTAATGATATTTAATGCATTTTAAGCCCATTTTGGACGATGAGACTATGTATAAAAGCAGTCTCATCACATATGACCGGAGATCGCTCTCAGCTTAGAAATTTCGTCAGCAAGTTTCTTGGTACGGTTCGATTTGGAAATGATCATATTGCAAAAATAATGGGTTACGGAGAATATCATATTGGGAATGTTATAATTTCAAGAGTGTATTATGTGCAAGGTCTCGGTCACAACTTATTTTCTGTAGGACAATTTTGTGATGCAAACCTAGAAGTTGCTTTTCGAGAGCATACATGCTTCATTCGTAACTTGGAAGGGGTTGATTTATTGAAAGGTACTCGAGGGAATAAATTGTACACTTTGTCTCTACAAGATATGATGGCCGCTTCTCCCGTACGTCTTCTCTCCAAAGCATCGAAGACTAAGTCATGGATATGGCATCGACGGTTATCTCATCTTAACTTTGACGCTATTAATCATTTGGCGAAAAACGAAGTTGTTCGTGGTCTTCCTAAACTTACATTTCACAAAGATCATTTGTGTTCCGCGTGTACAATGGGGAAAAGCACTAAGAATCATACAAACCCAAGACTGAAGACACCAACCAATAGAAACTTTATTTGTTGCATATGGATCTTTGTGGGCCAATGCGTGTTGAAAGTCTTGGTGGTAAAAAGTACATCCTCGTCATGGTGGATGATTACTCTCGGTTTAGATGGGTGAAATTTCTTGCAACAAAAGACGAGGCACCTAACGTCATCATCGATTTTCTCAAGATGATTCAAGTGCGTCTCAACACTACTCTCCGACGCATCCGTACAGATAATGGAACTGAATTTGTGAATGAAACTTTGCGTAAGTATTATGAAGAAGTTGGCATATCTCATGAAACATCCGTTGCTCGCACTCCACAACAAAACGGTGTCATTGAAAGGCAAAATCGCACACTTATGGAAGTAGCTCGAACGATGTTAATTTACGAAAGGCTCGATTATTTTTATGGGCAGAAGCCGTATCTACAGCAGTGTACACCCAAACCGGTCACTAATTCGTAAACACCATGGTAAAACACCTTATGAGCTACTCCATGGAAAAGTACCAGATTTATCATATCTTCATGTATTTGGTTCTCTTTGCTATCCAAATAATGATGGTGACAATTTGGGAAAACTTCAAACCAAGGCTGATATTGGTATTTTCATTGGTTATGCACCCACAAAGAAGGCATACCGAATCTACAACCGTAATTCTTGCAAGATCCTCAAAACTATGAATGTTGATTTTGATGAGCTGACGGCCATGGCTTCTGAGCAAAGCATCTCTGAACCCGCACTTCATGAAATGGGACCCAGTAAAATTAGCTCTGGTCTTGTCCCAAATAACCCTTCTTCATCATCATTTACACCACCTTCTAGGAATGAATGGGATACGTTGTTTCAACCGTTCTTTGATGAATTCTTTACTCCTCCAAGTATTGTTGCTCCAGAACCTGAGGTAATAGCTCTGGTTACCAAAGTTGTAGCTCTATCAAGCGAAGCACAGTCGGATACGTCTGCACCTACTATTGGTCAAGATATACCTCCAACGAGTAATTCTCAACCAACACCCGAATCAACTAGCCATGTCATGCCTATTGATGATGAAGAGGATGATGATGACCACGATTTGGAATTCGCTCAAATGCGTGAACTTCCATTCTTTGGTGTACCAATTCCCGACCATAATCAAGCCGGGTCGTCCACCTCAGAGGAAGCTCCTCCTACGGTCTACTCCAATCCACGGATTCGTGAACATGACAGCAAGTGGACAAAGGATCATCCTATAGATTCTATTATTGGTGACCCTAATCGTCCGGTATCCACATGAAGTCAGTTACAAGAAAGTGCAATGTTTTGTCATTTTGATGCTTTTTCTCAGTGAAGTTGAACCTAAGACGTGGCGACAAGCATTTACCCAATCTTGTTGGATAGAAGCTATGAAAGAAGAACTTAATGAATTTGTACGTCTTGAAGTATGGGCACTTGTCCCATGGCCGGATCTAATGCAGTTACTCACTTTGAAATGGGTTTACAAGGTGAAACTCGACGAGTTAGGCGGAATATTGAAGAACAAAGCTCGACTAGTAGCTCGTGGATACAAGCAATTATTGGGCATCGACTTTATGGAATCCTTTGCACCTGTTGCCCGTTTGGAAACCATAAGACTATTCCTTGCTTATGCAGCCCACATGAATATGATCGTCTATCAGATGGATGTGAAGACGGCATTTCTCAATGGTGAAATCAAGGAAGAGGTCTATGTTCAACAACCGGATGGTTTTGTGAACCCTAAATATCCTAACCACGTATACAAGCTTAAGAAGGCTCTCTATGGGTTGAAGCAAGCTCCACGCGCATGGTATGATCTATTATCACAATTCCTCATTACGCAAGGCTTCGCTAAAGGCAAGGTGGATCCCACGTTGTTCATTCAGAAACGAGGTAAAGATATGATTATGGTACAAATATATGTTGATGATATTATATTTGCTGCCTCGACCCAAACCATATCCAATGAGTTTGGGACACTCATGTCTTCCAAGTTTAAGATGTCAATGATGGGAAAGGTATCATTCTTCTTAGGACTTCAGATATCTCAGAGTCCTAGAGGCATCTTTAACAATCAATCCATGTATGCCCTTGAAACTCTTAAGAAATATAAGATGGAGTCTTACGACCCCGTGGATACTCCAATGGTGGAACGAAATAAGCTTGATGCAGATCCACATGGAGTTGCCGTTGATCCGACACTTTATCGTGGAATGATCGGTGCCCTTCTGTATATCACAGCTAGTCGACCTGATCTTCAGTTTGCTATATGTATGTGTGCTCGGTATCAAACTCGGCCTACTGAGTTACACTTAGCTACTGTGAAACGGATCTTTCGGTATCTTAAAGGAACCATTAATCGGGGACTTTGGTATTCGAAGGACTCTTTGATTGCACTTATGGCATATGCAGATGCGGATCACGCGGGTTGTCAAGATACACGGCGTAGCACAAGTGGAAGTTTGCAACTACTAGGAGATTGACTAATTAGTTGGGCATCGAAAAGGCAGAAAAGTGCTGCAATCTCAAGTATGGAAGCAGAATACATAGCTATGTCCGGTTGCTGTGCTCAAATTCTTTGGATGAGATCGAAATTAACCGACTATGGTCTAGGTTTCAACAAAATTCCGATGTTTTGTGACAACAAAAGTGCAATTTCCTTATGCTGTAACAATGTTCAATTCTCCCGCTCGAAGCATATTGGCATTCGCTACTACTTCATCAAGGAGCAAGTGGAAAATGGAGTGATCGAGCTTTACTTTGTCCGATCCGATTATCAATTGGCGGATATTTTCACGAAGTCTTTAGATCGCGCTCGAATAGAATTTTTGGCCGACAAGCTAGGATTGATAACTTTCTCGCATGAGATTCTAAAGGAACTGGCAGATGAAGCGAAAGAATAGTGGTGGTAAACTATTCTACGTATCCTTGGTGATCATCTGTATATATTGTTTATATTTTTATCCACAAAAGCAAAATACAAAAATATAAAACCATATAAAAAGCATAAAAATTGAAAAATTTCATAACAATTAAAAAATATTCTTACTTTATTTTTTTCAAAGGCATGTCTTTTGGGACGATAATATTTACGGCTTTAGAAATGTTGATTAATATCGAAAAGGCGTCATAAATAGAGTTCGTACAAAAGTTGTAAATATTTCATAAAACATGCATATATGGCTTGTAGTTATTTCTGACTGCAACCCGGTTTTCACATTAAAGTCAAGTATTTCTTATGAAAGCTTTGGCTCTCAACTGGAATTAATTTTCTCGGAGATGGTTTACTTTATAACCATGTAAGGGATCAAGTTTACTTTATAACTTGATCTAACACAAACTATGTACGCATCGGTGCATTTATTTGTTAAAACAAGAGTAATCTTGTTTTTATGAAGTTATCATCTCTACAACCATAGCAATTTACAATTGGTATCTACATACTCGACGATGTGACTACTCAACCGACGACTACAACTCTTTCAATAGAACACGGGTCAACAATTGAGGGGGAGCAATTGTCAAGCATTCAGAATGTTTGATGCCGAACGTGCCAAGTTCACAAATTGGTGTCAAGACAAAAATACCAATCGTACATGTGTTGTCAAGAGATGACTTCAGACGTGACGAGGCGACCAACTTTTGCCGACAAGAACCATGTGATCTTATCATATGATGTTTTCATCAATCAGGTCCAACCTTGTCAATTTATTCTTATATGGTGAATCTATGATCATTTTACTAATTGGTATCATATCTCAACATTTGGCATCATGAAGATAAAACAGACTTGCATTTTGCTTCCCAAAACATTGTTAAAACTTCATTAAATCAATTCATATTAAAACATCGATTGGGTTAATATTTTTAATATGGGGGAGAAAATGTGATTTGATATGGGACATGATTATTCAAAAATGGTTTGACTTAACTTGATAGCTCATCCCAACATGTGCGAAATGTTTTCGAATATCGTGGCATATCTTAAGGGGGAGCAAAATGGATTTCATGGTGATTTATACTTACCCTAATCCCATTTATTTAACGACGATGAAGATTGAGGTGACATAAGGATGGTAGGATAGGTTAAGTCCAATGATTCGTCCAAAACCGGAGGAATCTTCCAAAGGACATTCCATAGCTAGAAATAGTAGTCCTTAGGAAAGATGGGGAAAGATTGTGAATGTAGTTGAATGCCGACCAAGTACTTATGTTAGCATTGGAACAATCACAACAAGGTGCTAGTTATGACGTATTGGTAAGTGACAATCGTAGATTTACGTCTATTAGGAAAAAGAACGTAATTAGGGTAAGTACGGCGATTTAGGAAAACCGTGCACAAATGACCCAAAGGTGAGTTCGTTCTCAAGGAGGCTTGTGTTGTATGTTAAGACTTGATTAAATGTTTGTGATTAAAATTGATGAAAGAAAATGAGAAATAAAATGATGACGATTACGAATAAAATTAAACTACGACGAATAACGTAAACGTAAAACCGTGAAACGTGATGAAATTTAAAAATTACCCTAAAAATTCCTAGAAAATCACAATAAATCCTAAAAAATGCAATTAGAGTTTATAAAAAATCAAAACTTACTCAAACCTTTTATTTAATTAAATAATAATTTTTAATGCTAAGTAAAGCCCGAAAAATTAATTTAATTAATAAATAAGAATTGTCAATTTGTAAAACTAAAAAATAACTTAGTTAAACTAAAAACTATTTTTGAAAAATTTAAAACTAACTATTTAAAATGATTAAAAAAATAAAATTAAAAATTAAAATAATATTAAAAATTCAAAATCTATAAATAAATTCTAAAAACCTGCAAACTACTTTATTTTGATTTAAATAAATCAGAAATGAAAGTGAAATGTCCAAATTACTCCTAATGGGCCTCCAAATGGTCCAAAAATTAAAACAGTCCAAGCTTAATGGGCTTTTTGGCCCAATAAGAAAAAAGTCAACCAAATAAGCTGAAAAGTTCCAGTCTAGCTTCAAATCAAGTTTTAAACAAAAAACTCTAAAGGCCCAAAAGCTGAATCAGTGCTTATCACAGCTTAATAAGCAAACAGGTTATTCTCAATGGGCTTTTTGGCCCATTATGCCATAAGCTAATTCCATAAGCTGAAATTTGACACACATCCTTCTAATGAGATTATAAAGCTGTTTGTAAAATTTTTTTGGAATAAGCCCAAGAAATAAGCCTGAAATAAGCAAAAGCTCTCTACACAAAACGACAAATTGTCGTTTTCGAGTTCAAGACCACTTCAAAGGCTAATTCAGGTTGCAAAAGCTTTGTAATGACTTAATTAAGTACAATAATAAAAAAGATTTCAAATAAGCACACTGAATAAGCTGGAAAAAGCAATAAGCTGTTTTTGAAAAAGACAAAATAGTCGTTTTCTAGTCAAACCTAAAAGTCAAAGGCTAAAAAGCTCCATATTAGTCAAATGGGTCAAATAAGAAAGATTGATTATCAATTCAAAGTTGTTGCACGTTTAAATAAGCTAATATGGCTTATAAATAAGTTGGTGAACAAAATACACTAGCAGTGGGAAAGGGTTCCCACTGCTTTGACTATTTGACCTACTTATATAGAGAGATTTACTTGGTATTGTTGGACAAACAAGGCACCCTTACAACCAGTGGGTTGTAAGGAGTCACAAACAACCAAGAAAACTCAAATCCAACTAGCCAAATAGTGTAGTTAATTCAATTAATGCTCAGATATCAAACAGACATGAACAATAAGCAATAATGGAAGAAATAAGCAAAATCAACAAGATTAAGCCAACCAGAATTCACCAAAAGCATATAACAACTCAAATAAACTTATTTAAACACAAATCAACTAGTTTCATGCACTAAATCTAAGATTAGATCTAGTTTAAAGCTTATATGAAGTTACTGATATACTGATGAACACAAACACCCTACTTGCTGAACTACTTAACCACAAATCCAATTTCAAGGCCTTAGATCTACTTATCAGGTTGCATAAACTTTGTTTTAGCACTTGTTTACCCTTGTCTAACATAAAGTCTAGGTGTCCACAAGATCACAGTTCAAAACAATAAGAAACAAAGATTTTATAGCCAATTGTTTAATTCATGTGTTAAAAACCACAAAGCATGCATGAAAACTTTTAACTATGTTGTCCAAACAAGAACAAACACAAACCAAGCCCTAACACTAACTAAATTTTACCCAAACCCTGAACATGCAGACCCAAACACCCCTTTAACTTTTTAAATCAACATTTATCAAAGTAAATGTGATTTTTAGGTTTAACCAAACTCAAACAAGCATCAATACAACATTCTTATCAAGTAAGAACAAGATTACATGCATCAAATAGCACCAAATATCAGCAGGAACCAAAAATCACTTAGAACCAATTTTTTAACATATTTTAGGGAGTAAAAGCTCAAACCTTATGAATGTACATCCACACTCACGGATTAGCTTATGTGCCTAGCTAAACAAGGCACAAGCTTCCAGTAACACTGCTAAGAGGAACAAAGTAAGATCAAACAGATTATATGAAAAGATTAAAAAAGGAAAAATGAAACATGTTAATCCAAGTTTGTACCCCACTCCTTGATCCTTCCCAAACTACAAGCTTCACAGAACCTTGATAATCTTCTTATCAGGGTACTATGATCAACTTATGATCCAAAAAGTTCAAGTGTTTGAACAACACATAGAAAAAATCAGGTTTTGGAAATTTTTTTACAATAACTTGCACAATACTAAAAACCAATACTTGAAACTTTAGAATCACAAACAAGAAGCATAAACATGAAATATAAATGGTTAGCACTTGGAATTCGTCACAAACTCAAACACTTTTTCATTCACTATGAAACAAGGCTACAGATTTTTGACCAAAGAAAACCAAGAACAAGAACTAATGAAATGACTAACACCCTTTATATAGAGGGTTACAAGAGTCCTACTGATGCAGTGGTTTTACTACTCTTTAGGAAAAGAGAGCAAAAGTGGCAAGTATTGAGTACGACGATTTAGGAAAACCGTATACAAATGACCCAAAGTGGGGATCGTTCTCAAGGAGGCTTAGTGTGTGTGTAATGAAATGATTATCTTTGTGATTATATTTGTGAGAAAGAATGATAGAAATAAGATGAGAAGAGAATGACGGTTGCGATGTCGTATTAAACTAAGACGAAAAAGGTGTACACGTAAAACCGTAAAAAGCACTAAAATTAAAATTTTACCCTAAAAATTCCTAAAAATCACTAAAAATCCACAAAAATGTTCTAAGAGTTTACAAAAAATCCAAACTTGCCAAAACCTTTTAATTAATTAAATAATGACTTTTTAATGCTAATTAAAGCCCTAAAAATCATTATTAACTATTAAAAAGTCCAAAACAAGATCTTAAAGTTTGTAAACCTCAAAAATACCCTGATTAAGCTAAAAAGTATTTTTCAAAATTTTAAAATCACTAAAAACTATTTTTAAACAATTAAAAACTATTAAAATCAATTAAAACTTAAATTAATTCTAGAAAATAATTAAAAGACTCTAAAAATATTTGGAAAGTTGCAAAATTCCTAATTAAGTGTCTACAATCTAGGAAAAATATAAGAACTTAGAAAATCAGACTTTTAATTTTTAACAATAAAATAATATTAAAATATTATTAAAAATCCAAAAATCATAAAAAATTCTAAAAACTTGCAAACTAGCTTTATTTAACCTAAATAACTCAGAAATGAAATTAAAATTACCTAAATACCCTTAATGGGCCTAGAAAATGGGCTATACCCAAAACAGATCACTAAATGGGCTAATTTGGGCCCAATATAAAAAAATGTCCAAAATAAGCCCAAAAAGCACTACTTGACTCAAAATTTGATTTTAAACAACTTTTTCCAAAGGCCCAAAAGCTGAAAGTGTGAAATAAACTAGCTTATACCAAACAGCTTATTTTTAATGGGCTTTTTGGCCCATTAAGCTATAAGCCAATGCCATAAGCTGAAATTAGACACACAAGCTTCTTTTGTCCTAAATAAGACTTCTGTAAAAAGAAATTTGAAATAAGCCCAAGGAATAAGCCTGAAAATGCAATAAGCAATCTACAGAAAACGACAAAATAGTCGTTTTTGAGTTCTAGGCCACCCACAAGCTGATTCAAGTTTCTAAAGCTTTTAAATGACTTAATTAAGCAAAATCAACAAAGAGTTTTCAAATATGCTGACTCAATAAGCTAGAAAAAGCAAATAAGCACTTATGTAAAAGTCAAATAAGTTGGTTTTCTAGCAAAAAGTCAAAGTCAAAGTCCAATAAGCTCCAGTCTAATCAAATGGGTCAAATAATGAAGATATATCACAAAAAATAAGTTGTTGCAGGTCTGGATAAGCTAAAACAGCTTATTGATAAGCTGAGTTCAGTTTAACACTAGTAGGGGCTAGTTTTAGGTGTTGAGCAGTGGAAACTTTTTCCACTGCTTGACTTGTTTGACTTTTTGTCTTTAGTGAACTTTTTTGAGATTCAGATTACACAAAGGCACCCAAATGATCTTTGGATCAAAAGGAGTCAATAACAATCAAAAGATCACAAACACAATCACCCAATTGATACAGTTTAATCAATAAAGTACCAGATCTAGCACAGACATGAACAAATAAGCAGTTGAGCCCTTATAAGCAGTTTTAGCAATAATCAGCCAACCAAATTCAACCAAATGCATACACAAGCTATTATAAACTCTAATGAACAAGTCTAAACAGTTTTCATGCAATGGCTTAAAGCCTAAATCAAGATTCAAGCTTATGAATGTTACTGATGAACACTAACACATGCAGTTTTTTACTTTGCTGATGTATTTGACACACAAGCCAGATTCAACGCTCAAGATCTATCAAATAAGTTATAATAATGATGTTTTAACAACTTTCAACCCTAAGCATGCACAAATACTAGATTTCACCAAAATCATAGGTCAAAAACGGTTAAATTCACCAAGTTATAGCAGATTGTTTGATTTGAAGTTTCAAACCCAAAAACTTGCAGCAAAACACTCTCAACAAGGCATATATCAGATATAGAACACAAATACAAACTTTACACAACACAATAACAAGATTCAAGCTAAAACAGGTAGACCCAAACACCCTTTTAACTTTTCAAATCAAAATTTAAACAAGAAAAAGTGTGATTCAGTTAACCCAATGATTAATCTAGCATACAAACAACATTATCATGCAAGACTAAGAAGATTCAAGCCAAGAAATCAACAAGAACACCAATAGAGCACAAATCCACAAAAATTCCAATATTTATCAGATTTTCAAGGATTTTAGACAAACCTCATGGATGTACATCCACACCCACGAATTTATGAGCTTATGTGCTAGCTAGAACAAGCACAAGCTTCCAATAACAACCCTGCTAAGATTCAACAAGGTAAGTAGCACAATATCAAAATCAGAAACTTAAAAAGCCTTGATTAATGCAACCTTGTTACCCCACACTTGATTATCCCCAAGTTATAAGCCTCACCACACCTTAATATCATAATTAGGATGCTATGATCAGCCCTATAACCCAAGAATTCCAAGGTTGAAACAAGACCTTAGCAAAAAATCAAGCTTAAAGGAAAAATGCAAACTTTTGCACTCTCCTTAAAAACAGGTTTTGAGATTCAAATTCAGTGAACAAATAACATAAACAAGCATAAAATAAGATGGCACTTGGTCTTTCTTCAACACACTTAACACAATTTCATTAATACTGAAAAAAGGATTTACAAGTGCTTGAACAAGGAAAAACCAAAAGCAAACGTAAATGTAAAGACCTAATGCCTTTATATAGGCTACAATGAGACTAAGGAAGCTGGAAAATAACATAAACCCTAGCTATGAAGACCCCAATTTTCCCTTGCAGAATTTGAACTTCTTGGCTTCATGTGACTGATTTTGTTTGCTTGTTGTAGCTGGCATGTGAAAAACGTATCCAATGGCTTATATCAAGCTTAAAAAGTAAGCTTCAATCCTAAACGTTGGATGTCTAGTGGTTTTTGGCAGTATCCTCTTTGTGTGTAGAAGGGGAATCATGTGTGGGACAAAGGGGTGATGTGGCAAGTATTTTTGAAGTTGGGTTATGATTAAAACAAGCTTAATCACAAATCTGGAGGTTTTGGTGGTTTAATTACAAGAGGATTAAGAAAACCCAAATGTGTTCTTGAGATGAATAGTTCATGTTTTGATCCGGTTTAATGTTTAAATGAGATGTTTAGCGCCAAAGAGTAAACTAACTAATTAAGTTAGTTAAACCTGGTGAGTGGAAAGGTGATGTGGAGGAATGGTGGGAGCTGATTGGTGGAAAAGGGTGAGTGGGACACGTGTTGGGTGTGGGTTGGTCTAGGTAAGTTAGGCTGTTTGCCAAATTAAACCCTTCTTCTTTCTTTCACTTGTCTTTTGCAAATAAACTCCTTAAATCCGGATTCCCTTTGTTAACAAACTTTTCATTTTCACACTTTTGCCCCAAATACTTTTCCAAAGTATTTTCAGGGGTATTTCTTGCCATTTTGTGATACTTGAGGGGCTGATTTGGTAATTTCTTCAATGGTAATGGTCTTGACTTGTATATTTGATATTTTGGAGGACTTAAATTGCCAAGTCATGATGATTGAGGGACCATTTTTGCCAAATCTTCAAAGTTAAGGGTCCTTTTTGTAATTCGGGATTTTCAAAGGACTAAACTTGTAATTTCTTGTACTTTGAAGGACTTCATGATGTATTTGACTTTGTGGAGGATAATGGTTGACAATTTAGCTTTGTTGAGGGGCTAAACTTGTCAAATCTTCAAAGTGGAGGGCCCTTTTTGTAATTTTGACAAACTTTAGGGACCAAACTTGTAATTATGAAGATACAAGGGTATAAAGTGTCAGTTCTTCCATATTGGAGGACCCTTCTTCATAATTCTTCAAATCTTCAACGGTTTTTCTTGGGAAAGTCTTCATTAGGGCTTGGTTCATTGTGCGGCTTCGTTTCCCGTGTTCGTTTTTGCATGATTCTTGTGATCTTTTGTCATTTTCTCAATATCCGTACCTAAAAAACACAAGCAAAAAACACAAGCATATATATGGGTATTTTGATGATATTTAATGCATTTTAAGCCCTTTTTGGACGATGAGACTATGTATAAAAGCAGTCTCATCACTCCCCATACTAAACCATTGTCGTGCCCTCACGCAATGCTAGAATAAAGTATCATAGCACCTCCAAAATTCATTTTTATTCACTTTATTGAACGATAAACTAACTACACTACTACTATTGCTACCACTACTTGCGTTTTTAGACATAATGTATGATTTTCATCGCAAAATGGGACGTTTAGGTTCATAGAACAAGAACACGTGAATGCTTCGTTAGAAATAATTTCATCGTCCTCGATTTTCACCCCAATTCCATGCCAAGCATGCAACGAGATCATTGTCATTATAAGTTAGTAATGCTAACACTACTCATATGCCCTAATCACGTACTTATCCTCCAATTTGCCTAAGGTGTATCTCTTATATTTTATTTTGTCTTGAATGTTTCACGAGGATACATTGTTTGACTTATGTGATAATAGGGATTTAGGTCTAAAAATAGAGTCCTAACGGTGTAACCAAGACCATCAAATCAATAACCCCTCCCAATAGACAACAATGTCAAAAAATTAATTCAACAAGAAGGATCGATAAACACGGTTTTATAACGGTTTTGAACATGAGACTTATTACCAAGACTTTTATACGCCCCCTAACGGAAGGGCCTTATTATCTTTGGTTTACCTCCATCTTTTATTCAACTTCGCCATGAAGCTTTTATTATGACTTCGGTCTTGCCTTGCCTTTTATTATCCACCTCATCGGTAGTTTTATTAGCCAAAGACGTATATCCTCACGCTAAGGCGAATTTTGGATCTTTAAAGCTTCGAAGATTAAGGCTTTATTCACTTTCAATTTTGCATAGATTCTTCGGCCTTGTGGGGCTTCAAATTGTTTGCTTGATTTAGGTGAGCACTTGAAATCTTATTATTGGGTGAAGCTTTTGATTATCTGGGTGCCAATACTTCAAAACCGTGACGCTGGTGATACCTTAATGTCTTCCCAATTTAATTACACGGAAGCTACTAGAAAAGACTAGAAACCCAACAATCCCAACTAAACCGATAAGTCAATATTTATTAAGCAAAAAAAATATTTACATGCGAAGGGAGAATAAGCAAACAACGAGAACACATGAGTTTTTGAAAGAATACGAGTACTCTACGTTTAGCATAGTAACTTATAATTAACCCTATCATTTCTCGTCCTCGTTTAAGAGACTTAGCCTAATGTGAAGTTAAGGAATCAAAGCTAAGTGCTCAACACGCACGGTCGAGTCCAAAGTTACTCTTATTCTCGCCATCGGAAAACCTACATTCGTGTCTTCAAACACTTATAAAACATGAGAAAAACTTTAAAATTTAGCCATTTTTAGCCTTATTTTGCAACAAAACGATAAACAAAAAGATAAACTTTGGAAAGCGTGAAGCTTTAGCAAGGCAAGTATCTATTCACCCCCCATACTAAAGTTAAACATTGTTCTCAATGTTTCGAGTCTAGGGGTGCAAACACCCCATACTAGAGACGTAGTCGAATGCCTAATCTAGCATGGAAAGGGTGTAACCAATAAATTAATAGCCGTTTATGAAGTGTGCTATAAACCTAAGGTTAGAACATCAAAAGGATATGTCATGGATATTGAAAAAGTCTTCAAAGCAAACGATCGAGTGCTCCCATAAAACAAACACGAGAGGCTCCAATCGTGAAGATCATGATCATCAAAAGTCCACAATTCACAAACAACCACGGAACAAAGGTTAGAAGGGCACAAATCCCCACACGTTAACTACATTAGAAAGCGACAATATGTACATAGGATAAGCATGGGACTCCCCCACGAGGCACCTCGTTTTTTATTACCGAGTCATGAGCTCGACTCGATCCCCTCAATTCTAATTATCATTGGGGAAGGTGACTTGGTCGAGGTAGTTCAAGGATGGAACTTCCCCGCCAAAGTAGTGCTTCAACCTATCTCCATTCACCTTGAAGTTAGGACCATCATCTTGAGCTAGCTCGATGGTCCCATACGGAAACACTTGAGTCATGGTGAATGGACCGGACCAACGGGATTTCAACTTACCGGAAAAGATTTTTAAACGAGAATTAAAAAGCAAAACTTGATCCCCAATGTTAAAAACCCGGTTTTTAATTTTAGAATCATGCAACTTTTTAGTTTTTTCTTTGTAAATCAATGAATTTTCATAAGCAATGTCCCTCAATTCATCCAATTCATTTTATTGCATTTTCCGGTGTTTTCCCGCGGTCTCCATATCATCATTACAATGCTTTAGGGCCCAATAAGCCTTGTGTTCTAATTCAATTGGCAAATGACAATTTTTCCCATACACAAGCTTATAGGGAGTGCACCCAATGGGCGTCTTATGAGCGGTCCTAAAGGCCCATAAAGCATCGTCCAACTTATCTGACCAAGATTGTCGGTTTTCCCCAACGGATCTATCCAAGATCCTCTTCAACGCTTGGTTTGAAACCTCGACTTTCCCACTCGTTTGTGGGTGATAAGCAGTAGAAAGCCGATGTTTAACCCCATATTTCCTTAGGACCCTTTCGAATTGGTCGTTACAAAAATGGATTCCACGATCGCTTACGATCGCACGAGGGGTTCCAAACCGAGAAAACAAGCTTTCAAAAACTTTACTACCACACGAGCATCATTAGTGGGCAAAGCCTTAGCTTCCACCCACTTAGATAGGTAGTCAACCGCAACGAGGATATACTTATTACCACGAGACGATGGGAACGGCCCCATAAAGTCTATGCCCCAAACGTCAAAGATCTCATACACTTGGATGATATTTTGTGGCATTTCATCTTTCTGTGAGGCTTTTCCTTGTCGTTGGCGTGAGATTAGCACCGTGGTGACCACCCGTGGGTCCCTCATGGCAAGCTCTAAGGATGTTAGAAGCTTCGGTGCCAAATACAAAATATCGGATGATTTGATCCGCACAAGTTCGAAACAAGTAATGGTCGTTCCAAAAGTAGAACTTGACGTCACGAAAGAATTTTCGTTTTTCTTGAGTCGTCATACCCTTGATGATGAAGTTACGCGCATGGTAATTTGCAAAGTCCGCAAACCACGGGGTGGAAGAATCAAGCTTAGAATTCACTACACCAAGTGTCTCGAGCGGAAATGTTTCAGTGATTTCCTTGGGCTCGTAAACACTTTGGTGAGGATCTTCCAAACGAGAAAGATGATCGGCCGCTAGATTCTCGGCTCCTTTTTTGTCGACAATTTTGTGATCAAATTCTTGAAGGAGGAGAATCCAACGAAGTAATCTCGGCTTTGCATCTTGTTTAGCCATGAGATACTTGATAGCCGAATGATCCGTATACACTATACATTTCGTCAAGACGAGATAAGGTCGAAATTTCTCAAATGCATACACCACGGCAAGGAATTCCTTTTCCGTTGTAGTGTATTTAAGTTGAGCCTCGGTCATCGTCTTGCTAGCATAGTGAATAGGCAAGAAGTGCTTTTCATGACGTTGCCCCAATACGGACCCAATAGCTTAATCACTAGCATCACACATGAGCTCAAAGGGGAGGTTCCAATTGGGAGCAACAAGAATGGGAGCTTCGGTAAGTTTCCTCTTAAGGATTTCAAAGGCTCGTACACAATCTTCGTCAAAGACAAAACGTGCCTATTTTTCAAGAAGATGTGTAATGGGTCGAGAAATCTTTGAAAAATCCTTGATGAATCGACGATAAAAGCCCGCGTGGCCTAGGAAACTCCTAACTCCCTTAACGGTTTTGGGATGAGGTAATTTGGCGATGACGTCTACCTTAGCTTGATCTACCTCAATCCCCTCTTTCGAGACCTTGTGCCCTAAGACGATTCTACTCTTAACCATAAAATGACACTTTGCCCAATTGAGCACAAGGTTGGTTTCCTCACAACGTTTCAACATTCTCTCAAGATTCGACAAACACGAAGTGAACGAACTACCAAACACGGAAAAGTCATCCATGAAGACTTCCATCGTCTTCTCGATCATGTCATGAAAAATAGCCATCATGCACCTTTGAAAGGTTCCCGGTGCATTGCAAAGTCCGAATGGCATTCTACGATAGGCAAACGTTCCATATGGACACGTAAACGTAGTTTTTTCTTGATCACGAGGATCGATGGGAATTTGGAAGTAACCGGAAAAACCATCTAAAAAGCAATAGAAATCGTTTCCCGCAAGACGCTCCAACATTTGGTCCATGAAGGGCAAGGGAAAATGGTCTTTTCGAGTGGCTTCATTCAACTTACGATAGTCAATGCACACTCTCCATCCGGTCACGAGTCTAGTGGGAATTAACTCGTTGGCATCGTTTGGCACAACGGTCATTCCTCCCTTTTTAGGGACACAATGAATAGGACTCACCCAAGGGCTATCAGAAATAGGGTAAATCATTCCCGCGTCAAGGAGTTTAAAGACTTCCTTTTTGATGACGTCGTGAATTTTGGGGTTCACCCTCCTTTGACATTGGATTGCGGGCTTGTAATCCTCCTCCAATAAGATTTTGTGGGTACAAAACTTGGGATCGATTCCCTTAATGTCGGATAACTTCCACGCAATTGCCCCTTTGTGATCCTTTAGAACATCGACAAGTGCGGTTTTTTCATCATTCGAAAGTTCCTTCGCAATAATAACCGGCAACTTGTTGCCCTCCTCCAAATAGACATATTCGAGATGAGGAGGTAAATCTTTCAACTCGAGGATAGGTGGTTCCTCAAGTGAAGATTTGGGCTCGATACTCATAACCTCCTCGGGTGGAGGAAATGGGAAATCGTTAAGAAAATCCTTGATAATCGAGAAGTCCTCATCGTTGTCGAGGTCTTCGTTACAAGTACGTGGAACATTGAATTCTTCCAACGTAAAACCACCACCTTCAAATGGAGCGAAGGTTGGTGTCGAATTATCAAGAATTGGATCTAACATAGTGGGATTGCCACTAGTTTCTTCATCACCAAAACCTAGAACTTCTTGTGAAAATTCCTCGCAAACCACGTCAATCATATCAACGAGGTTTATGGTTTCAACGGAATAAACATGAGAAATTTGAGAGTTTTAGGTTGCGTTTATAACAAGTTCCTCGTCGTTGAAACGTAAGGTGATCTTTCTAGCATGAACATCGATCAAAGCCATAGACGTATCTAAAAACGAACGACCTAAAATGAGAGGAACTTGAGGATCCGTGGGGATATCAACAACAATAAAGTCTACGGGATAGTAGAACTTCCCCACTTTCACGAAAATGTCTTCCGCCAAACCACATGCGGGAATCGTGGAATGGTCGGCCAACTCGATAGACATTAGTGAAGGAGTAATATTAGGAAGATTGAGCGACTTGAAGATTGCAAGTGGCATCAAGTTAATGCTAGCACCAAGATCGGCCAAGGCGAAGCATTCCTCCATATCTTGGATTGCACAAGGGATCAAAAATTTACCGGGATCACCGACTTTTTAAGTTATGCGATTAAGATAAACCGATGAACAACTAGACAATTGGTGAAATTTCTCCTTGTTGTTCAACATATTCTTAAAGTTAGCGGCAAATCGAGGCATCATGACCAAAGCATCGGCGAAACTCACATTAAAGTGCAACTCACGAAACATTTTCATAAAAAGCTCAAATTGATAATTGTCGCGCTCTTGACGTTTCTCCTTTCTAAGTCTCGATAGATAGGGCAAAGGTGGTGTGGGTTGAGGCATAGTAGGCATAGCCTTTGGAATCTCGGGTTCCAATGTTGGTAAAGGGTCAACCGTAGGTGTGGCATGAGCGGTACTTCGTGGGATTGGGACATGCTCCTTTTGGACCACCACCTCGGGTTCTTCCTCAATTGCTTCCTCCGTAGGAGCAATTGGTTGAGGAGTCGGTTCCTTAAGTGTCTTACCACTACGTGTGGTAATCACTTTCATCTCACCCTTAGGGTTAGATATGGTGTTGCTAGGAAGACTACTCGATGACGGTTTACACATAATTGCCTCAAACATAGATGAGATTTTATCTTCAAACTTTGATTGCCTCTTCTCGGCTTTAACCATTTCTTGTTTTATCTCATGTTGCCCTTGTTCCATTTTTTGTTGGTTTTGTTGTAACCTAGTTACGGTTCCTTCCATCTTGTTGGTATGGATCTTAAGTTCATTAGCTAACTCATTTTTCAACTCTTTCTTCAAGTCGTTCTTAAACTCGGATCTTAGGCTAATGATTTCTCTTTGAATATTGTCAAACCTAGCATCATTCCCATTAGCGTATTCAACAAATTCATTTGGAAGATCTTTCAAAGTTTGCAAACCTTTGTTGTTGTTTTGAAAATCATTTTGATTTTTGTTTGAAACTTGATTATTAGCCCCTTGATTACCATAGTTTCCCTTGTTGAAATTGTTTTTGAAACCAACTTGATTGTTGCGATAGTTGTTGTTAGCATTTTGATTTGAACCAAAACCCGGTGGAGTCAATTGATTAGAGCGAGAAACTTGACTGGTTTGGTTGTAATTTCCCGTGGCCACGTAGGCACTAGAAGTGTTACCATCGTTGGTAATGCACTCGGAGAAATCATGACCTCCACGACAATACATGCACGAAACCTCAACCGCTTTAGCCGTAGCGGGAGCACTTGGTTCACCAACTTTAAACTCAATCAAAATACCCTTAAGCTTATCAAATATCTTGTTTTCTAAGTTCGCCTCAATTTGGCAAGCATCGATGGTAGTAGACAAAGAAGGTGAAGCCGAAGACGAAGCCGTACGAACACTAGACGTGCTACGAGGACTATACACCTTAGATCTATTCTCAATTATCACTAAATCTTCCTCAACCGTTTTACAAAAAAAATTATCACCCGCGGCGGCATTTAAATAATCCCTTTCATGATCATTAAGTCCATTGTAAAACGTGTCAATTTGATGCAAGGCGGAAAAACCGTGATGAGGACATTCATGTAACATTTCCTTAAACCTATTCCAAGCCGTTGAAAAACTTTCATTAAACTCTTGTGAAAATTTTGAAATCTCGTTTTTCAAGTGCGTAGTCTTAGAGGGCAGAAAAAATTGGTTCACAAACTTAGACACGAGATCCTTCCACGTCAATATAGAATTGGGTGGCTCTTTCTCTAACCAAATTTTAGCGGGCCCCGCTAAGGAATACGGAAAAAACATCATCTTAATCGAGTCATTCGAGACATCCTTAAACTTGCATGTGGCGGTAAGACGATTGAATTGTCGGATATGGTTGTGTGGATTGTACTTCTCATCACCACGGAATTTGTTGTTTTGGATCATCGACAACAAACCCGTTTTCACCTCAAAATTCTCCACAAGGATAGCGGGAATCACAATAGCCTCTCCATAACCCTCGATGGGTGCTTGAAGTAACTCCATCTTAGTTCGATTCGCCATGGTTGGTGCTTCTCTTACAATGGGTTCGTCAATAGGAGACTCCTCACTAGAAAGATTTGGAGTGGGAGTTTTGTTCTTTCGTTTACGTGCACGTCTTGCGTGATTACGAGTTAGCATAAACGTCACGTACAACGAGGGGACAAGCAAAGAAGATTCTTTTTGGTGTTTTGTATTTTTCAATTTTTTTTGTGGTTTTTGATTGTATTAACCTTTTTGGATTTTGGTGAATGTATTAAGTAGACACAAATCTACAAATCTCCTCCTTAATCAAATCTTTTGATTAAAGAAGCCTCAAGGAATGAAAACGATCACGTGAAGTGAACGCCTTCGATGACTTTAGAACGTTGGTGGAACACCAAAACGTTCAAGAGGGTTTAATCAATGAAACCAAGAAAATATATATGATACTTAGTAATACTTTGGGCGGCAAAACCCTTGATTAGCTCTCAAAATCAAATACTCACAAGCAAGCGGGGAAACGAGGTGGCGCGAAGCACTTAAGAGCCTTTTTCCTTAGGATATATTTTATAATATCCGCCTTATACCCACCTTATAGTTTGTATTTTTCAAGATTGAGCTTCACGAAAGTATTTATCTATTTTTGCCTTTTTCTTTGGTTTGAGATTCGAATACAATGATTGGGTAATGACCTCCCAAGTCAAGGTTGTGATTTCTCACGTATTTGGAGTACTTGTGAATTTATTGTTCTACGTATACAATATAGTAATAGTATTCACACAAAAATCGAAAACCGATAATACGTATTAGTAGAGTGCTATTAATACAAATACTATTTTGGTTAGTATATAAAAACAACAATTCCAAATCAAAACACAACACGCCTCCCCGGCAGCGGCGCCAAAATGATGTAGTGGTTTTACTACTCTTTAGGAAAAGAGAGCAAAAGTGGCAAGTATTGAGTACGACGATTTAGGAAAACCGTGTACAAATGACCCAAAGTGGGGATCGTTCTCAAGGAGGCATAGTGTGTGTGTAATGAAATGATTATCTTTGTGATTATATTTGTGAGAAAGAATGATAGAAATAAGATGATAAGAGAATGACGGTTGCGATGTCGTATTAAACTAAGACGAAAAAGCTGTACACGTAAAACCGTAAAAAGCACTAAATTTAAAATTTTACCCTAAAAATTCCTAAAAATCACTAAAAATCCACAAAAATGTTCTAAGAGTTTATAAAAAATCCAAAATTGCCAAAACCTTTTAATTAATTAAATAATGACTTTTTAATGCTAATTAAAGACCTAAAAATCAATATTAACTATTAAAAAGTCCAAAACAAGATCTTAAAGTTTGTAAACCTCAAAAATACCCTAATTAAGCTAAAAAGTATTTTTCAAAATTTTAAAATCAATAAAAACTATTTTTAAACAATTAAAAACTATTAAAATCAATTAAAACTTAAATTAATTCTAGAAAATAATTAAAAGACTCTAATTTTTAAAAAACTTAGAAAATCAGACTTTTAATTTTTAACAATAAATAATATTAAAATATTATTAACAATCCAAAAAACATAAAAAATTCTAAAAACTTGCAAACTAGCTTTATTTAACCTAAATAACTCAGAAATGAAAGTGAAATTACCTAAATACCCTTAATGGGCCTAGAAAATGGGCTATACCCAAAACAGATCATTAAATGGGCTAATTTGGGCCCAATATAAAAAATGTCCAAAATAAGCCCAAAAAGCACTACTTGACTCAAAATTTGATTTTAAACAACTTTTTCCAAAGGCCCAAAAGCTGAAAGTGTGAAATAAGCTAGCTTATACCAAACAGCTTATTCTTAATGGGCTTTTTGGCCCATTAAGCTATAAGCCAATGCCATAAGCTGAAATTAGACACACAAGCTTCTTTTGTCCTAAATAAGACTTCTGTAAAAATAAATTTGAAATAAGCCCAAGGAATCAGCCTGAAAATACAATAAGCAATCTATAGAAAACGACAAAATAGTCGTTTTTGAGTTCTAGGCCACCCCACAAGCTGATTCAAGTTTCTAAAGCTTTTAAATGACTTAATTAAGCAAAATCAACAAAGAGTTTTCAAATAAGCTGACTCAATAAGCTGGAAAAAGCAAATAAGCACTTATGTAAAAGTAAAATAAGTTGGTTTTCTAGCAAAAAGTCAAAGTCAAAGTCCAATAAGCTCCAGTCTAATCAAATGGGTCAAATAATGAAGATCTATCACAAAAAATAAGTTGTTGCAGGTCTGGATAAGCTAAAACAGCTTATTGATAAGCTGAGTTCAGTTTAACACTAGCAGGGGCTAGTTTTGGGTGTTGAGCAGTGGAAACTTTTTCCACTGCTTGACTTGTTTGACTTTTTGTCTTTAGTGAACTTTTTTGAGATTCAGATTACACAAAGGCACCCAAATGATCTTTGGATCAAAAGGAGTCAATAATAATCAAAAGATCACAAACACAATCATCCAATTGATACAGTTTTATCAATAAAGTACCAGATCTAGCACAGACATGAACAAATAAGCAGTTGAGCACTTATAAGCAGTTTTAGCAATAATCAGCCAGCCAAATTCAACCAAATGCATACACAAGCTATTATAAACTCTAATGAACAAGTCTAAACAGTTTTCATGCAATGGCTTAAAGCCTAAATCAAGATTCAAGCTTATGAATGTTACTGATGAACACTAACACATGCAATTTTTTTCTTTGCTGATGTATTTGACACACAAGCCAGATTCAACACTCAAGATCTATCAAATAAATTATAATAATGATGTTTTAACAACTTTCAACCCTAAGCATGCACAAATACTAGATTTCACCAAAATATTAGGTCAAAAACGGTTAAATTCACCAAGTTATAGCAGATTGTTTGATTTGAAGTTTCAAACCCAAAAACTTGCAGCAAAACACTCTCAACAAGGCATATATCAGATATAGAACACAAATACAAACTTTCCACAACACAATAAAAAGATTCAAGCTTAAACAGGTAGACCCAAACACCCTTTTAACTTTTCAAATCAAAATTTAAACAAGAAAAAGTGTGATTCAGTTAACCCAATGATTAATCTAGCATACAAACAACATTATCATGCAAGACTAAGCAGATTCAAGCCAAGAAATCAACAAGAACACCAATAGAGCACAAATCCACAAAAATTACAATATTTATCAGATTTTCAAGGATTTTAGACAAACCTCATGGATGTACATCCACACCCACGAATTTATGAGCTTATGTGCTAGCTAGAACAAGCACAAGCTTCCAATAACAACCCTGCTAAGATTCAACAAGGTAAGTAGCACAATATCAAAATCAGAAACTTAAAAAGCCTTGATTAATGCAACCTTGTTACCCTACACTTGATTATCCCCAAGTTATAAGCCTCACCATACCTTAATATCACAATTAGGATGCTATGATCAGCCGTATAACCCAAGAATTCCAAGGTTGAAACAAGAACTTAGCAAAATATCAAGCTTAAAGGAAAAATGCAAACTTTTGCACTCTCCTTAAAACCAGGTTCTGAGATTCAAATTCAGTGAACAAATAACATAAACAAGCATAAAATAAGATGGCACTTGGTCTTTCTTCAACACACTTAACACAATTTCATTAATACTGAAAAGAGGACTTACAAGTGCTTGAATAAGGAAAAACCAAAAGCAAACATAAATGTAAAGACCTAATGCCTTTATATAGGCTACAATGAGACTAAGGAAGCTGAATAATAACACAAACCCTAGCTGTGAAGTCCCCAATTGCCCTTGCAGAATTTGAACTTCTTGGCTTCATGTGGCTGATTTTTGTTTGCTTGTTGTAGCTGGCTTGTGAAAAACGTATCCAATGGCTTATATCAAGCTTAAAAAGTAAGCTTCAATCCTAACGTTGGATGTCTGGTGGTTTTTGGCAGTATCCTATTTGTGTGTAGCAGGGGAATCATGTGTGGGACAACGGGGTGATGTGGCAAGTATTTTTGAAGTTGGGTTATGATTAAAACAAGCTTAATCATAAATCTGGAGGTTTTGGTGGTTTAATTACAAGAGGATTAAGAAAACCCAAATGTGTTCTTGAGATGAATTGTTCATGTTTTGATCCGGTTTAATGTTTAAATGAGATGTTTAGCGCCAAAGATTAAACTAACTAATTAAGTTAGTTAAACCTGGTGAGTGGAAAGGTGATGTGGAGGAATGGTGGGAGCTGATTGGTGGAAAAGGGTGAGTGGGACACGTGTTGGGTGTGGGTTGGTCTAGGTAAGTTGGGTTTTTTTTTTTGGTAAAAGGGTAACAATGACCCCGGTAAATAGAACCAAAAAAAGCGTTGAAGTACAAGGAATGTGGCTGAAATACCACATTAACCGCAAGCTACAGGCAGCTTGTTAAACAAAATGTTTATGACAGGCCATAAACATTAACTAGTCTAGAATACTGGAAATATATAAACTAGACAAAAACCAAGACGATAACATAAAATTACGAGGAAAATAATAAAATATCAACATGGGATCAGCCAGTTGGAGTGCTTGCCCCTATATTAGAGTTGAGAAGATTCACCGATTCATCAAAGACGACCTCGACTCCCTCCTCCTCCTCCCCATTATCTTCCTCGCTTACTTGACCCCCTTCGTCAATACCAGGCATGGACAAAGATGAAAATTTATTAGATGTAGAAACACTGCTCGTTTGAGCTTTACCCTTGTTCGGACAATTAGGATTGCTAGACTGCTGTGACTGACCAGATTTAGTATTCAACTTTATACTATTATCACCACTCGTACTTGTAGTATCCAAGCGAGTTTTTGGACGAAAAACAACCGTCTTTCCTGTTTGGGAACCCTTACTCAATGGAACACCTCTCGGAACTTGATTCCCTAAATTACCTTTGTACTTCTTCCTCTTACTCTGCACTTGTTGGAATCCATCATTATCAACATGATTTGTCACATTTTCAACCGTTGTAGGTTTAACATTTTTCGGACAAGAATCAAAGGAATGACCAAAAATATTACAAGTATGACATCTAGGCGGTTTCCATTCGTATTCAACATGAATTAATACCTTAGTACAACCAGAGCCTTCAAGATCAGGGACACCAATAGTAACGTTATCTATAAACTCCGAATCAGCGTTCATCTCAATAAGACAACGAGCAAAACTACAACGACCCCAAGACTCTTTGCACATATTATCAGTATAATTATCCATCATAATAAGCTTACCAAGAAACGAAGCAATTAAACTAATACCTTCCTCTTCAAATACCTGTAGCGGGACATCATGAAGCTTGACCCATACCGGAATACGAGTTAGTTCCTCCTTTAGAAGATTCGTTTTCATAGTCCATTTCTTAAGAAAAATTGGTGAATTACGAACCATCCACGGACCACCTTCCAGAACCGCATTAAGACCCTCACTAGACCCGAATTGAAAAAAGAAAAAACCTTTCTCATTCATCATGATACGCTTAAGACCATGTTTTGCCCAGTGATTCTTAGCAAAATACTCAACCACAGGAAATGCAATCCTTTTACCAAGAAAGTAACCATATAAAGTGTTGTGGTAACGAGTATTTACTTTTTCAACTACCTTCCTAGGAATAGAGATATTAACCCCTTCACAAACATTTTCAGAATTAAACGAAGAAGAGACTGCATTAATACCTCCATTAGTAGACGTAACCATATCAGCTTCAAATTTGCAAAGTAACTCCAGAATTTCTTTAGCACGGTCATGTGAGATCAATTCCCACAAAGGATGTTTCTTCATTTTTAACTCATGCATAAATTCACCCGCATCACCAACCGTGCGAATCGTTACACCAAATAATTTCAAAACCGCATGTAGATTACACGGTTGTAACCCATTAATGGTTGCAGCCTTAGCTGCAAGGTCCAAAACAACATCACCAGAAGAGGAAACATTAATAATAGGGTCATCTGTTTTCTTAGCCACATGTGCAGAGTGCACACTCGAACCACCTGAACTGAGTGAAGAAATGCTGCTAGTTAGATTCTTATGGCGTTCACACAAAACTTCATAATAAAACATAGTGGTCTCCTTAGGTAAAGTAGACCATTTAGGAAATTTGTTTGCCTTAACACCATTTGCAAACACTTCAATGTCACGCACAGTATTCAAAGGAATGGAAAACAAATTAGATATCTCCTCTAACGTTACTAAAACCTCAAGAGTAGACACCTTAACCTTATCATTCCAACCTGTAAACAGTGGCTTATTACTTTCATTGCTCGAATCCACCATAGCTTTCAATCGAACCACAGAATATTAATGCAGCCGACCAATTAACTAATATGAAAATGTTATTTCAATTTCAGCCGACAATATAAAGACAAGGAACGATTAATGCTGCAACAATTCTAATGCAGCAATGAATTGACAACAATGAATGACAACAATTCTAATGCAGCCGACAATCTAGAACCAATCACCAATTCAATAGACTAATAAAAAAATCAGCCGACCACAAGATAATTCCAATGACAACAATGAATTGAATGTCAAAGGTCACTAGATCAAAGGTCAGCCGACCACAATGTCAACAATGAATTGAGAATGTCAAAGGTCAAAGGTCAGCCGGCCACTTAAAGATTGAGAATGTCAGCCGTTAGGTAAGTTGGGTTGTCTGCCAAATTAAACCCTTCTTCTTTCTTTCACTTGTCTTTTGCAAATAAACTCCTTAAATCCGGATTCCCTTTGTTAACAAACTTTTCATTTTCACACTTTTGCCCCAAATACTTTTCGAAAGTATTTTCAGGGGTATTTCTTGCCATTTTGTGATACTTGAGGGGCTGATTTGGTAATTTATTCAATGGTAATGGTCTTGACTTGTATATTTGATATTTTGGAGGACTGAAATTGCCAAGTCATGATGATTGAGGGACCATTTTTGCCAAATCTTCAAAGTTAAGGGTCCTTTTTGTAATTTGGGATTTTCAAAGGACTAAACTTGTAATTTCTTGTACTTTGAAGGACTTCATGATGTATTTGACTTTGTGGAGGACAATGGTTGACAATTTAGCTTTATTGAGGGGATAAACTTGTCAAATCTTCGAGGGCCCTTTTTGTAATTTTGACAAACTTTAGGGACCAAACTTGTAATTATGAAGATACAAGGGTATAAAGTGTCAATTCTTCCATATTGGAGGACCCTTCTTCATAATTCTTAAAATCTTCAAGAGTTTTTCTTGGGAAAGTCTTCATTAGGGCTTGGTTCATTGTGCGGCTTCGTTTCCCATGTTCGTTTTTGCATGATTCTTGTGATCTTTTGTCATTTTCTCAATATCCGTACCTAAAATACACAAGCAACAAACATAATCATATATATGGGTATTTTGATGATATTTAATGCATTTTAAGCCCTTTTTGGACGATGAGACTATGTATAAAAGCAGTCTCATCACCTACAAAGCTGAAAAACTAAAAACCCTAAGTGGTGGTCTTCCAAAATTACCCCTTGAATTTTGAATATTGCTTGATCATGTGACGTTTCTTGGCTGTTTTTGAAGCTGTAAAGTAGGTGCCAATTCATCCAAAGGCTCCAAATGAGCTTAGTATTGAAGCAAGGTTGTGGGACGTTGATTCCACTAGCGAATTTTGTCCTCTTCTCTAAAGCATGTAGCAGGGCATGTCCCATGTGAGCCAAGGAGTGGTGAGGTGTCATGTTTAAGGGTTGGGTTATGTTTAGCATGACCTTAATCAATATTCTGGACAAGATTAAGTTGTAATTAGAAGTAATTAGCAAAAGCCCAATTCATTTTATTCACGTGAATAGTGGGGTTTGATCTGTTTTGGGTTTTATATATTGTGTTTAGTGTGAGTCTAAACTAATTAATATAAATAGTTTAAACCGGTGTGAGTGGATGTGTGATGTGGCAAAGGAATGGATGGTGATTGGTTGGTTTGAGATAGTGGGGCACGTGGCAGGCCAGGATAGGTTTAGGTGTCTTAGGTTGTCTTGGCAATTTTAACCCTCTCATTTCCTTCTTGTTTTCATTTCAGGTTTTCAGCATACAAACTTGATTTCCTTTGTAAACAAAGTTTTGTTTTTCACACTTTTGCCACAAAAACTTTTCAAAGGGTTTTCAAAGGACATGTTTTGTAATATCTTGATATTTGAAGGGTTTTTTTTGACATATCTTCAATCTTCAAGGTCTTCACTTGTATTCTTGTCTTCATAGAGGACTAAAAGTGACAAGTCTTCAATTTTGAGGGACCATTCTTGCTAATTCTTCAAAGTTGAGGGTCCTTTTTGTAATTTTGACAAACTTTAAGGACCAAACTTGTAATTATGAATATACAAGGGTTTAAAGTGTCAATTATTTAATAATGAAGGACCCTTCTTGTATAATCTTCAATTCTTCAAGGTTTTTTCTTAGAAAATCAACTCTAGGGTCCGGTTCATTGTGCGGCTTCTTTTCCCATGTTCGTTTTTGCTTGTTTCTTGTGATCTTTTGTCATTTTCTCAATATCCGTACCTAAAATACACATTGAACAAACACAAGCATATATTTGGCACTTTTTATGATATTTTAACCATTTTAAGCCCGTTTTGGACGATGAGACTATGTATAAAAGCAGTCTCATCACTCCCCCATACTAAACCATTGCCGTGCCCTCACGCAATGCTAGAATTAAGTATCGTAGCACCTCCAAAATTTATTTTTATGGACTTTTATTGAATAATAAACTTACTACACTACCACTACTTGCGTTTTAGACATAATGTAGGATTTTCATCGCAAAATGGGACGTTTAGATTCATTGAACAAGAACACGTGAATGCTTCGTAAGAAATAATTTCACCGTCCTCGATTTTTACCCAATTCCACGCCAAGCGTGCAACGAGATCATTGTCATTATAAGTTAGTAATGTTAACACTACTCATATGCCCTAATCACGTACTTAAACTCCCATTTCCTAATTGGTATCTCTTATATTTTATTTTTGTCTTGAATGTTAACGAGGATACATTTTTGACTTATGCGATGATAGAGAATTAGGTCTAAAAATACAGTCATAACAGTGTAACCAAGACCATCGAAATAATAACCTTCCCTAATAGACAACGATGTCAAAAAATTAAGTCAACAAAAAGGATCGATAAACATGGTTTTATAACGGTTTTGAACATGAGACTTATTACCAAGACTTTTATACTCCCCCTAACAGATGGGCCTTATTATCATAGGTTTACCTCCATCTTTTATTCAACTTCGCCATGAAGCTTTTATTATGACTTTGGTCTTGCCTTGCCTTTTATTTAACCTCGCCATGAGGTGTTTATTATGACCAAAGACGTATATCCTCATGCTAAAAGCGAATTTTGGATCTTTAAAGCTTCAAAGATTAAGGCTTAATCACTTTCAATTTCGCATAGATTTTTCGGCCTTGTGAGCTTGAAATTTTTGCTTGATTTAGGTGATCACTTGAAATCTTATTATTAGGTGAAGCTTTTGATTATTCGGGGTGCCAATACTTCAAAAGCGTGACACTGGTGATACCCTAATGTCTTTCCAATTTAATTACATGGAAGCTACTAGAAAAGACTAGAAACCAACAATCAAGACTAAACCGCTAAGCCAATACTTATTAGCAAAATATATACAAGCGAAGGGAGAATAAGCAAACAACGAGAACACATGAGTTTTTGAAAGAATTCGAGTACTCTATGTTTAGCATAGTAACTTATAATTAACTCTATCATTTTTCGTCCTCATTTAAGAGACTTAGCCTAATATAAGTTAAGGAATCGAAGCTAAGTGCTCAACACGCACGGTCGAGTCAAAAATTACTCTTATTCTCTCCATCAGAAAATCTACATTCGTGTCTTCAAACACTTATGAAACATGAGAATTTTTTTTACTTTGGCCATTTTTAGCCTTATTTTGCAACAAAAAGATAAACTTTGGAAAGCGTGATGGTTTGGTAAGGCAAGTATCTATTAACCCCCCCCCCCCCCCATACTAAAGTTAAACATTGTCCTCAATGTTTCGAGTTTAAGGGTAGGATACCACCATACTAGAGACGTAGTTGAATGCTTAATCTAGCATGGAAAGGGTGTAACCATTAAATCAATAGCCGTTTATGAAGTGTGCTAAAAACCTAAGATTAGAACAATCAAGGATATATCATATGGATATCGAGAAATTCTTCAAAGCAAATGATCGAGTGCTCACGTAAAACGAACACGAGAGGCTCCAATCGTGAAGATAATGATCATCTAAAATCCACAAGTTACAAACAACCATGGAACAAAGGTTTGAAGGGCACAAATCCCCTTACGTTAGCTACATTAGAAAGCGATAATATGTACATGGATAAGCATGGGACTCCCCCACGAGGCACTCGGTTTTTATTACTGAGTCATGAGCTCGACTCGAGCCCCTCAATACTAATTATCATTAGGGAAGGTGACTTGGTCGAGGTAGTTTAAAGAAGGAACTTCCCAACCAAAGTAGTACTTCAACCTATGGCCATTCACCTTAAAGTTAGGACCATCATTTTGAGCTAGCTCGATGGTCCCATAATGAAACACTTGGGTAATGGTGAATGGTCCGAACCAACGGGATTTCAACTTGCCAGAAAATATTTTCAATCTTGAGTTAAAAAGAAACACTTGATCTCTAATGTTAAAAACCCGGTTTTTAGTTTTAGGATCATGAAACTTTTTGGTTTTCTCTTTATAAATCAATGAATATTCATAAGCAATGTCCCTTAATTCATCCAATTCATTCAATTTCATTTTCTGATGTTTTCCCGCGGTCTCAATGTCATCAGTACAATGCTTTAGGGCCCAATGAGCTTTGTGTTCGAGTTCAATGGGCAAGTGGCAATTATTCCCATATACAAGCTTGTAAGGAGTGCACCCAATGGGCGTCTTATGAGCGGTACGAAAGGCCCATAAAGCATCGTCTAACTTATCTGACCACGATTGTCAGTTTTCCCCTATTGATCTCTCCAAGATCCTCTTCAAAGCTCGATTTGAAACCTCGACTTGCCCACTCGTTTTTGGGTGATAAGCCGTAGAAAGCCGATATGTAACCCCATATTTCTTTAGAACCCTTTCGAATTGGTAATTACAAAAATGGGTTCCACGATCACTTATGATTGCACGAGGGGTTCCAAACCGAGAGAAAAACTGCTTCAAAAACTTGACTACCACACGAGCATCGTTCGTGGGCAAAGCCTTAGCTTCCACCCACTTGGATAGGTAGTCAACGGCGACAAGGATGTACTTATTACCACGAGATGATGGGAACGACCCCATAAAATCAATTCCCCAAACGTCAAAGATCTCACACACTTGGATTATATTTTATGGCATTCATCGTTTTGTGAGGTTTTGCCTTGACGTTGGCATGAGTCACACGACTAGATAAGTGCGTGTGCATCTCGGTAAATAGTAGGCCAAAAGAAACTGACATCAAAGACCTTCTTTGCTGTGAGATTAGCACCATGGTGACCACCCATCTGCCCCTCGTGACAAGCTCTAAGGATATTAGAAGCTTCGGTTCCAAAAACACAACGTCAAATAATTTAATCCGCACTAGTCCGAAAGAGGTAAGGGTCGTTCCAAAAGTAGAACTTGACGTCAAGAAAGAATTTTCGTTTTTGTTGAGTCGGCATACCCTTAATGATGAAGTTTCCCGCATGGTAATTTTCGATGTCCGCAAACCATGGGGTGGACGAGTCTTTCTTAGAATTCACTACACCAAGTGTTTCGAGAGGAAATGTTTCGGTGATTTCCTTGTTCTCGTACACATTTTGGTGAGGATCTTCCAAGCGAGAAAGATGATCGGCCACTAGATTCTCGGCTCCTTTTTTGTCAAGGATTGTGACATCAAATTCTTGTAAGAGGAAAATCCAACGAAGAAATCTCGGCTTTGCATCTTGCTTAGCCAAGAGGTACTTGATTGCTGAATGATCCATGTCGGATGTAACACACGACTATATAGAACAAGAAATAGAGATGATGAAGAACAAGATTAAAACAAAGAATGGAATATTAGATTAGATGAAGAAGAAAGAGAAAGATACAAGGAGTGTGTTCCTAGTGAGAGAAACTAAGGAGAGTTTCTCTCTCTAACAACAAGAAGTATGTAAAGATACTATGGGAGACACACACACAAATGAGGACGGATGTGGCTTTTATACTAAGGCTTACAAGGTTCAGAGGCCTTCCTCATTTGTGTGTGCGGGACTAATTCTCGTTAAATACATAACAATAACATAGAACTCTTGACACCGTTGAATAGCATTTTCCACGAGCTTTGCAATGGTATATTATATGACCATCACTTTAAATAATTCTAACAATCTCCCCCTAAGGGGTGGTCATATAATATGTGACTTCACTTCTTTGACCATCACTTTAAATACTTCTAACAATCTCCCCTAAGTGGTGGTCATGTATTATGTGACTTCACTTCTTTGTTGTTGCAGACTTTGAAGCTCGTTGTCTTGAGAGTTCTTTCATCGTTCCTTTCATGACTTGTGATCTTGGATCTTTGATCTTTGCCTTGACTTGATCTTGACGCTTTGCCAACTTGTGTTCTTGTGTCTTTCTCCACATACTCATACTTTGCGCTGTCTTGAAAGCTTGTTAACAATCTCCCTTAATTATCAGGGTAGCGGAAGTCTTTGTCTTTAGATGTTCTTGAGCTTTCTTCATTTACATGAGCATGTGGTCTTGAATTACGACTCTTGAGGTTACGCCACCGTTTTCATTCCTCTGGTTTCCCATTATACAGTACGAATATTGTACCTGTGATTAGGTAAGTTCAAAGAACTTCCTTGACAGGGTTTTTGGCTGTAGTATCCGTTCTCAATACTTGAATATATCGAAAGGGATAATTCTTTGTAAGGAGTGAATCATGCAGTTCCATTCTACTGATTATGTCATCAATTCAGTTTCCTAGAACAAGTTTGAATCAATTAAGAATCAAACCATTGTTTCTTTCCAGTTGACACAAGTTTGATTCATATAGAATCGCACAAGTTACCTTCCGCAGTGCTGTTTGATGATGACACCGGAAGGATTTCCATTCGTCACTGTAAATACTGAAAAGTATTACTCTGAATGTTTTGGCAAGATCATAAAGATATTGTGTAGATACCTGGAACGAGTTTGAATCAAAATAGAATCAAAATGCTGTTGCTTTCCAGTTAGCATATGTTCAATTCAAGTGAATCTTACATATGACCTACCGAAGTACTGTTTGATGTTAACACTGGAAGGATTTCCATTCATCAATGTGAATACCAATGAGTATCACTCTGAATGTTCTGGCAATATCACAAGGATAAAGCGTAGGACTCTGTAAATTATCGCTTGTGTTCTAGTGATGAACAACAATTGATATATGGAATAAGTGTCCTAATGAGATTTTTTTTTGATGAATCTCGTTGGCTCTAGACTCTATAAGTGCACGTTTATTTGGTGATCGGAGGCTAGAGTAGACTACCACCTATTCAATATCTACTATCTCGGAGTGAGAAAGTTGATAGAAATGAGTTGAACTCCGTGACAATAAAACAAACTTCTTTTGAGAGAAGATTGAGTAGGTTGGGAAGGGTTGTACATTGCATCACTGGGTCCATGATGCTTTGTCTTCAATACCAGAAATCATCAAAGTGATTCTGATAGTAGATGTGTTGACCCGGTTTCTGCCTAATTTGTATGGAGGGCTATTTCTTTTCACCCTTTATCCTTACATTTCTCTTTCATTCTTCAACCCCTTCAATGCTTACCAATATGTCATAACTAGCACCTTGTTGTGATTATTCCAGTGCTATCTTAAGTACTTGGTCGGCATTTTTTCCGTACGCACTACTACTCCATCTTCCCTAAGGACTTCTAAATTCTAATGGATTGTCCCTGGGAAGATCCATCCGGTTCTGGTTGGATCATAGGACGAATACCTAACCACCTTTTGACACCAATACCATCGTGAATTAATGTGTTGAAGGGTATAGATATCGTAACAAGAAAAACCAATTGAAAATGCAATCAATGTGTTGATGAAACTAATGTTTACACCTTGAAAGTTTTCTATATCACCAAAACGCTCCCCCTACATATGTGCATCATAAAATGAAAGGTTTTTGCACATATTAGGAAGAGAAAGCCCTTATATCAAAGATCTTATCCAAGATGAAACTTTTTGATCACATTTTAATCACTATTCTTCCCCTCTAAAATTGCATGTGATTGAAATTTTTGTGAAACAAGTGATGAAACATGGAGAGAATAATGTTGCATGAAAGTTTATACTCCCCCTCGAAAAGAAATTCTAATTAAACTAGGTGAGTATATGAGCACACGGTATTGAAATACCTTTAGAAAATATGCTCAAACCCGAGAAAACTGAATTTCCCGTTGTTGAGGAAAAGTGTACATAAATGAACATTTTCCTTAAGTTCATGAGCTTAAAACTTTGAATGTTTTAATATAAGCCCTTGACAGAGAAAAGTTAATTTCCCGTTGATGAGGATAAGTCATAGACTTTCCTTTCTTTGGGGACCGGGTTATTGTCTGACATGTGACTATAACCGATTGTGTTGAGCTCAAAACTTTGAATGTTTTGGGACAAGCTCAACCCGTGATAGATTTCTCCACCCGTTATTAGGATAAGTTATCTTTAAAGATACACTCTCCTTTATTTGAAGTTCGAGTTACAGTCTGACATTTAACTATAAGTCGTTTTCATGAGCTTAAAAACATGGAATGATTTTATTGAAAGCTCATGACCGAGAAAATTGTATTTTCTCATTGTTAAGGATAAGTTATCATCCGTGATCAACTTTCCTTTCTTTGAGGCACGAGTCACAATGTGAAGTAATTGAAAATCATATGAAGAAAAATAGAAATGACATGTTTTGAAAATATTTGAACTTTCATTCGAGCTTTATGTACACACCCGTGTCGTTAAAGAGCGACATTTCTAGGCGCGTCCATATTATCGAAACTGAAAGACATGTCGAGAACAATATTTTTGGTATTTTTGAAATATTTTCTCATTTTTTATTTTGTTTTTATAGGTTTTATATTTTTGTATTTTGATTTTCAATGTTTTCGAAAATAATCCAAAATAGACCTTTGTACAGCAGAAGAAGGTGATGTCGAATGTATAGAATTGGAACCCTTTGAAGAAATGGATTCAAAATCCGCTGAAGTACCTGCAATGACAGAAGAAGAGTTTGCACAAATACTAGTGTTAGGAGTAACAAATGCATTTTCTACATTCAGAACACTCGCATTAGTGCTGGAGCAGGTGTCATCACTCTTTTTGATGGGAATCCACTTAAGGCCAACTTCCCTGAAGATCCTACCCGTTGTTTTCCACTGAAGACTAGATCTAGGAGTAGTGTTCTCTTGCACAACGGAAGACTTATTTGGAGAGAAACTAGGTCCTACATTGATCCGCCTTGAAGATTTCTTGTCATTTCTTGTCTTTGTGACGGGTTTGAATCGCCGTGTTGTCTTATGGGATTATGCATTCTTTCTCTATGAAAAGAAACGAGATTTTACCTCATAGAGGTATTGTAGAATGCAATGAGCATGGTTTCCATAGTGAATGCCCTTTTTGCATGTGGGGCATACAGGGAATTTGGAATTCTCGAAAGTCTTTGTGTACCTAGGGTTTACAGACCGTTCAGGCACCGTGTTCGAAACACGACTACTCATTGGTGGTTGCCAATTCCTAGGTTGTTGGGTAGGAGTCCTAGGTTTTGGTTGATTACCATTAGGAGTGTGTTGAACTCTAACGGTTGTTGGTTTCTGGGTTTTGAATACACATGGTTTACTTTCTGAATGTTCCCTTTTGGCTTACCATCCCCTAGGTTGTTGGTTTGACCAACGTCATTTGAACCTTTAGATTCCTTTGTGGGCGTAAGAATTACACGTTTGGGAGTACTCTTAGGAGTAGTGCAAGGTGCATTCATCGGGTTGTGTTTAGCAAAAGTGGGTTTTCTAAATGGAGGAACATAGGATGATATGGCTGGTTTTGGTACAGTCGATGGCACATCGGTATTAGGAGGTAACCTAGAAACATTAGAAGGCGGTTTTCCTAAGATAGATGGCTTTTGTACTTTGTACGCATTTGGTTGATGAACAACAGGTTTCACACCATTGGATTCCACCGTTTTCCCACCCATGTTTCCAACAAGTTTCTTCAACTCACTGATTGCGATGTCTTTGTATTCCAACTGAGCTTTCAGATAAGAAATATCCTTACTCTTTTCATTTAATTCACGAAATGATTCAGAGAGTTTTACTTGCAAATTACTGTCCTCACGAACTTTTCCAACTATGTTTTGCAAAGCAAGTTCAAGAGAATGACAATGTTTCTGAATAAAATCATATCGGTGTTGAAGAATCGTGAACTGTTTTTGATTAACATTTGTTGAAGGCTCACTGTCACGACATTCACCTACTAAATGAGCTTGCAGCTGTTCGATTGTTTGTTGCAGTTCATTGTAAGATTTATCATACGAGAGTTTGTCATCCTTACATTCATCACATTTTTTGACATACTTATTCCAAAGATCGATGAATTCGTTGTTCTTTTGATGACATAAGACTCCATTGTCTCTTTCGTACGATCAAGCTCATTTTGGAGGGTTTCATTGTCTGACACAGAGATGTTTACCACAACGGGGTTACTATCAACACAATCACCACTGTCACTTGCTTTCGAGAGACATGCAAGGTCGCTTTCTAAAACTTTAAATCTATCAAGAGATTCATCAGCCTCCTTCGCCAAACATTTAAAGTCTTCAACAAAATTTTCTAGTTCTTTTAGAAAAGCGTTCTCAAGATTGCTTATCCTTGCATCAACTTGATTAATGATCGGATTAATCTTGTTGTGAAGAATTTTTTGAACTTCAATCTGAACGGGTGAAGTAAAGTTTCCTCCAGTAATCTTGGAATTAACAACACTTTTGAGAATGACAAAGTTATCTTTTAGCTCGTTAAGAAATCGTCGTGCAACACTCGGTTTAGGAGGATCATCCGACAATTCCTCACTCGGTATCAAAAGCATTTCAGTACTCGTTTTAGACCGAACGAAAACAGTTGGAGGATTAACTTTCGGATAATAAACGGGTGTCACTTCTTTATCAAGCTTTTTCATTTTTAAACGAGTCTCTACTGCAAGTTCAATAGTTTCCTCAAAATCATGCACACTAGGAGGATCATGCTCTTCTGACAAGAGCACACTACCATTATATAGAGTTTGATTTGTGGCCTGAACTTGCTTCAGATATTCGGGATTGGGGGAAGAGGACAACCTAAAGCCATTTTGTAACGGGTGTAATTTATCTCATTCACTTTAGGTGCGAGCATATTTATCGTTTGCATAGTTTGGCCACGTTTTACCAAAAGGTTGTCTAATTCCCTAATCCTATCATGAGCTTTGCAAAAATCCTCAAGAAGCCCATCTTCTCGAATTTTGAAATCATGTTTCAGCTTTTTTCGTTCTTCTTTTAAATCCAAAATGATAGATTTTTCAGTTGAAAGCTGTTTATTAAGAGAGGTGATTTCATCATTCAATTCGCTTACTTTTTATCACTACTTAAATGTAAGGCATTTAATTTCTTAGTGGTGCATTTTTCTTGATAAACCGATGTAGCATGAGCTTGTTCAAGTTCCTTGATTTTAGCATGACGAATCTCAAAACTTTTCTGCCATTCCTTATATTCCGCAAGCTCAGTTGTCAATTTGGCATTAGTTTCTCTAAACTTATTATTAACCACATTTGCATGAGCAACATCCTTGGCAAGCTTATCAAATAATGATTTATAATACGCATGTGTCTCGTCAGGAAGGGTTGTAGGTTGCGCTACTTGATCTCCACTGAGGTCCACACTGGGCGCATTAGAAATAGTAATGCTATTATTCGTTTGAACCCCGTGTGTCTCAGTGGAAAGCTCAAGTGACTCAGTATACTCTTCCTCCTGATTAGACATATTATATAACTCATTATCATTGAGACGTGGGTGTACCTCAGAGGAACCGTCTAAATTATACACAGGAGCTCTGTCAGGTTGAACTACCGATGTGGATGATTGCTGCGAATTAGCCATCAAGATGGAGTAGGTAGTCACCTCTTCTTCCTCATCATATGCTGCTGCAGATGCCATGAGACCAAACTCTTCAGCTAGAAGTGGAATTCCCGCTTCTTCCTTTTGTGCTATAAGAAGCTGAGACTTGAGATGGGCAACATTCCTCTTCTTTCTAACATGGCTATCACGATGCTCAGAACCCGCAACATCACTATCTTGTTGATAAGTCATAGTAGAAGTCGTGTGAAAAACAGGATCTCAATTCGTAGAAAGTGTGTGTTGGAGTGTCAACAAAATCAAACTTTGCCTAAATTTTCCAGCCCGACAAAAAATTCCTCAATCCGACAAAACGGTAAACCAAAAAAATTTTGAATTACCAAATTTTGAAATTAAGTTAGAAATAGCCAAAAACTAGTAGGGAAAAATTTTGAAAAATGAAAATTTTTGACAAAAATAAAACCGAAAAATGGCCTATAATTTGAATTTTGGTCCGAAAATTTGAATTTTCGGACGAAATTTTTTTCGCCTCGCCAAAATTTGAAATCAAAGCTTAAATGGCCTAAAATGGTCTAGGAAAAAATAAATTTTATTGGGTTATCCCGCCAAAAAACTCTTTTTTTTTTAATCTTCGTGTAAACTATGTTCCGAGACTAGTCTAGATAGTGGCTAAGTCTGAAAAATATTCGAACAAAATATCCATCGGAATGCCCACCGGAATATTCTATCAGAATGTGGATCGGAATGATCTATCGGAATGATATCAGAATACCTTGTCGGAATGTCTGTCGGAATACCTGTCGGAATACTCTGTCGGAATGCTCTGTCGGAATAACCGTCGGAATAACTGTGTTCAACACCTATCAGAATCTGTATCGGAATAAGTATCGGAATAATAAACCCTTTTCTGATGGATTCTGTCAGAATACTAGTACTGATCCGAGTCAATAGGTAAAAAAATGAGATTTTTTACAAGAAATTCGTGATTTTAACCAACCCAAAGCACCCAAATCTCTACCACGACTATGTAGAAGATATATGGATCACTTGGAATAACAAAAACACGGACAACACCCAAGAGCTATCCACGAATCCCTTGGCGAATGATACCACTTGTCGGATGTAACACACGACTATATAGAACAAGAAATAGAGATGATGAAGAACAAGATTAAAACAAAGAATGGAAAATTAGATTAGATGAAGAAGAAAGAGAAAGATACAAGGAGTGTGTTCCTAGTGAGAGAAACTAAGGAGAGTTTCTCTCTCTAACAACAAGAAGGATGGAAAGATACTATGGGAGACACACACATAAATGAGGATGGATGTGCCTTTTATACTAAGGCTTACAAGGTTAGGAGGCCTTCCTCATTTGTGTGTTCGGGACTAATTCCCGTTACATACATAACAATAACATAGAACTCTCGACATCGTTGAATAGCATTTTCCACGAGCTTCACAACGGTATATTATATGACCATCACTTTAAATACTTCTAACAATCCATATACACTATGCATTTAGTCAAGACGAGGTAAGGTCGGAATTTCTCAAATGCATACACCACGGCAAGGAATTCCTTTTCCGTTGTGGTATACTTAAGTTGAGCCTTGGTCATCTTCTTGCTAGCATAGTGAATAGGCAAGAAGTGCTTTTCATGACGTTGCCCCAAAACAACCCCAATAGCGTAATCACTTGCATCACACATAAGTTCAAAGGGGAGGTTCCAATGGGGAGCAACAAGAATGGGAGCTTCGGTAAGTTTCCTCTTATGAATTTCAAAGGCTCGTACACAATCTTCGTTAAAGACACAAGATCATCTTTTTCGAGGAGATGTGTAGTGGGTCGAGATATCTTTGAAAAATCCTTGATGAATCGACGATAAAATCCCGCGTGGACTAGGAAACTCCTAACTCCCTTAACGGTTTTGGGATGAGGTAATTTGGCGATGATGTCTATCTTAGCTTTGTCTACCTCAATCCCGACTTCGAGACCTTGTGCCCTAAGACGATTCCTTCTTTAACCATAAAATGACATTTTTCCCAATTGAGCACAAGGTTGGTTTCCTCACAATGTTACAACATGTGTTTCAAATTTCCTAAGCACGAAGTGAACGAACTACCAAACACGGAAAAGTCATCCATAAAGACTTCCATCGTCTTCTCGATCATGTCATGAAAAATAGCCATCATACACCGCTGAAAGGTTCCCGGTGCATTGCAAAGTCCGAATGGCATTCTACGATAGGCAAACGTTCCATATGGACACGTAAACGTAGTTTTTTCTTGATCACGAGGATCGATGGGGATTTGAAAGTAACCGAAAAAATCACCAAAAAAGCAATAGAAATCGTTTTCCGCAAGACGCTCCAACATTTGATCCATGAAGAGCAAGGGAAAATGGTCTTTACGAGTGGCGTAATTTAACTTACGATAGTCAATACACACCCTCCAACCGGTCACGAGTCGAGTTGGAATTAACTCGTTGTCATCGTTTGTCACAACGGTCATTCCTCCCTTTTTAGGGACACAATGAATGGGACTCACCCAAGGGCTATCAGAAAAAAGGGTAAATCATTCCCGCGTCAAGGAGTTTAAGGACCTCCTTTTTGACGACCTCATGAATTTTAGGGTTCACCCTCCTTTGACATTGGATTGCGGGTTTGTAGTTTTACTCCATTAAGATTTTGTGGGTACAAAATTTTTGGTCGATACCCTTAATGTCGGATAATTTCCACGCAATTGCCCCTTTGTGGTCCTTCAAGACATCGATAAGTGCGGATTTTTCATCATCAGAAAGATCCTTCACAATATTAACCGGCAACTTATCGTCTCCTTCCAAGAATACGTATTCAAGGTGAGGAGGAAGATCTTTCAACTCGAGGAATGGTGGTTCCTCGATTGAAGATTTGGGTTCGATACTCATAACCTCCACCGGCGGAGGAAATGGGAAATCGCTAAGAAAATCCTTGATAATCGAAAAGTACTCATCGTTGTCGAGGTCTTCGTTACAAGTACGAGGAACATCAGATTCTTCCAACGTAAAACCACCTCCTTCAAATGGTGTGAAGGATGGTGTCGAGTTATCAAGAATAGGATCGAGCATAGTGGGATTGCCACTATTTTCTTCATCACCAAAACCTAAAAATTCTTGTGAAAATTCCTCGCAAACGACATCGGTCATATCAACATGGTTTATAGTCGCGACGGAATAAACATGAGAAAGTTGAGAGTTTTGAGTTGCGTTTATAACAAGTTCCTCGTCGTTGAAACGTAAGGTGATTTTCCTAGCATGCACATCAATCAACACCATTGACGTATCCAAAAATGAACGACCTAAAATAAGAGGAACTTGAGGATCCGTGGGAATATCGACTACGATAAAGTCTACTGGATAATAGAACTTTCCCACTTTCACAAAAACATCTTCGGCCAATCTACATGCGGGAATCGTGGAATGATCGGCCATCTCGATAGACATTCTTGAAGGAGTAAGATTAGGAAGATTGAGCGACTTGAAGATTGCAAGAGGCAACAAATTAATACTAGCACCAAGATCGGCCAAGGCATAGCATTCTTCCATATCTTGAATAGCACATGGAATCAAAAATTTAACGGGGTCATCGACTTTTTGAGGTATGCGGTTAAGATAAACCGATGAACAACTAGACAATTGTTGCAATTTCTCCTTGTTGTTTAACATACTCTTAAAGATGGCGGAAAAACGAGGCATCATAATCAAAGCGTCGGCATAATTTATGTTAAAATGCATATCACAAAACATCTTAATGAAAAGCTCAAATTGGTAGTTGTCACGCTCTTACAATTTCTCCTTACCAAGTCTCGATGGGTAAGGCAAGGGTGGTGTGAGTTGGGCATAGGCATAGCCTTTGGAATCTCGGGTTCCAAGGATGGTAATGGTGTAGAAGTATGATAATCTATGATCCTATCAAGAGGGTTGTTGTTTCTAGATAGAGAAACTAGAGAGAGAAAGATGAGAGAAAACTATGTGTAATATTGAATATGAATAAACAACCAACACCCCTTTCCATGAAGGAAAGGGGTTTATATACCTAAGCCTTTGTGGGCTTGGGCCTTCAACCCATGGACAAGCCCATGGGTTGGTTTGTTACTAATTTTGATACAATAAACTAACTACGAGCTAATTACATTTAATAATATTGTTGGAGTGATCGATACTTCTAATATACGTTAAAAAAGTATTTCCAACAATTTCCCCCTAACGGAGGTCACTCCAACTTACAAAGTTCTAAACCTAGCATACTATACTAAGTCTTCGTTCTTGAGCTTGTAGTTGTTTCTCTTTTCTTGTTTTTCTTTTTCGGTTGTGAATATGTTGTAATAATCTTTGATCTTTGGCTTGCAACATGTTCTTTTGGCTTTGACTTGTTTTGTAACTTGAGATCATCTTCACGTGCGATCTTTGCCTTCTTGTGATGTTTGCCTCTTTGTGACTTCATGTCCCACATACCTATCCTTTGTTGAATTCTTGAAAGTTTCAGAGTTGATACAACGGAAGACTTTTAGGTCATACTTTCTTGAATTTTGTTGAAATATTTGATGCAGAAGGAATAAGTATGTGAGGACGACTTCATCTGGTACCCCGTAACACCACCGTCTTCAAGTGCAACAACATAATAAGACACGAATAAAATGGCTTTGACATTCTATTCTGATTCGGTAGCTTTTTACCTCTGGTCGGTGAAGACCGTTGGACAATAATAAATATCGTACTTGTGACAGGTAGCTCTAATTAAAGATCTCCTTGACAAGATTTCGCGCGTAAACCCGTTCTCTTTATTCGACCGTCCAACGATGACTGCGAACATAAAGAGTGAATCACTTGGATAATAGATATCCTCATGATTGAAGCCGTCAATTCATGATCCTGGAACAAGTGAATTTCAATTAAGATTTTCACCATCGTTGCTTTCCGGTTGTCACGAGCTTGATTCTAATAGAATCTTGCTTGTCACCTACCGCAGTGCTGTTTGATGTTGACACTGGAATGATTTCCACTCTTCACTGTGAACACCAAAGAGTGCCTTAGAACAAGTTTAATCTCAATTAAGAGTCAAACTATCGTTTCTTTCCAGTTATCACAAGATTAGTTCTTAAAGAACCGCACGTGTCACCTACCATGAGCTTGTTTGATGTTGGCTCAAGCAGGATTTCCATATTCATAGTAATACTTTTGTATCACTCAGATGTTCTGGCAATATTACAAGAATATTGCGTAGGACTCATAAAAAAATCTTTCTTGTTTTTAAAATTGTGTCCTAATGAGACTTTTGATGATCTCGTGGCTCTAGACTCAATGGTACATTTTGTTTTGCTGAGCGGAGGCTGGAGAGGATTGCTGATGAGACCGCAATTATACATGGTCTCATCGTCCAAATCGGGCTTAAAACGGTTAAATATATCATAAAATACCATAAAATATGATCGTATTCGTTTGTTGTATGTTTTAGGTATGGATATCGAGAAAAGGACAAAAAGATCACAAGAACAAAGCAAAAACGAACACGGGATACGAAGTCGCACAATGAACCGGACCCGAGTTTTGATTTTTTAAAAATGCCCTTGAAGTTTGAATATTGAACAAGTTTGGTCCCTCAAGTATTGAATATTGTCACTTTATACCCCTAAGAATCTCAAAAATACTTAAAGGGTCCCTAAAGTTCGAATACTTTACAAGATCAACCCTCAAAGTTTGAAGAAAGTCACACCATTAGTCCTTAAAGCCAAAAGTTATCCAAAAGGACTAACGGTGCAATTGCTGAAGGACTAACAATGCAATAAAGCAAGGACCCTGGGTGCAAAGTTTATTACTAAACTGCTGTTAGGGGAGGGACATAAGTTGCCAAATCACCAAACTCATTTAACCATTATACCTATTTATTGTTCCAACCCAACCAACCCATATATCCACCAATCCCCACATGACACCTCACCAAACCCATTTAACCAAACCCACTAACCTAGCTTAAAGTTTTTAATAAAACACGTTTTGTTTATTGATATAAGTTGGAGGGAAACATGTTCTTTTCCCTAATCATCCCCCAAGAACCCTAGAGCCAATTGCAAATTTAATTAAGCTTGTCTTAATAGGAAATCTTAAATAAATTTAGGGGTTTTGATCCTTAACCTCATCCCAACATACCCACATGTCCAGGAAAGTAACACATCATATCTTGGTCCCCTCCCACAACTAAGTTTATCACGGGTTGTAACTTTTACAAGTCAAAGAGACTAAATCAATGGCTATGGATCAGTTACTTGTTCAACAAAACATTTTGAACCACTAAGATCAATTATCCACCGCTGGCAATCACATGTATCACCTCAGAATCTCCTAGAAGAGATTGAAATGATCAGCATATTCGTTTTTTATGCCAAGGGTAGATTTGGAATTTCAGTCGACTAGGGTTTCAGCTTTTCCCTTTTCTAGAAGAATTGTAACCTGAGTATATAAAGGCATTTAGGCTGTAAGTTTAAGTTGTTCCAGATTTTCTCTCAATATTGTAATCCTTTTTTAAGTTTAATGAAAATTTGTGTTTTGAGATAAATGTAATTCCGTTTCAATTATTTTAAAAGTTGGTACATTGAGGAGATAAATCTGAGTTCCATTTTATCTATTTTGAAAGTTGTTCTTGTGTTCGTGTTCGTGTTTGAAAAGGTTTTCAAAGAACTAAGGAAAACTCAAAAAATTGTTATATTGTTGTTGTTTATGTTTGTTGTTCTTAGCAGGAAAGGAAGCTAGTGCACGAGCGTGCACTTGAGCTCGAACATCCGAGGGTAGGCAAGTCTATCCTTGAGGTTTGTGTTATCATCTTTCTAAATTTTGTTAATGACAAATGCATGTAGGATTTTGTGATTTTTGATGATTCAAGTTTGGAAATCGTGATTGTATTATCGTAGTTTTGTGATATTTGTCTTCATCAGTTAAAGGTTGGCCATTTGTGGCGCTTTATTAACAAAAGCCTTTGAAAAGTTTGCATTCCAAGACCTCGAAATTGGTGTTTGGGAGAGTTGGTTTTTGGGATGGGTTTGTTCACCAAGGCTAGCTAAATTATGCACCTCCTTATTAGGTCTAGGATAAGTGGATTTTGGCCAAAGGTTTTTAGTGTTTTAGTTTGAAAATTGGATTTTACATGTTATGATAAAATTTGGCCATTGTTAGTATTAGGATGTTGTTTCAAGATCTTGCAAAAGGTGGTTTTTTGGTTTGAATTAATTTCAAGTCCGGGATAAATCCAAGTGTTAGGTTTCTGTGATGATAAGCTGAGACAAGCTTATGCAGCTTAAAGGTTAGGATTGGTTAGAAGAAAAAAAGGGGTTAAGTATGTGCCTTGCTTAATGCTAGCTACTGTTTCTGTTCATTTGAGCACTTAGGATTAATATTTTCGATAATTTTCTGTTCAACTGTGGCTCGGTTTAGAGTGATTTGGGGCTTACGTTAGTGTACTTGTGTAATTTGAAGCGTTTAGGTGCCCACTGTCATAAACCCAACAGCAAACCAAAGTAAACAACAAAAAGAGTTGCCTGCTTAAGTTTCTGTTCGCTGAATCAGTAAGTATAGTGGTGTATGGTTTGGTGCACTAAGGTTCAAGTATTGTTATTTTGTAGGATTGATTAATCTTAGGTGTATTTAGGTCTTTTCAATAGGGGTTTGTAAAGTGGGTGTTTACTGTCGTGCTTATTCAGCTTTTAGAGTCACAAAAAATAGACCATTTGCATAAGGCATCGTATGCCTATTAAAGTTTCTGTGTAATCGGTTCAAGCCTGCATAAGGATTTGCTTATTGCTTGACTGTGTTTGTAATGTGCCACTGTCCAACATCAAACAGCGACCCTAAAACCAAAAATAGTAACCAAGAAAAAAAAGAGGGAGAACAAGGCCCTGTGCATCTATAGTAACACAAGACAAAAAGAATACAAAAAAAAGTGTTCTCATTTTTCTGTCATATAGGATTTAGTAGGTTGATTAGTTGTTTTTGTTAACTATTAGTGCTTGCTTCTTGTCTAATTTGTGTTATTTACAAGTTTCGCCCGTTTGAAATTGGGCTGAGTGTAAATTGCATCAGCTAGAACCGTTCTTTGTCTGCATAATTGTTTGGTTCAGTGATCAAGTGAGTATAGGTGACAACATTCAAGCTTGAAACTAGCTCAAACACTGCATATTTGTCATAGCAAATCTGTTTTTATCAGGTTTTCATAACTTGGTGTTAAGAATCCAAAATTTTCTACCAAAAAGAAAAAAAGACAACTGCATAAAACATCCAGAACAACAGTAGGTCTGCTCTTGTTTTGATTAATTATGCATACAACAGCCTTATGTAAGCGTGAATTTGTGTTTTTGGCATGGTGTGAATGTTTTGTGTATGAGTTACTGTGACATCAAAAACAAGAAAGAAAAAAGAACAACCAAAAGTATAAAAAAAAAGGGGTGGGCTGTCCATTTCTTTGTTGCTAAAGGCTGCTGTCAAAATATAAATACTTCAAAAGTGGCAGCACAAGGTTTGACCCCCAGACCTGTGCACACAAACATAACACACAGCAACTTACTGATCAACCATCTGCTCTATTAGTGTTTGTTTTTAATTGTTGCTTTCATTTTTTATTTATACACTCAGGTTAAAAGCTGATAATAAAAAAACTGAATGTGCTACTGGTAGGATTCGGACAGCAGATCACAAAGTCCTAATCAGACACCACATACCATCTGCCAACCATCTACTCTAGTTAATGATTCTTGTTATGCTTTGAAAAGTTTTTTATTTAACACTTTCTTTCCTATTTTCCTCTATTAGCTTTTCAGCCCTTCTTAGCTTATTTAGCAACTTTTTCGTAGCTTATTTTGAAGTGGTTCATTTTTCCTAGCTTCTAAATAATATTTTTTAATTTGTAAATTTTTTTTGGGTTTTTTATAAATCAGTTTAATATTTTTAAATCATTTAATTAGTTTTAATCTTAATTAATTCATAAAAAATTATTTAAAAGACAAAAAAATATAATTCTTTTTTCTATTATTTTATTTTGTCATTTAGGACGTAGGAAAAATAAATTTACTTTTATATAGTTTAAATTTCATAATTTTATTTTTATTATTTCATTTTCTAGGATTATTTTAGTTTGAAATTTGAGAAAAGTAAAAAAAAAAATTAGTTAAATTAAGTTTTTATTTTCAAAAAAATATTATTTAGTTTTTAAATAATAAACTTTAGGTTTACAATTAAAAAGTTTGAATTTTGTCTTTTTCTTAGCTAGTTTTATTTTTAGATTTTTTAATTAAATTTAAAAATTAATATAAATTAATTTAAAAGTTTTCAATTTTGATGGTTTTCATATTTTTCTTAGTTAGTTTTTTTAGAACATTTTAGTAATTTTCAAAACTTTTTTAGGTGAAATTTTTCGTTAGGTCGCGTTTTTACGTTCGTACGTATACGCGTTTCCGACCGTTTTTAGCGTAAATCGTCTCCATTTTCTTTTCTTTCTTTCTTTCCAAAAACGTAATCACTCGATTAAATACGTCTATATCTTTTGGCTAAACACCATAACTCCTCGAGAACGAACACAACGACGAGTATTCGCGTTTTTCACAAAACGTGATACTTAATACTTACCCGCTTTTGTCGCTTTGTTTTTCCTAAAATAAAGTGCATAAAAATACCGCATCAATTGCCAGCTTTTCAATATCAATTTATTCGGAGTGAATAAACCGATAGATAATTGTTGAACTCCGTGACATTAAAACAAATATCTTTTGAGAGATATTTGAGTTGGCTTGGAGGGGTTGTGCATCGCATCACTGGGTTCATGATACTTTGTCTTCAAGATGAGTTGACCCGGTTTCTGCCTAAGTTGTAAGGAGGGCTTCTTTCTTTACACCCTTTATCTTTACATTTCTTTTTCATTCTTCAACCCCTTCAATGCTTACCAATACATTATCACTAGCACCTTGTTGTGATTGTTCAAGTGCTAGCATCAGTACTTGGTCGACATTCAGCTACGTTCACAATCCATTCTCCATCTTTCCTAAGGACTTCTATTTTCTATATATGGAATGGTCTTTGGGAAGATTCCTCCGGTTCTGGAAGAATCATTGGACTAACACCTAATCCAACCACCCTTTTGTCACCACATACGTCGTGAGTTAAGTGAGTTTTGGGTAAGTATTCGTCTTTATGAAAATTCCTTAAAATCACTGAGGTGATTGTGATATAAATATCAAGAGTGTTTAGTACCTTCAGTGTTTTTGATAACAAAATTCTCCCCCTTAACATATGCATAACACATATCAAGTTGGATTTTTCATTAATCTCTTTTCATTTTTTAGCCACATATGTTAACAAGTCTCCTTAATCCCATTCTCTCCCGTTATCCAAAATGTTAACCATCAATATTTTGGATATTAATGGATTAACCGGTCTTTGGGTAACAAAATGAAATTAGTTGTTGGCCATAGAACATATCAATGCTCCCCCTCAAGTTAATGAGGGTTATTTGTAGTGCTTGAGTGTGATATATTTTGAAAGATTTAGAATCTCGTGAGAAATTCTTGTAAAATTGTCATACTTTCACACTACAGCAAGCCACAAAAGCACAATATTCACAGTATTTACATATTCACAAGAAAAATATGAAGTTGACCTGAGATAGTACGAACCATTTTAAATGGATCGTTCCATTAGCTTGTGGTGCGCTCCATATGGTCATCCACCGACGAATCATTCTAGACTTCTCATAAGACGTCTTTCCCTCAGCTTTTCATCAATTTTCTTGATCGTATAGTTGGCACTCTGTTGAAATACCGGGTGCCAGTCTACAGTATCCTCTTGAAGAGTCTTGTTCTTGTTGAGATGCACCAACTTTTCTTGGATATGGTTGAGAGTCCCGTCACTGAATTTGTTGATCTCTGGAAATCTCATGAACTTCACTAGACCACGGCCATTCAAGTAGATAATGTCGGGAATCGGGTCAGTGGTGCTGTTGTATGGAGATTTGTTTGTATGCCTCGACAACACTTGAGTACGTGGTTTTGAAAGATTTACTTGATAACTTTCTACTCCAAGTTGCAGATCTTCAACTCTTTTCTTGATGACAATTCGACGTGTGTACATTCTAAGAGCTGAATTCAAGGCAATGATTTCTTTTTGAGTTCAAATGTCTGAGCGCGTTGTGAGTAATCAAAAGCAACATGTCTTCAATATCTTCGAGACGAAGAAGTGGAAAATCTCCTACCTGGATAGTGTAGATATTATCATCTTCTCTTTTGATTTTGATCTCTGTCAAGTGTTGATAGCCAGTTTTGGGTTCAATCCTAACTCCTTGGATGCTTCTGATTCGGATTAGAGAGAAGACTTGAGGACCTGAGTTGTGCACACATGCATAGTTGTAGGCGCGTCGCACACGCTCATCCCCATGTGAAGCACCCAATTCGGCACATCGGTCCTATTCAGAGTATACTTGCGGTACCCAGAGACGATTAACTTTTTCTTCTATCCAAGGTATCAAATCCCAAGTTACAGCTTTTAGCATTGTTAAGGAGGTCGCATACTTGTTTGCTCCCTTGACCAAGTATTCGAGATCCTTGCTGACGAAGAATTCAAGTGCGATTAGATCATCATCTGCAGCTGTAGGGAGATGAGGTTTTTCAGGTGCATGAAGACCGTCCCTTTGAGTAGTTCTCAACGCTTTCAGAAGCTCATTAGCGTTGTACTCGTATTCCGTACTGCTGATCTTGGATTTAACACGAAGTTTAGGATCTTGGAGTCCTCGTAAAACCATTGCTTGAGTTATGTTAGACCCATAGTTATACTCCAAGTATCTTGAAAAATCTATTGGATTGCTTAGGAATTGGGAGAATTCAGCTTCATCAGCCTTTGTCAGTGGACGAAGTGCAGTAGCGTTTTAAACCCAAGGTTGTACTGGTGCATTTTCATCTTCCTCGAGTGTATCCACCCATGCTGGTTCACTTGACTCTAGAACATCAAGAATTTGATTAGATACAGGAACATCAACAACAGGTACGGCTATGGCTTCAGTTTCTAGTATGTCTTGGACTTGATCAAATACTGGAAAATCTGGCACAGGTTGATCGGGTTATGTCAGTTGTTATTGCACTAAAGGTGTGGTAACTGAAGCAGCGGTAACTGGGGCAGATGTGACAGGGACAGATGTGGTTGTAGGAGCGGTTGTGGCTGGTGTGACAATCCGTCAATTTATGGTCGATATTTTATTCTCAAGTATTATTTAAAATCATTATTTTAATGTTATATCATGAACTCACTCACTTTTAAGAAGAAATAATTGTTTATGTCTTAAAGTAGCATCGACTACGTCTAAACTAGAGAACTCTACGTTACGTGCTTACATTTACATACACCGTTTTTGGGACAGTCCGACATTTCCGGAAATAAATTCATTCTCGGATATTATTTTGGAATTTTAATTTGTGTTGGTTCATAAACTCACAAATTTACGAGAAGAGATTAGGACTTACATGCATAATTTAACGTCTTTTACGATTAAACCAGAAACCCTAGGTTTACGTATTTACGCTTTTGTGCTCCGTTTTTGATGAGAAAATTTTTATTAGATTCGTTTTGTGTCGTTGATTCAGAATTTATAAAAACGTTTTTCGTAAAACGAACCGAGGGCACGTAAATCGAGGAAACTAGAATCGAGGAGTACCCGTAAATTAATAAGGGGATGAAATAAGTTACACTTGTCCCACCCCCTCACTATGGGCGGCCAAGCTTAACCAACACACCACTATGTGTCAAGTTTACATAACAACTAAGGACACTTGTCCTTAGTTTCTTCCAAAACCACTTAACCACAAAAACTAGCAACCTAAAACCATTTCTCACATAAACTTACATGCAAACAACTCATAATCTCTCTCTCTAGCTATACATGCCATCCCATATTCATCCACAAACACCCCTTGATCAAAAAATTTAACCATGAATCTTGTGTATAACTTGCATAAGATGGAAACCCATTGAAGACTTGTTGATTTGAGGCGATTCTAACATCTAAAAAGAAGATTTCAAAGGAGTCTAGGGCTGATTTTCTCAAGGTGTCTACCTATATTTGGTGATCTTGAAGGTGGTCTTGATATTCCATAAGATTGGTTATCAAAAACCAAGTCTTGTTCTTAACCTTTCACTATATTGGTTGGTAACAAGATCATTTCTTCTATCATCTTGTTATTTTGTAAATGTAATCTTGTATGTTCTTTATGAATGTATATGTATATGATGATAAACGATGATCAAAGGATTATGTGCGGATTTTGTGTTAATAAATTTGGTTAAAAAGACTAAAATCTACATGTAATGATGTTAAAATTTTGATTAAATTTATAGGCTGTATAAAACAGTAAATAACCATATGAAAACTTGGTAAAAAGGCTGGATTATTGAAAATACAGTTAGATATATGATTTTTACATATTTGGTGAGTTGGCCACTCAATGTAATCATTAAAATGAGCAAGATATGATCAAAATACTATTGAAGTACAAATCTGTATAGTCTGTTTTGGACGAATTATTAGGAATACTTAGAGGATGATTGATAAGTAGCTAAACGGTAGTTATTTGTAGCACATATTATGTAGTTTGTGCTGCCCAAATTTGAGCTTCTATCTTTTTGTAGAACTCAAGATATGGCAAAAGTGGTGGAAAGGACTTTGATAATCAGATTTGTAAATAAAAGTATATAATATAAAATGAGCACTCAATTAATATTATTATAAAATAAATATGTAAAACCCACTAACTAATAATAAGTAGTATAAAATAAGTTATATACTATGATAAATTAACATGGCATTTTTATAAAATTAAAGTCTCAAATGTTTTCTAAAGTTATAAAACTATATATAAGTTTTACGTGTTTTCGGCTAAAACCAAAAAATTAACCTTTTTGCCAAATAAAACTTAGACGGTCGGACCCGTCTAATGTAATATTTTTATAACTCATACACTGATATGTAAGTACATTTGACAAGAAAAAACCATAAACCCCGAGCTTTATAACTTATGGACCTTAACGGGCCAAAGTAGCCTTATTGGATCATTAGCCCAACTAATTTGGCTAAACACTAATGGACTTACTCATGGGCTTAACCCACTTGGGCCTAACTTATGAGTATAGGCCTGGTATTAAAAGTATGAATGGGCTAATAAAATGTGTTCAACTCTTAATGAGCTTATTGGGCCTTAATATGTAATTGAGTTGAAACTAGTATAACTGTGATCGAGTCACGCGCCGTACATCCTAATTGCCGATAACCCGCCTTCCCACAACAATGTGAGTTCATAGCCTCGCACTCTTTTAAATATTTTATGAAATGTTTTATAAACCCGCGAGGGAGATAACATGCTAGTTTTAATAAAAATAGGGCACCAGTTGTCCCGATTGTTTGCTTATTGATATGGACCCGAATGATTATATGACCCGATGAATGAAATGAAATAGATTATTATTAGTTAGGTTATGTCACTATAAGTCCCATTAACATGAATTGTGAACTACCGGGATTTGGTAGACGATTATGCATATAATAGTACTATTTGGGGAAGATCACCCCAGTTCGCGCCTTGACGGTTGATCCCCGTCGTGCCACATTGATTGGTAAGCGAATTTATATATGAGAAGATTTATATAAGCGTGATTATTGTGACGACACGCTGTTTTAGATGGGCAAAGGAATTACGGGTTAGCTACCCGTTGTTTGTTATAGTAAGGTAGCAATGTCATGCGGCTTATAATAATCCAATAATGAAAATACTGATATATGCATTGAATTATAATATGTTACCTGACTAGAAATACGGGGTCTTGTTACTGATATTATGTTCTTGTTTTGGTTTTACATAACTATTTTCATATAACGATTTTTATTTAACTATATACAACGTTATAAAACGTATTGTATGATGTTTTTGCGAAAATAGTTGGTATAATGGTTTTGAAGGCAAAAGCGTATATTGTGAATACGACAAAGATTTGTATAAAATGTCTTTGGCCTATTTTATGGCCTACGACAAAGAATTGTACTAAATGATTTTCGGTAATGATTATATACCGGTGATATGTATTAATGGTTTTTATTAAACTCTATGAATTCACTCGGTGTTTCGCTGACTTTTTAACATGTTTTATCTCAGGTACTTAAAGGTAACTCTCGGGAAGACGACAAGAATTTATGGCCCGCATTCAAATAAAATTTCCATTCAAATGTTTTGTAAAGTTGTATGAAATACTATGACCCGAGGACCAATATTCATGAATGGAAAATGCTTTATTATTAAATGACGCGATTTTTAAGCGTTGTCTATGATTTTAGTAAAGTGTTATCCCGTAACACCAACGACTCTTCCGCTGAACAAATGTATGAATATTTGGGGGTGTTACAGTTTGGTTTCAGAGTTCTCGTTATAGAGAACGAAAGATTTTTAAAACCGAGGTTTTGAATAAAACATTTCAAAATCTTTTAACCATAAATATTTTTAAATAAATATTTTGAGTAAAATATTTAAAAATCTTTTGACTATAACGGTGCCGAAGAATTCCCGAGTTACCGACAAGGCCATACTAAGAAGTGTTATTTTAATATATATATATATATATATATATATATATATATATATATATATATATATATATATATATATATATATATATATATATATATATATATATATATATATATATATATATATATAACTTGGATTATATATATAGATGTTGTATTTTGATTACATGATTGTTTGATGATTATTTTAATACCTATACGAGATATTTATATGACGTAGATTGTCACAAGGAACCCTAACTCTTCTAGCAAATCGATCGAAGCTATTCCTGTAGGAAATCTAGCTATTCTAGATCTAAACAATGTTGTGGATGTTTATGATTCCAACAAAATGGTTGATATTCATAGAAATGTTGATATTAGTTTATTGTGATATTGAAGAAGAATTGGCGACATTAAATCTGATATCGATGTCATGACGATCTTTCCTTATAGAGTGGAGTTTGACAAAACCTTAACACCTAGAAAGGTGTCATCTGATTCAGTGTCACCCAATTCCTAAAATTGAAATCGAAAAGGTAAATGTTGCACCTGAGGCTGTCATTGGAACCATTACCCAAAAGCCTCATGCCAATAGTATCTTTCCGAGAAGTCTAATTGAACGTGTGAGTCATTTCATACTAGTGACTCAATTGATAACTATTGTTGTAAGAGCTATAGGATTGGAAATTAAGTGTTGTTCATGTCAAACTTTTATTGCCCTTTCAAGGTCTAAGAATGAGGTTGAAAGTATTGGAGAATGAAGTAGGATATCACATTGAGTATAAGTTGGTTGAAACTTGAATAAAGTCAAATTTAATTCGTATGGGATACGAGATTGTTAAGAGGAAGTCGTTAAGTCCTGTGATCGAACTATAAGGTTCTAAATGATTATTGGTTCGTGTTAAGGGTTGCTTCTAGACCATTGTGCAATGACGAGGATGCCCAGTGTCCAAGAAATAAATCGAAGAAATCTTCTTCTGAAATTGGGACCGATGGATCTTTCGGGACATGTGGAACACCTAATGACTCATGTAGATTAGTATCCATTGTAGTATCTTTTAAAATCCCTAACTTAACTAAGACATCAGTTGGTAAGATGAGTTCTTAAAGTTGTATGACATAGTGACACGTAATGTGTGACGGTACAATTTGTGACTTGTTTGTGATTAACGAAAAGACTACCTTTGATTGATAAATCCTACATGTATCGATGTTATCTATCTTTACTTGCTTCTTCCTAATGTTCGCATTGGTGATGCAACCATTGAACAAGCACTCATCTCGGTTTGAGTCGCGTTGTAGGTTCTTCTCTTTGTATTCCTGAGTGCCATCGAGGTCATGAACCTCATGATTATTGGGCTAAGCTCATTTCCCATCATATTGTAGTTAGTTCTTGGCGAACAACTCTTCATCACTCCTTTTGTAGATCACTCATTATATTTATAAGTAATACGATACCATCTAGGGGAAAATATGGAATTATCATTTTATATGAGTTATTTAAATTGGTACTATTGGCAGTTATTGTCGAAATAAAGTTTTTATTAAACCTCCTGTAAATGGGAATGCTATCATAATGATGAATATTTCGGTAAAACCATTTCTATTTTATTTCATAATTAAATACGAATATATATTTTAAACATGATGACAAAATTTTGACGAGCTGAGTATTGCATCGTTAATCCTTAATTGTGCATAGTTGCGCGCCTACGTAGAATTTGGAAGGGACCATGCAAGGCTGATTAGTAGTCACCATGAAATTGTTAGTAAACATTACATTTTTCCTTGAAATTGTTAAAGATTGAATTTTTATGAGATCTGCAAGAAGTGCAAAACAGGGACATATTGTTAGGGACACCTACATATGTGCTCGTACCACTTATTTTTTTTAATCGAAATTACTCATCTGTGGATATTGTCTTCATTGACAATTAATATCCCTTCTTGTCCAATTCTCTCATGGTGAGATTATTTGGAAACTTTTCCAATTATCGGTTGTTGATATCCGGCTTAGAGTTTTGATATTCTTATATTGTCTTTTAAATAGACTACCTTTGAGCAACATGGGTAACAATCCGAGGTGCTTTCAAATGTGTACTCAAATCATGAAAACTTGGGATATATCCATGTTCCTTAATGTTTTTGTCTTTATCTGATTTGAAATTCTCTCACGTAGATTATGCGTTGACCTTACTGTTTTGATGGTAGTTATGTCTCCAGATATCCTTGATTTTGTGAAGGGTTATGAGTTATTATTTGTCTTTTGAGATGTTCTCATCTTATCAACGACAATAAAACTGAAAAGTTGGTAGTGCCATTAGAATGGATTGGTTGATTATGACCTGATATCATTGTCTAAATTGATGGAAACTCGAGTGGATTTCCCCTAAAAGATAAGATGTTGATTATCAAATGTGATTTAAATAATTCCCGATAGGTGACCGTATCATGCATTTAGGCTTGGAATTATACCGTGAATGGTTATGAGTTAGTCATAGATCTTGTAATCTAGAAATAACTTAAAGTAAATTTATTAAAAGATGTTCCTGTTATCTAAAACTTTCAGAGGTATTTCCTGGTGAATTACCTAGACTTTCGCCATTAAGGCAAGTTGAATTTGGTATTGATTATATTCCCAGTGCTGCACCTGTAGCATGTGCACCATACGTCAGCATCATCTGAATCGAAAGAGTTACCGTACAACTGAGAGAGTTGTCGGAGAAAGCTTTTATTTTACCAAGCTCGTCATCATGAAGAGCTATGATGTTATCATTCCTTATATTTGTTGATTGCGGTGAACTGAATAAGTTGACGATCAAAATTCATATCCATTACCCAAGATGAAAGATTTGTTCGATCATTTACAAGGTTCTAGCGTATATTCAGAAATTTGATCCACGGCATTGTTATTATCAACTTCGCGTCCGCAAAGAAGATTATCCATTCAATCACTACATCCAGAACTCGTAATGAACATTATGAGTTTCATGTATGTCGATTGGATTGACCAATGCACATGTAGCATCCCTAAATTTTGGTGAATCACGTGTGTAGGCTGTAATTTGATAAATTCATGCTTGTGATCATTAAGAACCATCTGTTTGTTTCTAAGAATAAGAAGGAATTAGTAATCATTTGTAGATTGCCCTGAGTTGGTCGAGCAATGAAAACATGTACCTTGAATATTTAACATGTGATTTAAGGCTTAATCCTTTACATTATTTGACCGTGTGATTGATAGATAATGGAATCTATATTGACTCTTCAAAGATTAAGAGCCATTAAGGCTTTGGGTTATACCAAAAAGGAAAGTGCAAAAACGTTTTGACAAATAATCATCAAAGGATTTTTAAGGAATTATTCCCTTATACCCAGATCATTTAACTAAACTCCTTTAGGAGTAGATGTTTGTGTATACCTCAAGATAACCTAGGAGGAATTGAGAAAAACATTTAAACCGTGACTTAGAATTTGGAGCGGAAATTTTTGCTCTTCAACTAAGAAAATTTTGACCAAAGTATAAACAAAGATTTTTTGAACATTTACAGATCTTATTAATTATTTTTGATAAATCAACAAAAATCGTGTTAATTAAATTCAAATTTATTTTGAACATTTTTCTATAATTGGACGAACTGAGGAAAAAAAATTTACGTTTACGTTTCATAAAAATTATATATTTATTATTTAATTACTTGTAATATTTATCGATGCTTTAAACGTCGGACTAGGCAAAACTGATAAAAATAATAGTTGAGAAAAAATTTAAAACTTAGAAAATAGGAAGAAAGAATTTTTGAATAAATACGGTCATGATATTTATTTCATCGAGGAAGGTGAATATAGTTGCTGACATCCTATGTAGAAAGAATAGAGAACCAATTAAGATGTGCTCTTTAGTATTGACCATACACAATAAATTGCCGAGCAATTTAAAAATAGCCGATGCTTGTAAAAAGGATAATATAAATAATAAAGAGTTCCGCAGCTAATGAAAACTATTAGAAATGAGAGCCGATGGCGTTAAATGTATAAAAGGCCGCTTGTGATTTCCTAAATATGGAGGATTTTCAGATTTAGTCATGTTGGAATCTCGTAAGTTTAAGTATTCAATTCATGCCATTTCTGATTAAATATATCTTTATCTGAAGAAGTTGTACTGATGGCCAAATGTGAAAGCAGACATCGCAACATACGTTGACACATGTCTAACTTTTGCGCAGGTCAAGACTGAACGCTAAAATCCATAAGGATTGCTTCTACAGCTTATAATTCTTGTTTGGAAGGGAGATAGAACCACCATGGATTTTTATCATAAATATTCCAAGGTCATCATCTGAATTTGATTCGATTTGGGTCATCGTCGACAGACTGACCAAATCTGCTAACATCATTCCGGTTAATGATAGATTCTCGATGAAGAAATTGGCTCTTTTGTATTTTAAGGAATTGTGTAAGCATGGTGTGCATGTACCGATCATCTCTATCAAGATCCTCGCTTCGCATCGAATTTCTAGAGATCTGCTCTGGGAACGAATCTTGATGAGAGTACTGTTTACCATCCCAATCGAAGGGACAGGGTAAAGTAACGATACAAACACTAGAAGTCTTGTTTTATGTTTGAGTGATTGACCTTTGGTAGTGTCTAGAATGAGAATTTACCCTTGGATAGGTTATTGTTGATAATTATCTCTTTAGGATTGAGACTGAATCCTGCGAGAATCTATATAAAGAAAAGTCTAAGAGCACGTATAGGTGGGAGCTGGGATGAAGATACCTGACATACACCCATTGTGAGTTGGACATGTCTTTTAGGTTTAAGTTGCCTATGGTGACAAACCTAACCCTACAAAATACACCCATTGTGAGATATAGATCTTGAAGTGCAGGATGGGTAGCGAAGTTATGCCAAATATTTTCACCATGGAAAAGCGAATTGATGATCTGAAAGATCATGGGAACATAAGTCCCCGTTGTATGAGACCATTGAGATAATGTAAAAAAGTTGGTTTGAAAGGCATGTAAGCTGGATCTACCCTAGGATTTCAAGGGCTGCGTGAATTATGTTTCGTATATCGAACTTGATAAAATGTGTATCAAGTGAAAATCTGATTATTTCTTAATGAAGTTTGGATCGACAAAAAGTTGCATTCATCAGAGACCCGTGAACATCATGGATAGAGAAAGTGTAACAACCCAAAAATCGTGTTCATTATTTAATTATATTTTTACGTATATTTTTGAAATTTTTGACGAGGTTGATTGTCATGACGAATGGTAATTTGATTTGGATGATGTTGAAATTTTATTTTTACGTTTTGACGAGTTGCGAGGATTATTAGTGATGACGATATCGACGGATGCCCGAGAAATTTTACATTTTATTTTAAACATGTTGATGTTTAATATTTTGACGTTTTTATTTTAATGTCGTATTACGTCGTGCCGGGACTATATAATATATCATTTTGAGTGTGTTTTAAGTTAGGAGAAGCATTTTTATGAAACCCGAGACCCGTAAAAATTTTCAAAAGTGACTAATAGTCATTTCCCGCTTTTTAACAAAGTATTTACACTTTGGTCCAAAAGAATCACAATTGGCAAAAACTACCCTAAACTTTTTCCATATAAAAGGAAATTAAATAACCAAAAACACACACAATCCACCACATGCAAACTTTTTCATCTCTCCTCCCCTCTCTTTCTTTCTTCCCGTCAACCACCAAGCACACAAACACCACCGTTTTTCAAAAATCAAGTTTGATTCAATCAAATCTAATCAAAGACCCATCTTAGTTCCTTCATTCCCTACACATTGGTATAAAAATCTTACACATGCATGAACATTTTTATAAAACCCATTTTTGATGAAATTCTTGATGTTTGATCTTAAAATGTTGTTGTAAGTAGGTGTTTATGTTCATATGTATATGTTTTATTGATTACATGTTGATATTTTTGAATTTGGTTTTTATGATTTGATCATCTAGGATGATTTAAGGTGTTATGATATGAACTAGTAATGTAGGAATGCTTATAGTGGTAAAAATGAGGTTAAAATGTGGTGAAAAATTAATTTTGGGTGATATTTAAAGATGTATTTTTAGGCAGATTATTAAAAGTAATTTTCTGAAAATATGAGTTTCAATTTGAGATGAACTAGTTAGATGTTATTGTAGAGGATGTTTTTACCTTCGTTTTGGTATAAGGTAGGACTTGTAGCTCCAAACGAGCGAAAAGTTACGTTAGTTTGATTATTTCGTGTACCGGGAGACGAGTATCGGCACAATATATAATTGTTGTCGATATTTGGATCGAATCTCGGGGACTATAAAATGGATTTTGAAATGTATCAAGGACTGAATTTTAAGGTCAAGTATGAGGATATCGAGTTATTATCAAAGTTGAGTGTCGGTTTCATAAACGGAGAAAAATAAATGTGTTAAAAGACTATAAGTATTGTTGATATAAAACTGTCCGGTTTTTGTAGTTCAAAGATGAGTCGGGCAGGGAACTTTAAAAGTAAAATCTTTTGATGAATTTTTAACAGGGCTTTCTATATATAGTAAGTGAAGTTTCTGATTAGTATCATAAAAATTTGACGTGTTTAAGTGGGGTAAATGAGCTTGTACATTTGGTGTGTACCGGCAGATTTTTATCGAAGAAGTTAACTAATAGTAAAAATATAAAATGGAATAAAAAGGGCACTTGTAATATTTTTATTTTGGATTGATTGTGATTTTATGATTTTGAGTTTGATATTACAAAGTATGGATTTTACTCGAGTTATTATTGATGAACGCGCCTTATTTGATAGGTTGCGGTTTTTGTGTTTACCGGGCATCAACTATCGTCGAAGATCGTCTTACTACTGCTATTACTACAGGTGAGTCTATAGCCTCGCTTTCTACTTGTTTTAATGATTTTAAAATCCGCGAGGGGGATACATGCTATTTGAAGTAAAATGAACACATGTCATGAGTAATTGTTGGACCCAATGTTGCCTTTGATGAAATAAATTGTATAAGTACCTAATTGCATGACCCTAAATTCATGAGCCGTTAACTATCTTCTGACTTGATGTTGCGAGTTGGGAATAGCCGCTTATTCTAATAATAGTACTATTGGGCTGACAACACTATCTGAGACCAGGGCTTTACGCTGAGTAACCTGCTGGGAAGGATTATTTTACGTGAATGAGAATTGGTATTCTTGCAATTAATACCCTAGTAGGGGCACTGGTAATTTTTCTAGTCATGCTGGCATTTGGCGTGGGTGACTAAGTTAAGGGGTCGGTGTCATGAGCTTAATACAATTCGATAACTATTGTTATATATTATACCTGATTGATAGATTGTATGGCCACAATTCTATTTAACAATTGTTGATGATTTTTACGATGTGTTCAATTATGATTTTGTAAAACCTATAGACTTGCTCAACCTTTGTGTTGATGATTTTAAGCATGTATTTCAGGTACTTGAAGTTGTGATTTGCGGAGCTTGCTGGAGAAGGATTGCGGGATTGCTTTTGTAGTAATTTGGTCTAAAACAGGATTTCTTTCCCTATTGTCATAAACATATAGAAAATGGTCAAATATTTTGGTAAAAGGTTTGTTGTTTGATTAAGATCCTAGGGGAACCTGTACGCTACTCTGATATATTTCTGAACTGATTTTACTTGGGATTGAAGGTTTTAGACATTAATTTAAATTATTTCCATAATTATTCTTAAATATACTGTTTTTGGGTCATTTAAAGGGTTGTAAAATGAAGTTTGTGAATAACACCCAATTGTGTATTTTTCGTGCGCAATGTAAATTGGGGGTGTTAAAGATTGGTAACCAGAGCTTTTTAGTTATAGCGAATTAGGTCGATTTTTGAAAAATATCCTAAAATATAACTTTGTTGTCGAAAGTATTTTATAAAAGCAACGCAACTTCTCTGCAAGGCTCTGGTAAGATTATTTATTTTGTTATGTTTTGTTATTACAGATGTATCCCTTATAATTGTTGTGAATTCTTGAGTATTTATTAAGTAAATACTTCAATGAGGTATTGGTTTTAATGAAAGGACGTGGAGTGCTTTCATCATAATTTCATCATAATTTCATTTTTATGAATATTGTATAATTATCATTTGCATTGCATTCCATTGCATCGCATACATATATATTTGGCATACGTAATTCATTTGCATTTGCATGATTATGCATTGCATATATATTTTTGAATAATGACCTTATGTACTTTTGAATTTTCTGTGATTTCAGAAAATGTCTGACATACCATATTACGTCAAGAATGGGGGATTTGTTGTAGGTCAATGTAGTTTGCAGAATCAGTATGTAGGTGATCATAAGATTTCAGGTGGATGGTTAGATTACGAGGATGATATGAATGATAAGAAAAATGTTGTAGAATCTGATAGTGATAATTATATGACTGAGAGTGAGGTTGGAAGAACTGAGGTTAGAACTGAAGTGAGGAGTTATGGGACTGATTTTGAGAAGTATCAGAAAGCGATAGATAGGCTTCGCAGGTTAAGTGAATATGTAGATCATGTTGGGCCGTATCTTGAGCCACATTGGAAGTTTCAGGATAGTGAGGTGTATGCTAATACTCATTATATGATAAATCCGCCGTGTCAAGAAGAAATTTTGAAGTATAGATTTAGGGATCCACCGTGTTTTTTTTTTTGGTAAAAGGGTAACAATGACCCCGGTAAATAGAACCAAAAAAAGCGTTGAAGTACAAGGAATGTGGCTGAAATACCACATTAACCGCAAGCTACAGGCAGCTTGTTAAACAAAATGTTTATGACAGGCCATAAACATTAACTAGTCTAGAATACTGTAAATATATAAACTAGACAAAAACCAAGACGATAACATAAAGTTACAAGGAAAATAATAAAATAGCAACATGGGATCAGCCAGTAGGAGTGCTTGCCCCAATATGAGAGTTGAGAAGATTCATTGATTCATCAAAGACGACCTCAACTCCCTCCTCCTCCTCATTATCTTCCTCTCTTACTGGAACTCCTTCGTCAATACCAGGCATGGACAAAGATGAAAATTTATTAGATGTAGAAACACTGCTCATTTGAGCTTGACCCTTGTTCGGACCATTAGGATTGCTAGACTGCTGCAACTGACCAGATTTAGTATTCAACTGACTACTATTATCACCACTCGTACTTGTAGTAACTAAGCGAGTTTTTGGACGAAAAGCAACCGTCTTTCTTGTTTGGGAACCCTTACTCAATGGAACACCTCTCGGAACTTGATTCCCTAGATTACCTTTGTACTTCTTCCTCTTGCTTTGCACTTGTTGGAATCCATCACTATCAACATGAGTTGTCACATTTTCAACCGTTGTAGGTTTAACATTTTTCGGACAAGAATCAAAGGAATGACCAAAAATATTACAAGTATGACATCGAGGCGGTTTCCATTCGTATTCCACACGAATTAATTCCTTAGTACAACCAGAGCCTTCAAGATCAGGGACACCAATAGTAACGTTATCTATAAACTCCGAATCAGCGTTCATCTCAATAAGACAACGAGCAAAACTACAACGACCCCAAGACTCTTTGCACATATTATCAGTATAAGTATCCATCATAATAAGTTTACCAAGAAACGAAGCAATTAAACTAATACCTTCCTCTTCAAGTACCTGTAGCGGGATCCACCGTGTTTAGATCCAAAAGGGAGGTGCTATAAGTTAGGACCAGTTGAAGATGAAGCAGGAACGAGCCAAATTGGAGAAAGTGATGGACCACATCCTATGGAGTGATGTAGTGATGGATTGTTGTTGTATTTTAGTTTATTTATTTTTGTATTGTATTTGGATTATCTAGATGTTGTGAGGTAGTATTGTGATGGATTATTATTATTGTTGTTGTTTAGGATGGTAAGGGTAAGTCACATTAGTGACAAGGTTTTGTTGCGATTTTCTCGGATTTATGGATGATATCTACTATTACCCTTTAGTATTTTGATGTGTCTTTGTTATCTTCTTTTCTTTTGAGATGATTGTGGAATATAGGTAGTATTGTATTGTTGGCGTATGTAGTATTCATGTTATATCTTGATAAAAAGATCCTATTCTTTCTATCTAGATGTGTATACTTATCAAGTTTCTTTCTACTGTTATAACAATGGAAAGAGTTGAGTGAGATATGTTTCTGTCATTAACAGGGATTCCTGTGTATGTGACTGACTATCTTGAAATATGTCTCCAAAGGTTGCCAACCATTAGGGTAGATTATATGATTGTGGTAATAGTTGTTAGGTTGTTTGAAGCTGATAGTGCTGAGAAGGGACGAGATGTTGCTGAGATTTAAAATCCTGCTGTTTTAGTTGAAGATGCTGCTGAGATTGGAGATGCTGCTGAGACTGAAGATGTTGTTGTTCCAGTTGGAGATGCTGCTGTTATTCTGCAAGATTTTAAAAGGATGTCTATATATTAGATTATTAGGAATGAGGAAAGAAGCAATGAAGAGTGTTGTACGACTATTGATGGTGATTGGAAAGGTGCAACTATATGGATAAGTTCGAGTAACTGGTGGATGTTTAATATATCGATAGTCATTTGGGAATGTTCAACTAAACGAAGAGAGATGGTAATTTAAAGATTGATCCTGATTCGAAACTAAGTGTGGCAGAAAGGGGTAAAGGAATGGTATTGTTACGAATGACAACAAGGAATAGGAATTTATTTCCTTTGATAGAAAGTAAACTTGGAATTTAATAGTCTAAGATAAGAAGAGATGGTATTCAAGCAGTTTCTATAAATCGGGTAAAAAGGAGGAAGTATGATGTGTAGACCACATATATTTTATACCACTTAAGTAATTATCTATTTACTTGATGTAAGTATGGGCTAGCTGGAGGTCGAGCTGCTGAAGGAATAACAAGAAATGTGGTATAAAAATTGGTATTTCTATGGTAATGAAATGTCTTCATTTCGGTAAAGGAGATTGAATAAAGGAATTATTCAGATAATGGAAAATCAATATGAAGGGAATGTTGCTGCTATTACAGTTTATATTTTGGAAATGCTGATAAGATTTGAGATTTAGATGCAGTAAATTGTGTGTTCTTATTTGGTAATTATTAAGATAGAATTTTTTTAAATTCTGAAAGTGTTATTGATGGTGTATTAAATTCTGAAGGTGTTATTGAGAATATATTGAGATTTGAAGATGTTAGATTTTAGTAAAATTGAGGACGAGAAATCAACGAGAATTTGCGATTGGTTGAAATGAGAAATTCACCGACGAAAGAATATATATATATATAGATTAAGGAAATATTTTCTGAGTTTATGGAATTAAGAAGTATAGCGCAATTAGTTGAACTAGAACTGTGAGAAAGTTAACCGGGATAAGGATGAATATCATAGGATATGATAAATAAAGGTGGAAAGAATTAAATTGGAATGTTGTGAACATTGAGTACTGATTTCAGGAAGTAATCAGTAGAATTTCTATTTGATGATTTTGTTGGTCAATGATGAGAAGGTATGTAGTAGGAAACTACAATAAGTCAAATTTTCTGTGCGCTTTACTAGCAGTAGTCGGAAAAGAATGAGAAGATGAGTTAGTACTTGAGGGTACTATGTGGTGGTTATGCGAAATCGTAGAGTTCACTGTCGTCTTGGGAAAAAGGAAGTTTTGTGTTAGCTTGGTGATAGGAGTTATGTAATCTGATTGTATACTTTATTATATGGCATTATCAGGAAGTTGAGGATGGTAATATGTTTGATTGTAAGGATTGGCAGATGAAACAATAAGAATAATCTGATTTGACTGGAATGGTAAGTCATTAGAGAAGTGATAGCGGAAGTAAGTAAAGAAGCTGGATGTTTTGTGAATAAGATGGTTGATGTAAGGTTGAACAACTGAGCACCATATATCGGTGTCCATTATTGACTGTGAATGATTAGTGTGATGAATAAATGATTGAAGGAGAGAAAAATATTCCCCAACAATTGGAAAATTTGTTATTAAAAGGAGGAATGGTGTGTAAAAATTCTTTGGATAAGAATTTTAGCTGGAGTATTATGGATGTTCTAGAATGTGCAATCTATGGCTGAAGTGATCGTGAAAATCTGACTAGATTGAAATGATTGAGGCTTTGTCGATACCGACGAAACCGACTGAAGCTTGTAAATTCCTTTGTGTAAGCTGAGTATTATCGGAGGTTTATCAGGAGGTTTTCACTGATTGTTGAGCCAAAGATAAAGCTGACAAAGAAGAACAAAATGTGTGAAATCCATTCATACATCTACGTTATAGCTTTAATGGAAAATATATTTAAGTTGTGGTTGTGAGATCTGATTTTGTAGTTGAGGAAGTTGTTTATGAACGCTGAGGATAGATTGAAGTTCTATGTTGTATAGTTAGTATTGGAGGAATCTGAAGGGATTATAGAGCTGCGATGATGATATTTGGATAATATCAATTGAAAAGGGAAGTAATAGTAGTGTGTTGACTTGAATAAAGAAGTGTAACGGGGTTTATATGATTATGAGATTGGACATTGTGGTAATTGTTTTGCGATTGAAAAATATCACTTGTATGGAATCAAGTATGAAGAAAATAAGAATAAAAAGGACTTGTGTATAAATGCCATTCGAGGATTTTAAAGAAAGGAGTTAAGGATTACATAATGATGACGGGGAAATAATAATCGGTAAATTTTAGACGGGATATATTATGGTTCTGTATTACGAAGAATGTTTCAGATTGCGAAGGATAAGTGTGGATACTTTCACTATCAACTAGTGAGTATTTAGTAAGAAGAAGAAGGAAAAAAAATGACTTATAAAGTTTCTGAGGTAATTGAGAATTGACTCTTGAATTTTGAGATAATTGGAATATTGGTAACAACAAGTAGAATGGATGGAATAGAAAGAAAGCTAAAATCAAGGTAATAAACTAATGGAAAAAGGAATATCAAAGAAAGAAGATCAATAGTGTTGGAAATTTTTGAAATAGAATGGTAATAGAAAAGAGAAAGTAGAAATGTATGTTTTGTGGGACAAAAACAAAAACAAAAACGGGTATTGTGATTATCTAAATTTTTCTCCTATTAGATCAGAGAGTGTGTTAAGAAGGCAAGGACCAGAGGTGAATGAACTGTTCAGATTAAAAATAGAATTTCATTATTCTTAAAGTGCTAAGAGTGTCGCATGTAGTATTGAAGGGATTTTACAAATTGAAGTATTGATACAGAATGGTTGGAATAAAATATATTACGATATCAGGAAGTGATTTGACCATTATATATTTCAGATTTGAATGTATGAGGCTAACGGAGTTATTTAAACAGTATATGATACGAGGAAGATGTAATAATGTACTATGGATGGTACAGTAATTCAGTGATCTAGAAAGCATTACACTTGGGACAAAGAGATTGTTAGAAATAATGAAGGTGGAAAATGAGTATGGGAGGTATATAAGTGACTGATCAGAATTATGGATAATCTCATTGTATTTAGTTTGAGTGTAACCTCAAGACATAGAGGCAGAGTAATTTTTGAATACTGGAAATCGCTGTGATAAAGTATGAGTATTGGATAAGGTTTGAACATATTATTTGTAACCCAGAGATTGAGATTGACTTTTGGATATTAGAGATTTCTACAAAAAGTGAGAAGAATGGAGTAAGAAGGAATATTGGGTATTTTTGGAAAGCAAGGGATAGAGTGAAAGGATGAATTGAACGATGGCAATAGAAACTTGGGATGATGATATCTTAATATTTAACTGTGAGAACTGGAAATTAGTGAAGATGGAATCTTTATGCGATAATAATCGTCATATCAGTAGTTAAGAGGTCTAAATTAAGAACATACATAGTTGTGTTATGTATATGTTGTCAGAGAATCGTGGTATATGTACGTTGTCTGAATTGTGGGGTACGTTTTCAGAGTATTGGGGCAGGAATGAAACTGAAAAAGTGATGCAGAAGGAGTATGAATGATGAAGTAATATTAGCATAATAGAAGATGAAATTAAAAGTTGAAGTGTAGTAATAATTGTGGATATGGTGATATCATAAGAATTGAGTTGGACTAGTGAAAAAGACGTGAGTATCTTTTGAGGATAAGAGGTCACGTTGACTCTATAAGTGAGGAAGTGCGAGTGTGAGGCAGGTTGAGCGTCGAGACGTCGCTCTCTTTTAGGAGGGTAGGATGTAACAACCCAAAAATCGTGGGCATTATTTAATTATATTTTTACGTATATTTTTGAAATTTTTGACGAGGTTGATTGTCATGACGAATGGTAATTTGATTTGGATGATGTTGAAATTTTATTTTTACGTTTTGATGAGTTGCGAGGATTATTAGTGATGACGATATCGACGGATGCCCGAGAAATTTTACATTTTATTTTAAACATGTCGATGTTTAATATTTTGACGTTTTTATTTAATGTCGTATTAAGTCGTGTCGGGACTATATAACATATCATTTTGAGTGCGTTTTAAGTTTTGAGAGGCATTTTTATGAAACCCGAGACCCGTAAAAAATTTCAAAAGTGACTAATAGTCATTTCCCGCTTTTTAACAAAGTATTTACACTTTAGTCCAAAAGAATCACAATTGGCAAAAACTACCCTAAACTTTTTCCATATAAAAGGAAATTAAATAACCAAAAACACACACAATCCACCACATGCAAAAATTTTCATCTCTCCTCCCCTCTCTTTCTTTCTTCCCGTCAACCACCAAGCACACAAACACCACCATTTTTCAAAAATCAAGTTTGATTCAATCAAATCTAATCAAAGACCCATCTTAGTTCCTTCATTCCCTACACATTGGTATGAAAATCTTACACATGCATGAACATTTTTATAAAACCCATTTTTGATGAAATTCTTGATGTTTGATCTTAAAATGTTGTTGTAAGTAGGTGTTTATGTTCATATGTATATGTTTTATTGATTACATGTTGATATTTTTGAATTTGGTTTTTATGATTTGATCATCTAGGATGATTTAAGGTGTTATGATATGAACTAGTAATGTAGAAATGCTTATAGTGGTAAAAATGAGGTTAAAATATGGTGAAAAATTAATTTTGGGTGATATCTAAAGATGTATTTTTAGGCAGATTATTAAAAGTAATTTTCTGAAAATATGAGTTTGAATTTGAGATGAACTAGTTAGATATTGTTGTAGAGGATGTTTTTACCTTCGTTTTGGTATAAGGTAGGACTTGTAGCTCCAAACGAGCGAAATGTTACGTTAGTTTGATTATTTCGTGTACCAGGAAACAAGTATCGGCACAATATATAATTGTTGTCGATATTTGGATCGAATCTCGGGGACTATAAAATGGATTTTGAAATGTGTCAAGGACTGATTTTTAAGGTCAAGTATGAGGATGTCGAGTTATTATCAAAGTTGAGTGTCGGTTTCATAAACGGAGAAAAATAAATGTGTTAAAAGACTATAAGTATTCTTGACGTAAAACTGTCCGGTTTTTGTAGTTCAAAGATGAGTCGGGCAGGGAACTTTAAAAGTAATATCTTTTGATGAATTTTTAACAGGGCTTTCTATATATAGTAAGTGAAGTTTCTGATTAGTATCATAAAACTTTGACGTGTTTAAGTGGGGTAAATGAGCTTGTACATTTGGTGTGTACCGGCAGATTTTTATCGAAGAAGTTAACTAATAGTAAAAATATAAAATGGAATAAAAAGGGCACTTGTATTATTTTTATTTTGGATTGATTGTGATTTTATGATTTTGAGTTTGATATTACTAAGTATGGATTTTACTCGAGTTATTATTGATGAACGCGCCTTATTTGATAGGTTGCGGTTTTTGTGTTTACCGGGCATCAACTATCGTCGAAGATCGTCTTACTACTGCTATTACTACAGGTGAGTCTATAGCCTCGCTTTCTACTTGTTTTAATGATTTTAAAACCCGCGAGAGGGATACATGCTATTTGAAGTAAAATGAACACATGTCATGAGTAATTGTTGGACCCGATGTTGCCTTTGATGAAATGAATTGTATAAGTACCTAATTGCATAAGACCCTAAATTCATGAGCCATTAACTATCTTCTGACTTGATGTTGCGAGTAGGGAATAGCTGCTTATTCTAATAATAGTACTATTAGGTTGACAACCCTATCTGAGACCAGGGCTTTACGCTGAGTAACCCGTTGGGAAGGATAATTTTACGTGAATAAGAATTGGTATTCTTGCAATTAATACCCTAGTAGGGGCACTGGTAATTTTTCTAGTCATGCTGGCATTTGGCGTGGGTGACTAAGTTAAGGGTCGGTGTCATGAGCTTAATAGAATTCGATAACTGTTGTTATATATTATACCTGATTGATAGATTGTATGACCACAATTCTATTAAACAATTGTTGATGATTTTTACGATGTGTTCAATTATGATTTTGTAAAACCTATAGACTTGCTCAACCTTTGTGTTGATGATTTTAAGCATGTATTTCAGGTACTTGAAGTTGTGATTTGCGGAGCTTGCTGGAGAAGGATTGCGGGATTGCTTTTGTAGTAATTTGGTCTAAAACAGGATTTCTTTCCCTATTGTCATAAACATATAGAAAATGGTCAAATATTTTGGTAAAAGGTTTGTTGTTTGATTAAGATCCTAGGGGAACCGGTACGCTACTCTGATATATTTCTGAACTGATTTTACTTAGGATTGAAGGTTTTAGACATCAATTTAAATTATTTCCATAATTATTCTTGAATATATTGTTTTTGGGTCATTTAAAGGGTTGTAAAATGAAGTTTGTGAATAACACCTAATTGTGTATTTTCCGCTACGCAATGTAAATTGGGGGTGTTAAAGAAAGTAAGTCAACTTAAGCCTGATCGTATTCCCGTAGTTATGTTTGATGAAACTCGTGTATTGTAATGGATTACACTTGAGAGAAAAGACCGAATGTGGATGAAATGCCCACATGTCTTGATTCTATAAGAAGCGAGTAGTAAGATAAATCGATCTTTGAGGACAAAGATCCTCATTAGGGGTAACTGCTGCGACAATCCGTCAATTTATGGTTGATATTTTATTCTCAAGTATTATTTAAAATCATTATTTTAATGTTATATCATGAACTCACTCACTTTTGGGAAGAAATAAGGGTTTATGTCTTAAAGTAGCATCGACTACGTCTAAACCGGAGAACTCTATGTTACGTGCTTACGTTTACATACACCGTATTTGTGACAGTCCGGCATTTCAGGAAATAAATTCATTCTCGAATATTATTTTGGAATTTTAATTTGTGTTGGTTCATAAACTCACAAATTTACGAGAAGAGATTAGGACTTACGTGCATAATTTAACGTCTTTTACGATTAAACCAGAAACCCTATGTTTACGTATTTAAGCTTTTGTGCTCCGTTTTTTAAGAGACAATTTTTATTAGATTCATTTTGTGCCGTTGATTCATAATTTATAAAATTTTTTTTCGTAAAACGACCCGAGGGCACGCAAATTGAGGAAACTAGAATCAAGGAGTACCCGTAAATTAATAATGGGATGAAACAAGTTACACTTGTCCCACCCCCTCACTATGGGCGGCCAAGCTTAACAAACATACCACTATGTGTCAAGTTTACATAACATCTAAGGACACTTGTCCTTAGTTTCTTCCAAAACCACTTATCCACAAAAACTAGCAACCTAAAACCATTTCTCACATAAACTTACATGCAAACAACTCATAATCTCTCTCTCTCTAGCTATACATGTCGTCCCATAGTCATCCACAAACACCCCTTGATCAAAAATTTTAACCATTAATCTTGTGTATAACTTGCATAAGATGGAAACCCATTGAAGACTTGTTGATTTGAGGTGATTCTAACATCTAGAAAGAAGTTTTCAAAGGAGTCTAGGGCTGATTTTTTCAAGGTGTCAACATATATTTGGTGATCTTGAAGGTGGTCTTGATATTCCATAAGATTGGTTATCAAAAACCAAGTCTTGTTCTTAACCTTCACTATATTGGTTGGTAACAAGATCATTTCTTCTATCATCTTGTTATTTTGTAAATGTAATCTTGTATTTTCTTTATGAATGTATATGTATATGATGATAAATGATGATCAAAGTATTATGTGGGGATTTTGTGTTAATAAATTTGGTTAAAAAGACTAAAATCTACATGTAAAGATTTGAATATCTTGATTAAATTTATAGGCTGAATAAAACAGTAAGTAACCATATGAACACTTGGTAAAAAGGCTTGGATTATTGAATATACAGTTAGATATATGATTTTTACATATGTGGTGAGTTGGCCACTCAATGGAATCATTAAAATGAGCAAGATATGATCAAAATACTATTGAACTACAAATCTGTATAGTCTGTTTTGGAAGAATTATTAGGAAGATTTAGAAGATGATTGAGCAGTAGCTAAAATGGAGTTATTTGTAGAATATATTATTTAGTTTGTTCTGCCCAAATTTGAGCCTCTATCTCCTTGTAGAACTCAAGATATGGCAAAAATGGTGGAAGTGACTTTGATAATCAGATTTGTAAATAAAAGTATATAATATAAAATGAGCACTCAAGTAATATTATTATAAAATAAATATGTAAACCCACTAACTAATAATAAGTAGTATAAAATAAGTTATATACTATGATAAATAAACATAGCATTTTTATAAAAGCAAAAACTCAAATGTTTTCTAAAGTTATAAAAGTATATATAAGTTTTACGTCTTTTCGGCTAAAACCGAAAAATTAACTTTTTCTCTAAATAAAACTTAGCCGGTCGGACACGTCTAATGTAACATTTTTATAACTCATACATTGATATTTAAGTACATTTGACAAGTAAAAATTGATAAAACCCGAGCTTTATAACTTATGGACCTTAACGGGCCAAAGTAGCCTTATTGGACCATTAGCCCAACTAATTTGGCTAAACACTAATAGACTTACTCATGGGCTTAACCCACTTGGGTCCAACATATGAGTATAGGACTGGTGTTAAAAGTATGAATGGGCTAATATAATGTGTTGAACTCTTAATGGGCTTATTAGGCCTTAATATGTAATTGAGTTGAAACTAGTATAACTAGTCTAAATTGACTAACACATAACAACTATAATATTGTATGAAGAGATAAAAATCCCACTTGATCATCATCATACTTATGATAACATCATATATACATAACCATTATTTTTATAAAGTCATTGGACAAGAGTCTAAGACCGAGTATTATGTGTCTAGGTTTCCCTGATCGAGTTACACGTCGTACATCCTAAATTGCCGATAACCCGCCTTCCCACACCAATGTGAGTTCATAGCCTCTCACTCTTTTAAATGTTTTATGAAATGTTTTATAAATCTGTGAGGGAGATAACATGCTAGTTTTAATAAAAATAGGGCACCAATTGTCCCGATTGTTTGCTTATTGATATGGACCCGAATGATTATATGACCCGATGAATGATTATATGACCCGATGAATGAGATGAAATGGATTATTATTAGTTAGATTATGTCACTAAAAGTCCCATTAGCATGATTTTTGAACAACCGGGATTTGATAGACGCTTATGCATATAATAGTACTATTTGGGGAAGATCACCCCAGTTCGCGCCTTGACGGTTGATCCCCGTCGTGCCACATTGATTGGTAAGAGAATTTATGTATGAGAAGATTTATATAAGCGTGATTATTGTGACGACACGCTGTTTTAGATGGGCAAAGGAATTACGGGTTAGCTACCCGTTGTTTGTTATAGTAAGGTAGCAATGTCATGCGGCTTATAATAATCCAATAATAAAAATACTGATATATGCATTGAATTATAATATGTTGTCTAACTAGCAATACGGGGTCTTATTACTTATATTATGTTCGTGTTTTGGTTTTACATAACCATTTTCATATAACGATTTTTATTTAACTCTATACAACGTTATAAAACGTATTGTATGATGTTTTTGCGATATTGGATCGTATAATGGTTTTGAAGGCAAAAGCCTATATTGTGAATACGACAAATATTTGTATAAAATGTCTTTGGCCTATTTTATAGCCTACGACAAAGAATTGTACTAAATGATTTTCGGTAATGATTATATACCGGTGATATGTATTAATGGTTTTTATTAAACTCTATGAATTCACTCGGTGTTTCGCTGACTTTTTAACATGTTTTATCTCAGGTACTTGAAGGTAATTCTCGGGAAGACGACAAGAATTTATGCCCCGCATTCAAATAAAATTTCCTTTCAAATGTTCTATAAAAATGTATGAAATACTATGACCCGAGGACCGATATTCTTGAATGGAAAATGCTTTATTATTAAATGACGCGATTTTTAAGCGTTGTCTATGATTTGAGTAATGTGCTATCCCGTACACCAACGACTCTTCCGCTGAACTAAAGTATGAATATTTGGGGGTGTTACAGTTGGATTATATGATGAAGCTGTATTAGCATCTACATCATGAAACTTCGTGGTGCGTTTTCCTTGGCGGGATGGAGGTGTCTTGGCTTTTGGAGTTGATTTATCCTTGGTAATATCATCCTTGTGAGATTTGTCACCTTTGGACTTGTCTTTATCAGACTTGTCTTCTTTATCTCCATCCTTTTTCTCTGTATCACCGTCCCCTTCTTCTTCCTCATCACCATTTTTCGTCACCATCACCATTATCATCACCATCACTGTGTTTATCACTACCGCCTTCGTCATTACTACCGTCTTCTTCATCACTACCTCCTTTGTCATCACTTCCTCCTTCGTCATCACAACCTTCTTCGTCATCACCATTGTCATCATCAGCATCATCGTCATCGTTGTCGGATTCGTCTTCCTCTTTCTCTTCATTTAGGATATTGTAAGGAACTACAGTACCATGTTTCTTGAATATCTCAGTATCTTCATCCATAGCCGTTTTAAGAGCCTTGTGAAGGTTCTTTTGAGCTTTAGTTTGGTTGTAGGACCCGACTTGAATCATCCGAGCATGTAAGAGTTTCTTCAACTCATAATCCGTGAGCCTTTGAGCAATGAGAAAACCTGACTGATGAGTTTCAGAAGACTTGATCATGAAGTTTCTTGCAGCAATTTGTTTCAACTCGTCTCGCAGAGTGTCTATAGATTCCTTAACCTTTTCATCAAGTGGGCCAACAATTGAGTTGTTAGCTTTGGCAAGAATCTCTTTCTCATCTCGGTACTTCTTTTTTAGTTCTCGAAGACGAATGAACGTTGCTTTATTTTTGGAGACTTCATTTGCTTTGACGTGAGCTAGTTCTTCTGCATGTGCTTTTTGGGATAATTCTAATCTTCTTGGAATTTAGCAATTGCGTCTTCTTGAGCTTTTCTTGTGGATTCTTCACTTTGCTGTCTACGAGCTAACTACTCTTTGACTCGAACCATCTCTTCTTGTTGAGATTTCACGAGTTGTTCCATTTGTAGCATGAACAATGTTGGTAATGATGGAATCAAAGATATTGGTGCTATTGGTGTTTGTTGTGTAGGAGCAATGGTCATTTCAGTACTTGATACTGAAGCTGAGAGAGGTTGACTTGTTAGAGTTAAGGGAATTTGAATTGAAGCAGGTGGAGTCACTGTAATAACTGGTGGAGGCACTGTATTACTTGTGGCTTTGGTAGGTTCAACATTTGTAATGATATGTTCAATGTTTACAAATGATGTCGTATCAGCAGACCTGGCAATGTCCATATCCTTCAATCCGTCATGAGTTTGTTGTTCATCATGAATGTCGACATCGTCATCAACTTGGGCAGATTTCTCACAAATAGGTATGTATTCATCAGGCTTCCCAAATTCATCAATATCAGTAGGTAGTATGGTTTCCTTTGCCTTCGTACCAGAACCACTACCCTCCGTGTCTTTCTTACTTTGCATAATGGCTTTCTTTATATTGCGTCTTTCATTTTTGCGAATAAGTTCTTCTTCATTTGTATCTTCACCTTCATCCTCAAGCATCAGTTGCTTCCCACTAGACTTAGCAACACTTTTCTTCTTTTTGGCCTTAGGTGAACTTATTTCTTCTGATGGTTCACTGTGTTTGTGTTTGCCTGTGGATTTTGGTGAAGAGAAATCTCCTAACTCAACTCTTTCCTTTTGAATTTCCATTTCATCCAACAATTGCTTGTATGCATCACTTGCTTTGATTTCATCAGCCGACATGTGATTAGGAATAGCAGTTGGAGTACCTGAGTAAACACCGGTGTGTCCGTCGTGCCTTAAATCCATAGTGGCATTGTCATCTGGATTATGGTGAGGACTTCCTTCACGCTTATCAATTGAAGCATCTTTTTGCATGAAGTGATGAATGATGAGCTTGATGAAACGTGGGAAAGGAAGGTACCCAATCTTCTTCTTGGTATTTTGGAAGAGTTGATAGTGAAATTCCTTCCATAGTAACAGTGCATAATTAACATTCTTACCCTTGTAGATTCCCCAAAAGATACAAGCAATTGAAAATCATCGAGAGTCATATCCACTTGTTTTAGCAGTAAGACAACAAATGAGTATACCGAATAATGCTTTCCAAGGTTGTCCCAAGTTAGCTGTGGTAAATTGAGACACCACTCATAACTCAGAATCACCGTATCCAAGAGAATGAAACATCTTAACAACTTCGTTCTTGTCAGGGTCTTCTACAAACCTTTGGCCTGTAGGTGGAGTTGGTAATCTGAATATTTGACGAAAGTGAGGAATGGTGAGAGTATGTTCCTTCTTGTCGATGGTGAATGTGATCTTTCTGTCTGATAGCCGTTTCTTTGAAGCCCAGAATTCATGCATATAATCAGTTGGTACCGACGCTGTATCCCGTAAAGCCTTCTTTATTGGTGTTCGATCAAGAATATCTGTGGCTACCTTGAATGCATAGTGAGCTGGGGTAGAATCTTCTTTGTCTTCTTTAAGTCGATAGTTATTTGGTAAAGACTTTAGAGCCTTGGCGGAGACAAGTGCCTAATCAGCTTTGATTTGTTGCTCGGTAGGTTTAGACATGTTGTCTGCTTAAGACAAAACATACAAGGTTGATACACACAAATATATATCATGATGTGTATATACCTAAGCAAGTCAAACATATTACATCATACCATAGAGAACAAACAATCATAGTGAACTAGCATTCGAATACTCGAGGAACTAAAGAACAATCAAACACGACTAATTGACAACATATTTTAAAATAACTCACATTTTGGATAAGACATACACACATTCAGAGTAAAATCACATTTAGAAAAACAAACACTTTTAGAAAAAAATGGTCATTTTTCGGATAAATCAACTTTCTCGGATCATTCAAAAACTACAGATAAGTCACCATTTTCGGAGAAATCATAATATTTCGGAAAAAGTTGACATTTTCGGATAAGAGCACATATTCGGATAAAACTGAATTTTTAGGGTAAAAGCACATATTCGGATAAAAGCACATATTCGGATAAAACTGACTTTTTTGGATAAATGCACATATTCGGATAAAACTGATTTCTTCAGATAAAGGCACATATTCGGATAAAACTGATTTCTTCGGATAAATGCACATATTCGGATAAAACTGATTTTTTCGGATAAAGAAACTTCTTCGGAAAAATCAAAATCTTCAGAAAAGTTTAATATCATCGGAAAAATTTAATATCTTCGGATAAATATATTATCTTTGGATAAATGAAGTATCTTCGTATAAATATAGTATCTTCGGATAAACAACTTTCTTCGGATAAACAATTTTCTTCGGCTAAAGAATCATTTTCGGATAAAGAAATCATCTTCGGATAAATCAATATCTTCGGATAAAAAATTTATCTTCGGATAACTAGTTATCTTTGGATAAAGTTTTATCTTCGGATAATTGACATACTTTCAGATAATCACAGTTTTTTTTTGGATAAATGAAGAATTTTCTGATAAATACAACTGGCATGTTTTGAGTGAATGTTTCTTCGGATAAATGATAGTACTTTGGATAAAAGATATTTTTCGGATAAAAACTCTTAGCCTAATTTTTAGTTTTTCGGATAATCAGTTCATCACCAAATTTAAACTGGTAATACTTCCTAAGCAATTTTTGTGTTTTTGGAGGCAATCTAAACAACAATGTATGTTCTAATACCTATCCCACGCAAAACCCACTTATCAAGTCATGTTATTTGATCCAAAGAAAAATCATAAACGCTAAATTCTTAGATTTGGATCAACTATTTGAACAAAATGATAAATAAGTAATGGAATTAATAAAAACATGTTTTACCTTAGAAGAATTAACCACACGTAACGAATTAAGATTGATGAATTGGAGGATTTATCAATGGCGGTAAGTGAGTTGAATGTGTTTGAGGCGGCGAAACAGAAACAAAGAGGGGGGGGGGGGGGGGATTTATACCATTTGACCTAGGTCAAAGTATAACTTTCACCTTTTTACACTCTCAGTCCTCCATTTTTTGTGCTGTTTACTTTTAGTTAATTAACTATTTTAGTTTGAATTTCGTTAAGAAAACTTAACATTTGTCATTACTTAATCATTCTATTAACTATGTCACCTTACACACAACGAAATACTTTAGTCTAAACACCAAATCAATTAAACATATCCGAATCACATAAAAATTACGAAGCACATACGAAAGATTATCCAACACTGAGCATTTAACTGATTAATTTTCTGAAAGACTTTTGAAGACCATTGATGAAGGAAACGATTTGACATTTTCTCCCCCTTAAACAATGACCCGATTTCTATTTAAAGAGCTGTATTCGTTGTTCAAAGAGTCAAATATCGATGAAAGCTTTTTCCATTTTAATTTGATATAAGAATAATTCGCGGTGGCAATAAGATTTCTCTTATTTTTACAAAATAAGTGCACTTAAGTGTACACTAATTTATGTTAGACCAAGTTATAAAGTAAACTTGATCCCTTTTATGGTTTTAAAGTAAACCATACCCGAGAAAATTAATTCCCGCTGTGAGCCAACGTCTTCGAAATAAATACGTGACTTTAATGCGAAAAGCGGGTTGCAGTCAGAAAAAACTACAAACCATATGAGCATGTTTTAAAATATGTACAACTTTTATACAGACTCTATTTTATGGCGCCGTGTCAATTTTAATCGACATTTCTAAGGTCGTAAATATTACCGTACTAAAAGACATGCCCGATTTAAAATGAAAAATATTTTTGGATTTACTTGAATTTATATTTTTTATGGTTTTTGTATGTTTTATATTTTTGTATTTTGCTTTTGGTGGTTTATATATATACGATAATATACAAGATCACGATAATAGGATACTCTAGAATAGTTTACCACCACTATTCTGCAGATTCTTCTGCCAACTCCTTAAGTGTCGCTAGTGAGAATGATTTCATGCCTAGCTTTTCAATCAAAAACTCGATACGTCCTCGATCAAAGGCCTTTGTGGATATATCCGCCAGCTGATACTCAGTGTTGACCAAATACAGATCGATAACTCCATTTTCCACTTGCTCTTTGATGAAATGGTAGCGAATGTCAATGTGCTTCGCCCGGGAGTGTTGAACGTAGTTGCAGCAAAGGGTAATAGCGCTTTTATTGTCACAGTACATCGGAATTTTGTTGAATCCAATACCGTAGTCAGTTATTTGTGATCTCATCCATAGAACTTGAGCACAACAACCAGACATAGCAATATATTCAGCCTCTGTACTTGATATAGCAGTGATTTTCTGCCTTTTGGACGCCCAACTAATCAGTCTATCTCCAAGAAGTTGCACACTGCCAGAAGTGCTACGTCTATTGTCTTGACACCCAGCATAATCCGCATCTGCATATGATATTAGTGCAATAGAGGAATCCTTCGGATACCACAGACCACGATGAAGTGTTCCTTTAAGATATCGAAAGATCCTTTTAATAACATGTAAATGCTTTTCGGTAGGCCGAGCCTGATACCGGGCACACATGCATATAGCAAATTGCAAATCAGGCCTGCTAGCAGTCAGATAGAGAAGGGTGCCGATCATTCAACGGTAAAGTTTAGGATTGACAGCAATCCCATCCATATCCTCATCTAACTTGGATCTCTCCGCCATTGGAGTATCCACGGGGTCACATTTTTGAAAATGATACTTTCTCAATGATTCAAGAGCATATTTAGAATGATTAATGAAGATGCCTCTAGGATTTTTAGAAATATGAAACCCTAAGAAAAATGAGATTTTTCCCATCATTGACATCTTAAAACGTGTGGACATGATTTTCTCAAAATGGTCAGATATTTTTTGTTTAGTGGCAGCAAAAATTATATCATCAACATAAATTTATACCAGTATCATGTCGTTGTCCTCCTTGAGAATAAACAATGTAGGGTCCACTTTGCCTTTGGAGAAGCCTTCTGAGATGAGATAAGACGATAAGAGATCGTCGCGCGTGGAGCTTGTTTCAACCCATAAAGAGCTTTCTTGAGCTTGTACACGTGATTAGGATACTCCGAGTTGACGAATCCATTCGGCTGGCTTACGTAGACGTCTTCCCTTAATTCACCATTAAGAATTGTCGTCTTAACATCCATTTGGTAGACGATCATATTCATGTGAGCAGCATAAGCAAGGAATAGTCTAATCGCCTCCAATCGTGCAACAGGAGCAAAGGATTCTTCAAAGTCAATACCCAAAGCTTGTTTGTAACCTCTAGCAACCAATCTAGCTTTATTCTTTAACACTTCACCTAACTCATCGAGTTTAACTTATATACCCACAAAAATGTAAGGATGTTAACGTTGTCGGGTAACTAATTCCCATACTTCAAGACGTTGTAATTCATTAAGTTCCTCTTGCATGGCTTCAATCCAAGATGATTGTGTCATGGCTTGTTGCCAAGTTTTAGGTTCAATGTCGGAAAGAAATGCAACAAAGTAGCAATATAATGCATGTTCTTGTAGTTGATGGCGTGTTAATATTGGTCGATCGATGTCACCAATAATATTGCAGATTGGGTGATCCTTTATCCATTTGGTGTTGTGATTGTCAATTCGTGGTGGTCCGGAGTGAACGGTTGCTGGAACTTCCTCTGAGGTAGACGCACCGTTAAGGTTTTCGGGTATTTGTGAACAAAAGAATGGAAGCTCGTGTAGATGAGGAATTTCCAAATCATGATCATAGTAATCCTCTTCAACATCATTATGAACGAGTGGGGGTGTTGATTCGGGTGTAGTTTGAAAATTGTTGGGGGATGGTGCATCTGGTTCAATATTCACTGAAGATGCATCAGATGGATTTCCATTATCTTGAGCAACAACTTCGGGAATCGGAGCTACTACTGCAGGTGCTGGAGAATCATCACTTGGAGGATCAAAGAAATCATCAAACATAGGTTGAAATAAATCATCCCACTCGGGCCTTGTAGGTGGTGTAAATGATGGAGAAGCAGGATTGTTGGGAGTTAATCCGGAACTAATCGTACCGGTTCCCATCTCATGTAATGCGGGTTCAAAGCTGTGTTGCTCAGAAGCCATCGATGTCAGCTCATCAAAATCGGCATCCAAAGTTTCTACTATCTTGCCAAGACGACGGTTATAAATTCGGTAAGCTTTCTTTGTGGGTGAGTAACCAATGAAACTTCCAATATCAGCCTTTGGTTGAAGTTCTCCCAAATTCTCACTATTAGTATTTGGATAACACAGTGTACCAAACACATGAAGAAAGGAAATATTGCGTTTGTGTCCATGAAGTAGCTCATATGGAGTTTTTCCATGGCGCTTACGAATGATGGAGCGGTTTTCGGTATAACATGCGGTTGCCACTGCTTCAGCCCATAAGAATAAAGGAGCATTCGCATAAATCATCATAGTTCTAGCAGCTTCCATTAGTGTACGGTTACGTCTTTCCACGACACCGTTTTGTTGTGGAGTGCGAGCAACTGAAGTTTCGTGTGAAATACCGACCTCTTCATAATAGTCTCGTAGAACTCAGTTCCATTATCAGTTCGAATGCGGCGAACAGTAGCATTAAGACGCACCTGAATCATATTAAGAAAAGTAATAATACATGCTGGTGCTTGATTCTTGGTGGCTAAGAACTTAATCCATGTAAATCTTGAATAGTCATCCACCATGATGAGGATGTATTTTCGACCACTCACACTAGCCGTACACATTGGCCGGCAAAGATCCATGTGCAACAGATACAGTGGTTCTTGGTTGGTATCTTCAGCTTTGGGTTTGTATGATTTCTTGGTGCTTTTCCCCAAAGAACACGCGGAGCATAAATGATCCATGTCGAACTTAAGTTTTGGAAGACCACGAACAAGCTCGTTTTTAGCCAAATGGTTAATAGCATCAAAGTTAAGATGAGATAACCGGCGATGCCACAACCATGACTTGGTCTTAGATGCTTTGGAGAGAAGGCATACAGGAGAGGCGTACATCATGTTTTGAGTGGACAGAGTGTAGAGATTATCCCCTCGAGAACCTTTTAACAAATCATTTCCTACAAGATCACGAACGAAGCAAGTATGTTGTCGAAAAGCAACCTTAAGGTTTGAATCAAAAAATTGTCCTACTGAGAATAAGTTGTGACCAAGTCCCTCCACGTAATATACCCTTGAATTTGTAACATTCCCAATTTGATATTCACCATAACCCATGATCTTCGCAATATGGTCGTTGCCGAATTTCACCGTTCCTAGAAACTTGCTGACGAAATTTCTGAGCATCGAGCGGTCTCCGGTCATATGCTTTGAGCATCCAGATTCCAAGTACCAGAGGATGATTTGGACAACCTGAAAATATCACCAGACAAAGCCAATGTATCGGAATCTAGAAGTTCCTCTGTGTTAGCAGGTACATATATATTTATCTTAGATTTACTAACAGAAGAATTCTTAGGCTTCCAAATTTTCTTCCTAGACGCCGACTTAGATTCTAGTTGTCTAAGATCCTGAGGTACTTCTTCACTAGTAGGCACAATAGTGGGGATAGACCTAGTTAAAGGGCGCTTTTTCCATTTTTAGTGCTAGTGTTCCTATTTAAAGGACGCTGAGACCTAACTTCCGTGGATGTGATCCTAGTTAAAGGGCACGTAGTTCCATTTGCAGTGAAGGTCCTACCAGTGGGTTTCCATTGCCAACCAACTTGGGTGAATTTCTTCCTCGCTGGAGTCCATTCAAGATTGTTCCTAATTGCATACATTTCATTCACATGGTCAACAAGGCATAAATCATGACGCTAAGAAAACATACATTCATTACAATTCCAACATCTCAAATTAGAATTCACATTTTGCTTAGGCTGCTACACAAGCGCAGGGCCTTTAGTCTTAGTTACATGATTCTTTTTATTTAAATTTGAAATAACATTCCTAGGGTGAACTTCTACTTTCTTCTTCGCAGTCCTACTAGTGGAAGGCTTGATCCTCTCTTTCTTATCTTGAGATCCTTGAGCCTTAGTAGATACAATTACTCCTGTAGAAGCCAAGGGAACATTAGTGATAAATTTTGATTTAGCCTTGATGGGTATGTTTAAAATAGGCTTAGTTCCTGGATTCTTAATGAATGGAGTCATGGCAATGGTGAGGGTTTGATGTTTAGGTGGTGCAGAACCCGGTTGTCCTATGTAATTTAAATGCTCTAAGCATTTTTGTACCTTCTCAATGTAAGCATGAGTAGAGTAATAGTGACTATTCGAGGGATCTAGTTCATAGAGATCATCTACAACATCCCTAGCAAGATCCGTGTACTTAACTGCATGCCCTATATAGAGCTTATATGATAGTGGATTGTTCTTATGGTACGGGTTCTTAGTGATCACCACCTTTTTGGTTTTTGGAGCACTAGAGGTCGGGGAAGAGATTGTATCTGGATTATCAACAACTTCTTGTCCTTTGAGTTTAAGTGTCTCCTTTAATTCAGCCAAAACCATGTTTTTGTCTGTGAGTTGAATGTTTAAGTCAGAGATTTCCTCACACTTATGGTTCAGTTGGTCAACAAGTGACTTTTGTTATGCCGCATTAATAGCGAAGCGTTCTTCTAACGAACCATAAATTTGTGAAAAACCCTGCTTTACTTTATCAAACTACCCTAGCATAGAAGTAATTCTATCTTCTAGGGCATGATTTTTAATCTCTACAGTCTCTAGTTCCAATTTCTCTGCTAATGATTCTCTCTTAAGTCTCATAATTTCTTCCTCTAATGCCTGAACCACCTGAATCATCTTGTCACTAGTCTCAACGGAGTTTTCACTATCATTTGTTTTTGAAGGAGTTTCATTTTTAGATTGATTTTCAATTTCAAGAGATATACAATATTGTTGAAGCTCATCAAAACGTTTTGAAACTGTAACACCCCTAAATATTCATACTTTAGTTCAGCGGAAGAGTCGTTGGTGTTACGGGATAGCACATTACTCAAATCATAGACAACGCTTAAAAATCGCGTCGTTTAATAATAAAGGATTTTCCATTCATGGATATCAGATTACATAGGTCCTCAGGTCATAGTATGTCATACAAATTTACAAAACATTTGAATGGGAATTTTATTTGAATGCGGGCCATAAATTCTTGTCGCCTTCCCGAGAATTACCTCCAAGTACCTGAGATAAAATATTTTAAAATGTCAGCGAAACGCCGAGTGAAATCATAGAGTTTAATAAAAACCATTAATATATCACCGGTATATAATTATTATCAAAAATCATTTTGTACAAATCTTTGTCGTAGGCTCTAAAATAGGCCAAATACATTTTATACAAATCATTGACGTAAATCATAATATAGGCTTTTGCCTTCAAAACCATTATACGAACCATTGTCGCAAAAACGTCATACAATACGTTTCATAACGTTGCATAGAGTTAAATGAAAACCGTTATTTGAAAATGGTTATGTAAAACCAAAACACGAACAGAATAACAGTAATAAGACCTAGTATTGCTAGTCAGGAAATATATTATAATTCAATTCGTACATCAGTATTTTCATTATGTGATTATTATAAGCCGCATGACATTGTTACCTTTCTATAACATATACCGGGTAGCTAACCCGTAGTTCCTTTTCCCATCTAAAACAGCGTGTCGTCACAATAATCACGCTTATATAAATCTTCTCATACATAAATTCGCTTACCACTCAATGTGGCACAACGGGGATCAACCGTCACGACGCGAACTGGGGTGATCTTCCCCAAATAGTACTATTATATGCATAAGCGTCTACCAAATCCTGGTAGTTCAAAATTCATGCTAATGGGACTTTTAGTGACATAACCTAACTAATAATAATCCATTTCATTTCATTCATCGGGTCATATAATCATTCGGGTCCATATCAATAAGCATACAATCGGGACCACTGGTGTCCTATTTTTATTAAAATTAGCATGTTATCTCCCTCTCGGGTTTATAAAACATTTCATAAAACATTTAAAAGAGTGTGAGGCTATTAACTCACGTTGATTGGGAAAGACGGGTTATCGGCGATTTGGATGTATGGTACGTGCTTCAATCACGGAAACCTACACAAATAATACTCGGTCTTAGACTCTTGTCCAATGACTTTAAAAAAAATGGTTATGTATATATGATGATATCATAAGTATGATGATGATCAAGTGGGATTTTATCTCTTCATACAACATTATAGTTGTTATGTGTTAGTCAATTTAGACTAGTTATATTAGTTTCAACCCAATTACATATTAAGGCCCAATAAGCCCATTAAAAGTTCAATTCATTATATTAGCCCATTTATACTTTATAATACCAGGCCTATACTCATATGTTGGGCCCAAGTGGGTTAAGCCCATGAGTAAGTCCATTAGTGTTAAGCCAAAGTAGTTGGACTAATGGTCCAATAAGGTTACTTTGGCCCATTAAGGTCCATAAGTTATAAAGCTCAGGTTTATCGGTTTTTACTTGTCAAATGTGTTTACATATTAGTATATGAATTATAAAAATGTTTTATTAGACGGGTCCGACCGTCTAAGTTTTATTTGGCGAAAACGTTAATCTATCGGTTTTAGCCGTAAAGACGTAAAACTTATATATAGTTTTATAACTTTAGAAAACATTTGAGTTTTTATTTTTATAAAGATGCCATACTTATTTATTTTAATATACAACTCATTTTATAATAGTTATTATTAGTTAGTGGGTTTTATATATTTATTTTATAATAATATTACTTGAGTGCTCTTTTTATACTATATAGTTTATTTACAAATCTGATTATTAAAGTACATTCCATCATTTTTGCCACATATTGAATACTACAAGGAGATAGAAGCTCAAATTTGAATAGCATAAGCTACATGATGTGTGCTACAAATAACTCTTGTATAGCTACTGCTCAATCATCCTCTAAGTACTTTAAATAATTCGCCCAAAACAGACTATACAGATTTGTACCTCAATAGCATTTTGATCATATCTTGCTCATTTTAATGATTCCATTGAGTGGCCAACTCACCACATATGTAAAAATCATATATCTAACTGTATATTTAATATTCCAAGCTATTTTACCAAGTGATCATATTGATACTTACTGTTTTATACAGCCTATGAATCTAACCAAGATTTTTAACATTTTTACTTGTTGATTTTAGTCTTTTTAACCAAATCTATTAACACAAAATACCCACATAATATTTTGATCATCATTCATCATCATATACATATACATCTAAGAAGAAAATACATGAGTACTTTTACAAAATAACAAGATGATAGGAAGAAACAATCTCTATACCACCAAAGTGATGAAAAGGTTGAGATTTTGGATGAACAAGGCTTGGTTCTTGTCACCAAATCTTTAATCTTGGAAAATGAACTTTTGAGTTCTTAAAATAGATGAATACCTTCATGGAAATCAGCCCTAAACCTCCTTGGAAACTCCTTTTCACATGTTATAATCACCTCCAATCTTCATCTTTTTAAGTGGTGATCAACATATGTTGATTATAGATATAGTTTGAGGTTAAAAATTGATGAAGATGGTGTTTTAGGGTTGAGGTTGGACGGCAAGGATGGAGCTAGAGAGTTGAGAGAGTTTCTTGGTTTGCATGTGTGAGAAATGGTTTATGGTTAGCTTGTTTTGTGGTTAAGTGGTTTTGGTAAGGCTTATGGGACAAGTGTCCCAAGCTTGGCTAAAAATGTGACACCAAAGGTGTTGTGTAGCTAGTTTTGGCCACCCATAGTGGGGGTGGGACAAGTGTCCCACTTGTCTCATCTCCACTAATTTACGGGTACTCCTCGATTCTAGTTTCCTCGATTTACGTGCCCTCGGGTCGATTTACGAAAAATGTTTTTATAGATTATGAATCTACGATACAAAATGTTTCTAATAAAAATTGTCTCATCAAAAACGGAATTCAAAAGCGTAAATACGTAAACCTATGGTTTCCGGTTTAATCGTAAAAGACGCTAAATTATGCACGTAAGTCCTAATTTATTCTCATAAATTTGTGAGTTTATGAACCAACACAAATTAAAATTCCAAAATAGTATTCGAGAATAAATTTATTTCCTGAAATGTCGGACTGTCACAAAAACGGTGTATGTAAACGTAAGCACGTAACGTAGAGTTCTCCGGTTTAGACGTAGTCAATGCTACTTTAAGACGTAAACCCTTATTTCTTCCCAAAAGTGAGTGAGTTCATAAATTAATAATAAAATAATTATTTTAAAATAATACTTGAGAATAAAATAACGACTTTAAATTGATGGATTGTCACAGCAGTTACCCCTAAAGAGGATCTTTGTCCTCAAAGATCAATTTATTTTACCACTCGCTTCTTATAGAATCAAGACATGTGGGCATTTCCTCCACATTCGGTCTTTTCTCTCAAGTGTAATTCATTACAATACGCGAGTGTCATCAAACATAACTACGGGAATACGATCAGGCTTAAGTTGACTTACTTTCTCTATCCATGATGTTCACGGGTTTTTGATGAATGCAACTTTTCGCCGATCCAAACTTCATTAAGAAACAATCTGATTTTCACTTGATAAACATTTTATCAAGTTCGATATACGAACATAATTTATGCAGCCCTTGAAGTCCTAGGGTAGATCCAGCTTATATGCCTCTCAGTCCAAATCTTTACATTATCTCAATGGACCCATACAACAGGGACTTAGATACCCACGATCTTTCAGATCATACATTCTTCTTTCCATGATGATAAACTCTCGGCATAGCTTGCTAGCCATCCTTTACTTCAAGATCTACATTTCATATTCACATAACCTCCTGCCCACTACTGGCAGTCAATAATCAGATCCTAATTTACACAATCATTTCAGGTCTCGCGGGTCGGGTATCTCCATCCCAACTCCTACCTACAGATGCTCTTTATATAGATCCTCACAAGACTCGATCTCAATCCTAATACGATAATTATCAATGATAATCTCTCCAAAGGAAAGCGATTATCATGTTCATTACCAAAGGTCAATTATTCAAACATAAAACAAGACTTCTAGTGTTTGTATCGTTACTTTACCTCGTCCATTCGATTAGGGTGGTAAACAGTACTGATGTTGGAATTTTGTACACCTTTAGGAAAAGGATGCACAAAGTAGGGCAAGTGTGCACGACGATTTAGGAAAACCGTGTGTGAATGACCCTAAGTGAGTTCGTTCTCGAGGAGGCAAGTGCGTTGTGTTAAGAGTTGATTAATGTTTGTGATTATATGATTGAGAAAGAAATGGGATTAGAAGAGAAAGACGGTTACGAAAACGGATTAAACTACGACGAAAAAGGCGAACACGTAAAACCGTAAATAGTGCCAAAATTAAAATTTTAACCTAAAAATTCCTAAAAATTAATAAAAATCCCCAATAAAATTCTAAGAGTTTACAAAAAATCCAAACTTGCTAAAACCTTTTAATTAATTAGATAATGACTTTTTAATGCTAATTAAAGCTCTAAAAATCACTTTTAATTATTAAAAAGCCTTAAACAAGATCTAATAGTTTGTAAACCTCAAAATTATCCTAATTAAGCTAAAAACTATTTTTAAAAATTTTAAAACCAAATTAAACTATTTTTAAACACTTAAAAACTATTAAAAACAATTAAATCTTAAATTAATTCTAGAAATTAATTGAAAAGTCTAAAAAATATTTGGAAAGTAACAAAACTCCTAATTAAGTGTACTTAACCTAGGAAAAATGAAAAAACTAGAAAAAACCAACTTTCTATTTTTAGCAATAAAATAATATTAAAATATTCAAAAAAATAAAAAGTTTGTAAATAAATTCTGAAAAATTACCAAAAATCTAGAATATTATTACTAAAACAAAAATGCAATCCAAATTTTTTGAAACCTATTTAATAATTTTATATTGAATTTTAAAGTTAGCTAAAAACCCTAAAATCCTATAAAATCAAAAATAATCTAAATTGAAAACTTAAAAAGCTGTAAACCTCAAAAATATGATTAAAAACCTAAAAACTAATTTTCCAGATTTTTAAATTACTTTTTTCTATTTTTTAATGACTTTTTAAAATTAAAACTTAAAATAATCCTAATAAATTAATGAATAATGGGAAAAATAAACTTTTTGCTCAGAAAAATCAAACAACCTTATAAAAACCTAGGAAAAATCTTAAACAGGAAAATGCTTAAAGAAATAAGCTTGAAACAGCTGATTTAAAAGCTGTTAGCCAAATAAGCTAAAAAACAAACACCTCTTAAATATCTAATGAAATGAAGCAATAACGTAAAAAGCCATCTGGATCACTGGTTAACACGCTAGTCCTTGGAAAGCAAGGTCGCGTGTTCGAGCCCAGGCAAGGTGAGCTTTTTACAAATTTTTTTTTTTTTTTTTTACTTTTAACACTTAATCAAGGTACTTAATTAACTTCTAAAACACAAACACAAACCCAAAATATCAAAGATTAAGGCTTAGGAAAGCCAAAACGTGCCCAGTTATGCACTACTTTCTGATGAACACACAAGTGTTATTTCACTTGTGTAGTTTTGACAAGAGGGCTTGTCTTTGGCTTGTTTGTGGTGATTGATTGGACAAGAAAGGCACCCTTATACTCTTTTGAGTATAAGGAGTCAAGAACAAACACAAAAACAGTCAGGTTACAACATAAAATTCAAGCATACAATGCAAAAATCAAGTTGCTGTTATACTTAAGTGACTGAAGAGTATATTTGCTAGTTTTACTTGCACAAAGATGATTTTTAATGGCACAAATCTTTCACACAAAGTAACCAACTAGCATTCAATCAATCACAAAGCCTCAAATGACCTAAGATCTAGCAGTTAATCAAGAATCAAGCACAAATTTTACTAAAATCAGTCACAAAGGCACTTATCTGATTTTTGACTATATGACCAAATTTTTGACATGCAAATTGTTTAAAAACTCACCCAAACTGACAAACAAGTAGCAAACAACCTAATACCAACCTAGTGAGTGCAGTTAAACAAGATTCAAGCCAAGACTAAATCATATAAACCATATAAAGCCTTAATCCAAACACCCCTTAAACTACTGAATTTGAACTTTCCAAAGCAAATCACATAAAATCCAATCAAGTTTGATTCTAAATGATACTAACAAGCATAACAAACACAAATGAACTAATCCCAACAACTAAACAACACTAGAACAGATTTTCATTCAAATCATGCAATATCACATAAGATATAAAAATATGAAAAATAAGAAAAGATTTTTACCACAAGGGACCTACATCCAGGTCCCTTAGTGACTGCAAATGTCACCTCCTTTCAGGTCCGGACCTGAGCTGGACCTTTATCAAACAAGCAAGAACCTGCTAAGATTTAAAGGAAGAACAAGCACAAGAGTATACTTTCTGATTTTTGTTACTTTCTTTTGAAACCTTTTTCAAACCACCGAACTTTAATACCAAAACTTCCTTTGAACACACTTAAAGAATCTCTAACAAACCTGAAAACAACACTTGAAACAAGGATTTTACCAAAAATCCAAAATTTCAGAAACTTTGAAAACAAGACTTAAATTTTAAAAACTTGAAAAAGTAAACAAACTTGAAATTTAAACACCAATCAAACAATGAAGATGGCTCTTTCTTCTCATCACCAAACTTTAACCTTTTTCATTCATAAAAACAGGACTTACAAAGTTGTGAAAAAAGGAGAAAAAAGAACAAAAAAATGAGACACATACGTCTCATTATATACTACTCTTTAGAACTAACTAGAAGCTCAAAATAAAATAATACAAGAAAATCAAGTCCTAAACCCTAATGGATGGAATGCCCAATTCTGCCCTTGGTCTTTTGAATTTGAACTGGTCAATAAGCTCCCTTGTGATGTTGCCAGCTTGGAAAGTTGATCTTGGACGTTCATAGAGTTCCTTTGGGAGAAAGGAATGATTTGGAGCCTTTAGATTGCTGTTCCCACTTTGTCTTCATCTTCTCATGTGATGTGGGTAGGCCGTTGAGGGGACAAAAGGTACAAGGGTCGTTTTCTGGGTGAGTTGTGGTGTTGGGAGTGGGGTTGTGAGTAAAACCCCCAAGGTAATTTGGGGTTTGGGTTAAAAATCAAGGTAATTAAAACTGGGTATGTATTAGGGTTTATCTGGATAATGGGGAAGTTTTAATCCAAATTGGGGGTGATTAAGTTTAAATTTAATGTTTAGTGGGAAAAAAGGTTGACCAATTTGACCAGGTTTATTAAATAAACCTGGTGGGTTGTGGGTTACGGGTTGGGTTATGGGTAGGGTATTTGGGTAAATGGGTGGGTAATGTGACGTGTAAGCTTCTGGTTGGAGGGTAAGGTTTGGTTGTCTTGGCAGTTTGGCCCCCTCAAGGTTCTTCTTTCTTTCATCTTGTATAAAATGGCAATAAACTCCAATTCCTTTGTAAATATCTTTGGTAATTTGGCAATTTTGGCACAAATACTTTTATAAACTTGAAACAAGGACTAAACATGCAATTTCTTCATTCTTCAAGGACTGATTTTGACATGTCTTCATACTTCAAGGACTTTGACTTGTTTGTTGACTTCTTGGAGGACCATTAATGACAATTTAGTTTTGTTGAGGGACTAAATTTGCCAATTCTTCAAAGTTAAGGGTCCTTTTTGTAATTTTGACAAACTTTAGGGACCAAACTTGTAATTATGAAGATACAAGGGTATAAAGTGTCAATTCTTCAAACTTGGAGGACCAATCTTCATAATTCTTCAAATCTTCAAGGGTTTTCTTTGGAAAATTCTTCATTAGGGCTTGGTTCATCGTGCGGCTTCGTTTCCCGTGTTCGTTTTTGCATGATTCTTGTGATCTTTTGTCATTTTCTCAATATCCGTACCTAAAATACACAAGCAACAAACACAAGCATATATTTGGGTATTTTAATGATATTTAATGCATTTTAAGCCCGATTTGGACGATGAGACTATGTATAAAAGCAGTCTCATCACTCCCCCATACTAAACCATTGTCGTGCCCTCACGCAATGCTAGAATAAAGTATCATAGCATCTCCAAAATCCATTTTTATTCACTTTATTGAACGATAAACTAGCTACACTACTACTATTACTACTACTTGTGTTATAGACATAATGTATGATTTTCATCGCAAAATGGGACGTTTAGGTTCATAGAATAAGAACACGTGAATGCTTCGTTAGAAATAATTTCATCGTCCTCGATTTTCACCCCAATTCCATGCCAAGCGTGCAACGAGATCATTGTCATTATAAGTTAGTAATGCTAACACTACTCATATGCCCTAATCACGTACTTATCCTCCCATTATTCCTAAGTTGTATCTCTTATATTTTATTTTGTCTTAATGATCACGAGGATACATTGTTGACTTATGCGATAATAGAGATTTAGGTCTAAAAATAGAGTCCTAATGGTGTAACTAAGACCATCAAATCAATAACCCCTCCTAATAGACAACGATGTCAAAAAATTAAGTTGACAAGAAGAATCGATAAACACGGTTTTATAACGGTTTTGAACATGAGACTTATTACCAAGACTTTTATACGCCCCCTAACGGAAGGGCCTTATTATCTTTGGTTTACCTCCATCTTTTATTCAACTTCGCCATGAAGCTTTTATTATGACTTCGGTCTTGCCTTGCCTTTTATTATCCGCCTCATCGGTGGTTTTATTAGCCAAAGACGTATATCCTCACGCTAAAGCGAATTTTGGATCTTTAAAGCTTCGAAGATTAAGGCTTGATTCACTTTCAATTTTGCATAGATTTTAGGCCTTGTGGGGCTTCAAATTGTTTGCTTGATTTAGGTGAGCACTTGAAATCTTATTATTAGGTGAAGCTTTCGATTATTAGGGTGCCAATACTTCAAAACCGTGACGCTGGCGATACCTTAATGTCTTCCCAATTTAATTACACGGAAGCTACTAGAAAAGACTAGAAACCCAACAATCCTAACTAAACCGTTAAGTCAATATTTATTAAGCAAAAAGTATTTACAAGCGAAGGGAGAATAAGCAAGCAACGAGAACACATGAGTTTTTGAAAGAATACGAGTACTCTACGTTTAGCATTGTAACTTATAATTAACTCTATCATTTCTCGTCCTCATTTAAGAGACTTAGCCTAATGTGTAGTTAAGGAATCAAAGCTAAGTGCTCAACACGCACGGTCGAGTCAAAAATTACTCTTATTCTCGCCATCGGAAAATCTACATTCGTGTCTTCAAACACTTATGAAACATGAGAAAAATTTTAAAATTTGGCCATTTTTAGTCTTATTTTGCAACAAAAATGATAAACAAAACATAAACTTTGGAAAGCGTGAAGGTTTGGCAAGGCAAGTATCTATTCACCCCCCCCCCATACTAAAGTTAAACATTGTCCTCAATGTTTCGAGTCTAGGGGTGCAAACACCCCCATACTAGAGACGAAGTCGAATGTCTAATCTAGCATGGAAAGGGTGTAACCATTAAATTTAAAGCCGTTTATGAAGTGTGCTAAAAACCTATGGTTAGAACATCAAAAGGATATATCATGGATATTGAGAAATGTCTCCAAAGCAAACGATCGAGTGCTCCCATAAACGAACACGAGAGGCTCCAATCGTGAAGATCATGATCTAAAAACCACAATTCACAAACAACCACGGAACAAAGGTTGGAAGGGCACCAATTCCCACACGTAAGCTACATTAGAAAGCGATAATATGTACATAGGATAAGCATGGGACTCCCCCACGAGGCACCTCGTTTTTGATTACCGAGTCATGAGCTCGACTCGATCCCCTCAATACTACTTATCATTGGGGAAGGTGATTTGGTCGAGGTAGTTCAAGGATGGAACTTCCCCGCCAAAGTAGTGCTTCAACCTATGTCCATTCACCTTGAAGTTAGGACCATCATCTTGAGCTAGCTCGATGGTCCCATATGGAAACACTTGAGTCACGCTGAATGGACCGGACCAACGGGATTTCAATTTACCGGAAAAGATTTTCAATCTTGAATTAAAAAGCAAAACTTGATCCCCAATGTTAAAAACCCGGTTTTTAAATTTAGAATCATGCAACTTTTTAGTTTTCTCTTTATAAATCAATGAATTTTCATAAGCAATATCCCTTAATTCATCCAATTCATTTAATTGCATTTTCCGGTGTTTTCTCGCGGTCTCCATATCATCATTACAATGCTTTAGGGCCCAATAAGCCTTGTGTTCTAACTCGATAGGCAAATGACAATTCTTTCCATACACAAGCTTATAGGGAGTGCACCCAATGGGTGTCTTATGAGCGGTCCTAAAGGCCCATAAAGCATCGTCTAATTTATCCGACCAAGATTGTCGGTTCTCCCCAACGGATCTCTCCAAGATCCTCTTCAAAGCTCGGTTTGAAACCTCTACTTGCCCACTCGTTTGTGGGTGATAAGCCGTAGAAAGCCGATGTGTAACCCCATATTTCCTTAGAACCCTTTCGAATTGGTCATTACAAAAATGGGTTCCACGATCGCTTATGATAGCACGAGGGGTTCCAAACCGAGAGAACAATTGCTTCAAAAACTTGACTACCACACGAGCATCATTAGTGGGCAAGGCCTTGGCCTCCACCCACTTAGAAAGGTAGTCAACCGCAACGAGAATGTACTTATTACCACGAGATGATGGGAACGGCCCCATAAAGTCTATACCCCAAACGTCAAAGATCTCACATACTTGAATGATATTTTGTGGCATTTCATCTTTTTGTGAGGCTTTTCCTTGTCGTTGGCATGCATCACACGACTTCACAAGATCTTGTGCATCTCGGTAAATAGTAGGCCAAAAGAAGCCGGCATCAAACACCTTCTTAGCCGTGAGATTAGCACCGTGGTGACCACCCGTGGGTCCCTCATGGCAAGCTCTAAGGATGTTAGAAGCTTCGGTGCCAAATACACAACGTCGGATGATTTGATCCGCACAAGTTCGAAACAAGTAAGGGTCGTTCCAAAAGTAGAACTTGACGTCACGAAAGAATTTTCGTTTTTCTTGAGTCGTCATACCATTAATGATGAAGTTACCCGCATGGTAATTTGCAAAATCCGCAAACCATGGGGTAGAAGAATCAAGCTTAAAATTTACTACACCAAGTGTCTCGAGCGGAAATGTTTTGGTGATTTCCTTAGGCTCGTAAACACTTTGGTGAGGATCTTCCAAACGAGAGAGATGATCGGCCGCTAGATTCTCGGCTCCTTTTTTGTCAACGATGGTGTGATCAAATTCTTGAAGGAGAAGAATCCAACGAAGTAATCTTGGCTTAGCATCTTGCTTTGCCATAAGATACTTAATAGCCGAATGGTCCGTATACACTATGCATTTCGTCAAGACGAGGTAAGGTCGGAATTTCTCAAATGCATACACCACGGCAAGGAACTCCTTTTCCGTTGTAGTGTATTTAAGTTGAGCCTCGGTCATCGTCTTGCTAGCATAGTGAATAGGCAAGAAGTGCTTATCATGACGTTGCCCCAAAACGGCCCCAATGGCGTAATCACTAGCATCACACATAAGCTCAAAGGGGAGGTTCCAATTGGGAGCAACAAGAATGGGAGCTTCGGTAAGTTTCCTCTTAAGGATTTCAAAGGCTCGTACACAATCTTCGTCAAAGACAAAACGTGCCTCTTTTTCAAGAAGATGTGTAATGGGTCGAGAAATCTTCGAAAAATCCTTGATGAATCGTCGATAAAAGCCCGCGTGGCCTAGGAAACTCCTAACTCCCTTGACGGTTTTGGGATGAGGTAATTTGGCGATGACGTCTACCTTAGCTTGATCTACCTCAATCCCCGCTTTCGAGACCTTGTGCCCTAAGACGATTCCACTCTTAACCATAAATGACACTTTTCCCAATTGAGCACAAGGTTGGTTTCCTCACAACGTTTTAACATTCTCTCTAGGTTCGACAAACACGAAGTGAAAGAATCACCAAACACGGAAAAGTCATCCATGAAGACTTCCATCGTCTTCTCGATCATATCATGTAAAATAGCCATCATGCATCGTTGAAAAGTTCCCGGTGCATTACAAAGTCCGAATGGCATTCTACGATAGGCAAACGTTCCATATGGACACGTAAACGTAGTTTTTTCTTGATCACGAGGATCGATGGGAATTTGGAAGTAATCGGAAAAACCATCTAGAAAGCAATAGAAATCGTTTCCCGCAAGAGGCTCCAACATTTGGTCCATGAAGGGTAAGGGAAAATGGTCTTTTCGAGTGGCTTCATTCAACTTACGATAGTCAATGCACACTCTCCATCCGGTCACGAGTCTAGTGGGAATTAACTCGTTGGCATCGTTTGGCACAACGGTCATCCCTCCCTTTTTAGGGACACAATGGATAGGACTCACCCAAGGGCTATCGGAAATAGGGTAAATCATTCCCGCGTCAAGGAGTTTAAGGACCTCCTTTTTGATGACATCGTGAATTTTGGGGTTCACCCTCCTTTGACTTTGGATTGTTGGCTTGAAATCCTCCTCCATTAAGATTTTGTGGGTACAAAACTTGGGATCGATTCCCTTAATGTCGGATAACTTCCACGCAATCGCCCCTTTGTGGTCCTTAAGAACATCGACAAGTGCGGTTTTTTCATCATTCGAAAGATCCTTCGCAATAATAACCGACAACTTGTCGTCCTCCTCCAAATAGACATATTCGAGGTGAGGAGGTAAATCTTTCAACTCGAGGATAGGTGGTTCCTCAAGTGAAGATTTGGGCTCGATACTCATAACCTCCTCGGGTGGAGGAAATGGGAAATCGTTGAGAAAATCCTTGATAATCGAGAAGTCCTCATCGTTGTCGAGGTCTTCGTCACAAGTACGTGGAACATTGCATTCTTCCAACGTAAAACCACCACCTTCAAATGGAGTGAAGGTTGGTGTCGAATTATCAAGAATTGGATCTAACATAGTGGGATTGCCACTAGTTTCTTCATCACCAAACCCTAAAACTTCTTGTGAAAATTCCTCGCAAACCACGTCGATCATATCAACGAGGTTTATGGTAGCAAAGGAATAAACATGAGAAAGTTGAGAATTTTGAGTTGCGTTTATAACAAGTTCCTCGTCGTTGAAACGTAAGGTGATCTTTCTAGCATGAACATCAATTAAAGCCATAGACGTATCTGAAAATGAACGACCTAAAATAAGAGGAACTTGAGGATCCGTGGGGATATCAACAACGATAAAGTCTACGGGATAGTGGAACTTCCCCACTTTCACAAAAACGTCTTCCGCCAAACCACATGCAAGAATCGTGGAATGGTCGGCCAACTCAATAGACATTCGTGAAGGAGTAAGATTAGGAAGATTGAGCGACTTGAAGATTGCAAGTGGCATCAAGTTAATGCTAGCACCAAGATCGGCCAAGGCATATCATTCTTCCATGTCTTGAATTGCACAAGGGATCAAAAATTTACCGGGATCACCGACTTTTTGAGGTATGCGATTAAGATAAACCGACGAACAACTAGACATTTGGTGCAATTTTTCCTTGTTGTTCAACATACTCATAAAGTTAGCGGCAAATCGAGGCATCATGACCAAAGCATCGGCGAAACTCACATTAAGGTGCAACTCACGAAACATTTTCATAAAGAGCTTAAATTGGTAGTTGTCGCGCTCTTGTCGTTTCTCCTTCCTAAGTCTCGATGGGTAAGGCAAGGGTGGTGTGGGTTGGGGCATAGGCATAGCCTTTGGAATCTCGTGTTCCAATATGGGTGATGGGTCAACCGTAGGTGTGGCATGAGCGGTACTTTGTGGGCTTGAAATATGCTCCTTTTCGACCACCACCTCGGGTTCTTCCTCAATTTCCTCCACCGTTGGAGTAATTGGTTGAGGAGTCGGTTCTTTAAGTGTCTTACCACTTCGTGTGGTATCACTTTCATCTCTCCCTTCGGGTTTGAAACGGTGTTACTAGGTAGACCACTCGAAGTAGAGGCTTTGTTCCCCATGACGGCTTCTAAAATAGCATTAAGCTTAGCATCGTGACTATTAAACTTCAAATCTTGACTAGCGGCTTTTTGGTCAATTTTTTGTTCAAGCCTAGCATGACTTTGTTCTATCTTGTTGTTTTGACCTCGAATTTGATTAGCAAAATCATTTTTCAATTCATTCCTCATGTTAAGATTTTCTTTCACAAAATTAGCCAACTCCTTGGTGTTTTTAGCCGTGTCCCTAGCTTGACTAGCCAATTGCTCTTGAATGTTTTCCAAAATCTTATCATTTGCCGTGGCGTAACTCAAAAGGTCCATTGGAAGTTCTTTTGTGTAAACATTTTGAAGACCTTGACTTGTGTTTTGAAAATTACGGTTTAGATTTTGATTTTGCAATTGGCTACTAGTTCCTTGATTCCCATAGTTGTTATTACCCTTAAAATTGTTCCTTTGATTGCTTTGGTAACCAACTTGATTGTTTCGATAATTGTTAGCATTTTGATTTGGTGGAAAACCCGGTGGAGTCAATTGATTAGTGCGAGGAACTTGACCGTTTTGGTTATAAGTTCCCGCGGCCGCGAAGGCACTCGAAGTGTTACCACCGTTGGTAATGCACTCGGAGTAATCGTGAGCTCCACCACAATACATACAAGAAACCTCAACCGCTTTAATCGTAGCGGGAGCGGGTTGTTCACCAACTTTAAACTCAATTAACAATCCTTTCAACTTATCAAAAATTTTGTTCTCCAAATTAGCCTCGATTTGGCAAGCATCAACGGTGTGTGACAATGAAGGCGAAGACGAAGTCTTACGAACACTCGACGTGCTACGAGGACTATAGACCTTAGACTTATTCTCAATGATTAACAATGCTTCCTCGACCGTCTTACACAAAAAATTACCACCCGCGGCGGCGTTAAGATAATCACGCTCATGATCGTTCAAGCCATTGTAAAACGTGTCAATTTGATGCAAGTCGGAAAAACCATGATGAGGACATTTGTGCAACATTTCCTTAAACCTATTCCAAGTCGTTGAAAAACTCTCATTATACTCTTGTGAAAACTTTGAATCTCGTTTTTCAAGTGCGTAGTCTTAGAGGGCGAAAAAAATTGGTTCACGAATTTTGAAACGAGATCCTTCCACGTCAATATAGAATTGGGTGGCTCTTTCTCTAACCAAATTTTTGCGGGCCCCGCTAAGGAATACGGAAAAAGCATCATCTTAATCGAGTCGTTAGAGACGTCCTTAAACTTGCATGTGGCGGTGAGACGATTAAATTGGCGAATGTGGTTATGAGGGTTGTCCTTTTCGTCACCTCGAAACTTGTTGTTTTGAATCATGGACAACAAACCCGTCTTAACCTCAAAATTCTCCGCAAGGATAGCGGGAATCACAATCGCTTCTCCATAACCCTCGGTGGGTGCTTGAAGCAACTCCATCATAGTTCGATTAGCCATGGGTGCTTCTTTCACTACAATGGGTTCGTCAATAGGAGACTCCTCACTAGTAGGAGTGATTGATTTGTTTCTTCGTTTACGAGCACGTCTTGCTTTAGAGCGAGTTTGCATAAACGTCACGTACAACGAGAAGGCGAGCAAAGAAGATTCTTTTTGGTGTTTTTACTTTTTCGATTTTTTTGTGGTTTTTGATTGTTTTTACTTTTTTTGGATTTTTGGAATGTATTAGTAGACACAAATCTAAAAATCTCCTCCTTAATCAAATCTCTCGATTAAAGAAGCCTCAAGGAATGAAAACGATCACGTGAAGTGAACGCTTTCGATGACTTTAGAACGATGGTGGAACACCAAATCGTTCAAGAGGGTTTAATCAATAGAAACCAAGAAAATATATATGATACTTAGTAATACTTTGGGCGGCAAAACCCTCGATTCACTCTCAAAATCAAATACGCACAAGCAAGCGGAGGAAACGAGGCGGCGCGAAGCACTTAAGAGCCTTTTTCCTTTAGGTCGTGAAATACAACCGCCTTATACCCACCTTATAGTTTGTATTATCAAGATTTAAGCTTCACGAAAGTATTTATCTATTTTTGCCTTTTTCTTTGGTTTGAGATTCGAATACAATGATTGGGTAATGACCTCCCAAGTCAAGGTTGTGATTTCTCACGTATTTGGAGTACTTGTAAATTTATTGTTCTACGTATACAGTATAGTAATAATATTCACAAAAAAACCGAAAAACGATAATACGTATTAGTAGAGTGCTACTAATACAAATACTAATTATGGCTAATATAAAAACAACAATGGTTCAACCAAAACACAACACGCCTCCCCGGCAGCGGCGCCAAAATGATGTTGGAATTTTGTACACCTTTAGGAAAAGGATGCACAAAGTAGGGCAAGTGTGCACGACGATTTAGGAAAACCGTGTGTGAATGACCCTAAGTGAGTTCGTTCTCGAGGAGGCAAGTGCGTTGTGTTAAGAGTTGATTAATGTTTGTGATTATATGATTGAGAAAGAAATGGGATTAGAAGAGAAAGACGGTTACGAAAACGGATTAAACTACGACGAAAAAGGCGAACACGTAAAACCGTAAATAGTGCCAAAATTAAAATTTTAACCTAAAAATTCCTAAAAATTACTAAAAATCCCCAATAAAATTCTAAGAGTTTACAAAAAATCCAAACTTGCTAAAACCTTTTAATTAATTAGATAATGACTTTTTAATGCTAATTAAAGCCCTAAAAATCACTTTTAATTATTAAAAAGCCTTAAACAAGATCTAATAGTTTGTAAACCTCAAAATTATCCTAATTAAGCTAAAAATATTTTTAAAAATTTTAAAACCAAATTAAACTATTTTTAAACACTTAAAAACTATTAAAAACAATTAAATCTTAAATTAATTCTAGAAATTAATTGAAAAGTCTAAAAAATATTTGAAAAGTGACAAAACTCCTTATTAACTGTACTTAACCTAGGAAAAATGAAAAAACTAGAAAAAACCAACTTTCTATTTTTAGCAATAAAATAATATTAAAATATTCAAAAAAATAAAAAGTTTGTAAATAAATTCTAAAAAATTACCAAAAATCTAGAATATTATAACTAAAACAAAAATGCAATCCAAATTTTCTGAAACCTATTTAATAATTTTATATTGAATTTTAAATTAGCTAAAAACCCTAAAATCCTATAAAATGAAAAATAAGCTAAATTGAAAACTTAAAAAGCTGTAAACCTCAAAAATATGATTAAAAACCTAAAAACTATTTTTCCATATTTTTAAATTACTTTTTTCTATTTTTAATGACTTTTTAAAATTAAAACTTAAAATAATCCTAATAAATTAATGAATAATGGGAAAAATAAACTTTTTGCTCAGAAAAATCAAACAACCTTATAAAAACCTAGGAAAAATCTTAAACAGGAAAATGCTTAAAGAAATAAGCTTGAAACAGCTTATTTAAAAGTTGTTAGCCAAATAAGCTAAAAAACAAACACCTCTTAAATATCTAATGAAATGAAGCAATAACGTAAAAAGCCATCTGGATCACTGGTTAACACGCTAGTCCTTGGAAAGCAAGGTCGCGTGTTCGAGCCCAGGCAAGGTGAGCTTTTTACAATTTTCTTTTTTTTTTTAACTTTTAACACTTAATCAAGGTACTTAATTAACTTCTAAAACACAAACACAAACCCAAAATATCAAAGATTAAGGCTTAGGAAAGCCAAAACGTGCCCAGTTATGCACTACTTTCTGATGAACACACAAGTGTTATTTCACTTGTGCAGTTTTGACAAGAGGGCTTGTCTTTGGCTTGTTTGTGGTGATTGATTGGACAAGAAAGGCACCCTTATACTCTTTTGAGTATAAGGAGTCAAGAACAAACACAAAAACAGGCAGGTTACAACACAAAATTCAAGCATACAATGCAAAAATCAAGTTGCTGTTATACTTAAGTGACTGAAGAGTATATTTAATAGTTTTACTTGCACAAAGATGATTTTTAATGGCACAAATCTTTCACACAAAGTAACCAACTAGCATTCAATCAATCACAAAGCCTCAAATGACCTAAGATCTAGCAGTTAATCAAGAATCAAGCACAAATTTTACTAAAATCAGTCACAAAGGCACTTATCTGATTTTTGACTATATGACCAAATTTTTGACATGCAAATTGTTTAAAAACTCACCCAAACTAACAAAAAAGTAGCAAACAACCTAATACTAACCTAGTGAGTGCAGTTAAACAAGATTCAAGCCAAGACTAAATCATATAAACCATATAAAGCCTTAATCCAAACACCCCTTAAACTACTGAATTTGAACTTTCCAAAGCAAATCACATAAAATCCAATCAAGTTTGATTCTAAATGATACTAACAAGCATAGCAAACACAAATGAACTAATCCCAACAACTAAACAACACTAGAACATATTTTCATTCAAATCATGCAATATCACATAAGATATAAAAATATGAAAAATGAGACAAGATTTTTACCATAAGTGACCTACATCCAGGTCCCTTAGTGACTGCAAATGTCACCTCCTTTCAGGTCCGGACCTGAGCTGGACCTTTATCAAACAAGCAAGAACCTGCTAAGATTTAAAGGAAGAACAAGCACAAGAGTATACTTTCTGATTTTTGTTACTTTCTTTTGAAACCTTTTTCAAACCACCAAACTTTAATACCAAAACTTCCTTTGAACACACTTAAAGAATCTCTAACAAAACCTGAAAACAACACTTGAAACAAGGATTTTACCAAAAATCCAAAATTTCAGAAACTTTGAAAACAAGACTTAAATTTTAAAAACTTGAAAAGTAAACAAACTTGAAATTTAAACACCAATCAAACAATGAAGATGGCTCTTTCTTCTCATCACCAAACTTTAACCTTTTTCATTCATAAAAACAGGACTTACAAAGTTGTGAAAAAAGGAGAAAAAAGAACAAAAAAATGAGACACATACGTCTCGTTATATACTACTCTTTAGAACTAACTAGAAGCTCAAAATAAAATAATACAAGAAAATCAAGTCCTAAACCCTAATGGATGGAATGCCCAATTCTGCCCTTGGTCTTTTGAATTTGAACTGGTCAATAAGCTCCCATGTGATGTTGCCAGCTTGGAAAGTTGATCTTGGACGTTCATAGAGTTCCTTTGGGAGAAAGGAATGATTTGGAGCCCTTAGATTGTTGTTCCCACTTTGTCTTCATCTTCTCATGTGATGTGGGTAGGCCGTTGAGGGGATAAAAGGTACAAGGGTCGTTTTCTGGGTGAGTTGTGGTGTTGGGAGTGGGGTTGTGAGTAAAACCCCCAAGGTAATTTGGGGTTTGGGTTAAAAATCAAGGTAATTAAAACTGGGTATGTATTAGGGTTTATCTGGATAATGGGGAAGTTTTAATCCAAATTGGGGGTGATTAAGTTTAAATTTAATGTTTAGTGGGAAAAAAGGTTGACCAATTTGACCAGGTTTATTAAATAAACCTGGTGGGTTGTGGGTTACGGGTTGGGTTATGGGTAGGGTATTTGGGTAAATGGGTGGGTAATGTGACGTGTAAGCTTCTGGTTGGAGGGTAAGGTTTGGTTGTCTTGGCAGTTTGGCCCCCTCAAGGTTCTTCTTTCTTTCATCTTGTATAAAATGGCAATAAACTCCAATTCCTTTGTAAATATCTTTGGTAATTTGGCAATTTTGGCACAAATACTTTTATAAACTTGAAACAAGGACTAAACATGCAATTTCTTCATTCTTCAAGGACTGATTTTGACATGTCTTCATACTTCAAGGACTTTGACTTGTTTGTTGACTTCTTGGAGGACCATTAATGACAATTTAGTTTTGTTGAGGGACTAAATTTGCCAATTCTTCAAAGTTAAGGGTCCTTTTTGTAATTTTGACAAACTTTAGGGACCAAACTTGTAATTATGAAGATACAAGGGTATAAAGTGTCAATTCTTCAAACTTGGAGGACCAATCTTCATAATTCTTCAAATCTTCAAGGGTTTTCTTTGGAAAATTCTTCATTAGGGCTTGGTTCATCGTGCGGCTTCGTTTCCCGTGTTCGTTTTTGCATGATTCTTGTGATCTTTTGTCATTTTCTCAATATCCGTACCTAAAATACACAAGCAACAAACACAAGCATATACTTGGGTATTTTAATGATATTTAATGCATTTTAAGCCCGATTTGGACGATGAGACTATGTATAAAAGCAGTCTCATCAAGTACTCTCATCAAGGTTCGTTCCCAATGATTCTTAAGGAAATCTCTAGAAATTCGATGCGAAGAGAGGATCTTGATAGAGATGATTGATAGTGGCACACTATGTTTACACAACTCCTTTAAATACAAAAGATTCAATTTCTTCATTGAGAACCTATCATTAACGGAAATGATATTAGTAGGTTTTTTTCGGTCTGTCGACGATGACCCAAATCGAATCAAATTCAGATGATGACCATGGAAGATTTGTGATAAAATCCATGGTGATTCTATCCCACTTCCAAGCAGGATTAATAAGCTATAGAAGCAATCCTTATGGATTTTGGCGTTCAGCCCTGACCTTCGCAAAAGTTAGATGTTTACCAACGTATGTTGCGATGTCTGCTTTCATATTTAGCCATCAGTACAACTTCTTCAAATAAGATACATTTAATCAGAAATGTCATAATAGGATACTTAATCTTATGAGATTCCAATATGACTAAATCTCAAAATCCTCCATATTTAGGCAACCACAAGTGGCCTTTTAAACATTTAACGCCATCGGCTCTCATTTCTAATGGTTCGCATTAGCCGCGAACCTCTTTTTATTATCTATATTATCCTTCTTACAAGCATCAGTTATTTCTAAATTGCTCAGGCAAATTATTCTGCACGGTCATTACTAAGGAGCACATCCTAATTGGTTCTTTATTCTTTCTACATAATGTGTCAGTATCTACATTCACCTTCCCTGATGAAATAATTATTATGACCACAATTCACTCAGAAATTCTTTCTTCATATTTTCTAAGTTTTAGTTTCGTCTCAACTATTATCATTATTAGTTTTGCTCAATCTGACGTTTAAAGCGTCGATAAATATTACTAGTAATTAAATAATAAATATTTAATTTTATGAAACGTAAACGTAAAAAGTTTTAAATTTCTCAGTTCGTCCAATTATAGAAAAATGTTCAAAAATAAATTTGAATTTAGTTAACAAGATTTTTGTTGATTTATCGAAAATAATTAATAAGATCCATAAATGTTCGAAAAAAATCTTTGTTTATACTTTGGTCAAAATTTTCTTAGTTGAAAAGCAAAAATTGTCGTTTCAAATTCCAAGTAATGGTTTAAATGGTTTCCTCAATCCCTCTTGGGTTGTCTTGAGGTATACACAAACATTTACTCCAAAGGGAGTTTAGTTAAATGATCTGGGTATGAGGGAATAATCTTGTAATAATCCTTTGATAAAATATCTGTCAAAAAGTTTTTGCACTTTCTTTTTGGTATAACCCAAAGCCTTAATGGCTCTAATCTTTGAAGAGTCAATATAGATTCCATTACCATTAATCACACGGTCAAATAATGTAAAGGATCAAGCCTTAAATCACATGTTAAATACTCAAGGTACAGGTTTTCATTGCTCGGCCAACTCAGGGCAGTCTACAAATGGTTACTAACTCCTTCTTATTCCTAGAAACAAACAGATGCTTCTTAATGATCACAAGCATGAATCTATCAAATTACAGCCTACACACGTGATTCACCAAATTTATGAATACTACATGTGCATTGGCCAGTCCAAACGACATCACATGAAACTCATAATGTTCATGACGAGTTCTGGATTTAGTGGTTGGAATAGATAATCTTCTTTGCGGACGCGAATTTGACGATAACCGTGCCATAGATCAAATTTTTGAATATACGCTATAACCTTGTAAATGATTGAACAAATCTTCCATCTTGGGAAATGGATATAAACTTTGATTGTCAATTTATTAAGTTCACGGTAATCCATAAATATAAGGAATGATAACACCATAGCTCTTCAGGATGACGAGCTAGGTAGAATAAAAGCTTTTTCCGACAACTCTCTCAGTTCCACGGTAACTCTTTTGATTCAGATGGTGCTGAAGTATAGTGCACATGCCACAGGTGTAGCACCGGGAATATAATCAATACCAAATTCAACTTGCCTTATTGGCGAAAGTCTAGGTAATTCATCACCAAATACCTCAGAAAGTCTCAGATAACAGGAACATCTTTTAATAAATTCACTTTAGGTTCTTTCTAGATTACAAGATCTATGACTAGTTCATAACCATTAATGGTATAATTTCAAGCCTAAGTGCAGGATATGGTAACCCATCGGGAATTATTTAAATCACCTTTGATAATCAACATCTTATCTTTTAGGGGAGTTCTACTCGAGTTCCCATCAATTAAGACAATGACATCATGTCATAATCAACCAATCCATTCTAATGGCACTACCAACTTTCTAGTTTTATTACCGTTGATAAGATGAGAACTTCTCAAAAGCCTAAGAATAACTCGTAACCCTTCACACTTCAAGGATATTCAGAGACATAGCTAACATTAAAAGATTAAGGTCAACGCATAATTTACGCGAGAGAATTTCAAATCAGATAAAGACGAAAACATTAACGAACATGGATATATCCATGTTTTCATGATTTGAGTACGCATTCGAAACCACCTCGGATCGTTACCCATGTCATTCAAATGGAATCTAATCAAACAAATGATAGGAACACCGATACACCCAGTCGGATATCAACACTCGATAATTAGTAAAGTTTCCAAAGAATCTTGCCATGAAACAATTGGACAAGAAGGGGATATCAATTGTCAATTAAGACAATATCCATAGATGAGTAAATTCGATTTAGAAAGTAAATGGTACTGGCACATATGTAGGTGTCCCTAACAATATGTCGCTATTTTTCACTTCTTGTAGATCTCATAAAAATTCAATCCTTCACAATTACAAAGAAAATGTGATGTTTATTAACAATTTCATGGTGACTACTAATCAGCCTTGCATGGTCCCTTCCAAATTGTACGTAGGCGCGCAACTATATACATATTTTGGATTAACAATGCAATACTATGTTCGTCAAAACTTCGTCATCATGTCTAAAATATATTTTCATGTTTAATTATGAAATATAAATGATTTTTTTTTCCGAAATCATCATTATAAAAGCATTTCCATTTATAAAATTTTTGATAAAAACTTTATTTCAACAGTAACTACTAATAATACCGGTTTAAATAACTCATATGAAAATAAGAATTTCATAATTTCCCCCAGATGGTATCGTATTACTTATAAAAACAATGAGTGATCTGCAAAAAGAGTGATGAAGAGTTGTTCACCCAGAACTAACTACAATATGCTAGGAAATGAGCTTATCCAAAAAATCATGAGGTTCGTGACCTCGATGGCACTCAGGAATATAAAGAGAAGAATCTACAACACAACTCTATCCGAAATGAGTACTTGTACAATGGTAGCATCACTAATGCGAACATTAGGAAGAAGCAAGAAAAGATAGATAACATCGATACATGCAAAATCTAGCAATCATAGGTAGTCTTTTCATTAATCACAAACAAGTCAAAAATTGTACCGTAACACATTACGTGTCGCCATGTCATACAATTCCAAGGACTCATCCTACCAACTGATGTCTCAGTTAAGTTAGGGATTTTAAAAGATACCATAGTGAATACTAATCTACAAGAGTCATTAGGTGTCCCACCTGTCCCAGAAGATCCATTTGTCCCAATTCAGACGAAGATTTCTTCAATTTATTTCTTGGACACTGGGCATCCTCGTCATTGGACAATGTCCTAGGAACAACCCTTAACACGAACCATCAATCATTTAAAAACCTTATAATTCAATCACAGGACCTAACGACTTCCTCTTAACAATCTCGTATTCCATACAAGTTAGATTTGACTTTATTCAAGTTTCAATAAGCTTATACTCAATGCGACATCCTACCTCATTCTTCAATACTTTCAACCTTATTCCTAGACCTTGAAAGGGCAATAAAAGCTTGATACGAACAACACTTAATTTCCAATCCTATAGCTCTTACAACAATAGTTATCAAATGAGTCACTAGTATGAAATGATTCACACGTTCAATTAGACTTCTCGGAAAGATACTAGTGGCATGAGGCTTTTGGGTAATGGTTCCAATGACAGCCTCAGGTGCAACATTTACCTTTTCTATTTCAATTTAAGAATTTGGTGACATCGAATCAGATGACACCTTTCTAGGTGGTAAGGTTTTGTCAAACTCCACTCTATAAGGAAAGATCATCATGACATCGATATCAGATTTAATCTCGCCAATTCTTCTTCAGGATCACAATCAGCTAATATCAACATTTCTACGAATATCAACCATTTTGTTGAGATCATAAACATCCACAACTTGGTTTAGATCTGGAATAGCTAGAATTCCTACAGAAATAACTTCGATTGATTTGCCAGGGGAGTTAGGGTTCCTTGTGACAATCTACGTCGTATAAATATCTTGTATAAGTATTAAAATAATCATCAAACAATCATGTAATCAAATTACAACATATATATATAACTCAAGTTATATATATATATATATATATATATATATATATATATATATATATATATATATATATATATATATATATATATATATATATATATATATATATATATATATATATATATATATATTAAAATAACACTTCTCAGTCTGGCCTTGTCGGTAACTCGGGAATTCTTCGGCACCGTTATAGTCAAAAGATTTTTAAACATTTTGCTCAAAATATTTATTTAAAAATATTTAGGGTTAAAAGATTTTGAAATGTTTTATTCAAAACCTTGGTTTTAAAAACCTTTCGTTCTCTATAACGAGAGCTCTGGTACCAAACTGTAACACCCCCAAATATTCATACTTTAGTTCAGCGAAAGAGTCGTTGGTGTTACGGGATAGCACATTATTCAAATCATAGATAATGCTTAAAAATTGCGTTGTTTAATAATAAAGCATTTTCCATTCATGGATATCAAATTACATAGGTCCTCAGGTCATAGTATGTCATACAAATTTACAAAACATTTGAATGGAAATTTTATTTGAATGCGGGCCATAAATTCTTGTCGCCTTCCTGAGAATTACCTTCAAGTACCTGTGATAAAACATGTTAAAAAGTCAGCGAAACGCGGAGTGAATTCATAGAGTTTAATAAAAACCATTAATATATCACCGGTATATAATTATTATCGAAAATCATTTTGTACAGATCCTTGTCGTAGGCTATAAAATAGGCCAAAGATATTTTATACAAATCTTTGTCGTAAATCATAATATAGGCTTTTGCCTTCAAAACCATTATACGAACCATTGTCACAAAACATCATACAATACGTTTCATAACGTTGTATAGAGTTAAATAAAAACCGTTATATGAAAATGGTTATATAAAACCAAAACACGAACATAATATCAGTAATAAGACCCAGTATTGCTAGTCAGGCAATATATTATAATTCAATTCGAACATCAGTATTTTCATTATTGGATTATTATAAGCCGCATGACATTGTTACCTTTATATAACATATACCAGGTAGCTAACCCGTAGTTCCTTTGCCCATCTAAAACAGCGTGTCGTCACAATAATCACGCTTATATAAATCTTATCATACATAAATTCGCTTACCACTCAATGTGGCACGACGGGGATCAACCGTCACGACGCGAACTCGGGTGATCTTCCCCAAATAGTACTATTATATGCATAAGCGTCTACCAAATCCCGGTAGTTCACAATTCATGCTAATGGGACTTTTAGTGACATAACCTAACTAATAATAATCCATTTCATTTCATTCATCGGGTCATATAATCATTCAGGTCCATATTAATAAGCATACAATCGGGACAACTGGTGTCCTATTTTTATTAAATCACGGAAACTTAGACAAATAATACTCGGTCTTAGACTCTTGTCCAATGACTTTATAAAAATAATGGTTATGTATATATGATGATATCATAAGTATGATGATGATCAAGTGGGATTTTATCTCTTCTTACAACATTATAGTTGTTATGTGTTAGTCAATTTAGACTAGTTATACTAGTTTTAACCCAATTACATATTAAGGCCCAATAAGCCCATTAAAAGTTCAATTCATTATATTAGCCCATTTATAATTTTTAATACCAGGCCTATACTCATATGTTGGGCCCAAGTGGGTTAAGCCCATGAGTAAGTCCATTAGTGTTAAGTCAAACTAGTTGGGCTAATGGTCCAATAAGGTTACTTTGGCCCATTAAGGTCCATAAGTTATAAAGCTCGGGTTTATCGGTTTTTACTTGTAAAATGTGTTTACATATCAGTATATGAGTTATAAAAATGTTACATTAGACGGGTCTGACTAAGTTTTATTTGGCGAAAACGTTAATCTTTCGGTTTTAGCCGTAAAGACGTAAAGCTTATATATACTTTTATAACTTTAGAAAACATTTGAGTTTTTACTTTTATAAAAATGTCATACTTATTTATTTTAGTATAAAACTCATTTTATAATAGTTATTATTAGTTAGTGGGTTTTATATATTTATTTTATAATAATTTTACTTGAGTGTTCTTTTTATACTATATAGTTTATTTATAAATCTGATTGTTAAAGTCCATTCCACCATTTTTGACATATCTTGAGTTCTACAAGGAGATAGAAGCTCAAATTGAATATCATAAACTAAATGAGGTGTTCTTCAAATAACTCTTTTATAGCTACTGATCAATCATCTTCTAAGTATTTTAAATAATTCGTCCAAAACAAACTATATAGATTTGTACTTCAGTAGTATTTTGATCATATCTTGCTCATTTTAATGATTCCATTGAGTGGCCAACTCACCACATATGTAAAAATCATATATCTAACTGTATATTTAATAATCCAAGCTATTTTACCTAGTGATCATATTTATACTTACTGTTTTATACAGCCTATGAATCTAACCAAGATATTTAATATTTTTACTTGTTGATTTAAGTCTTTTTAACCAAATCTATTAACACAAAATCCCCACATAATATTTTGATCATCATTCATCATCATATACATATACATCTATGAATAAAATACATGAGTACTTTTACAAAATAACAAGATGATAGGAAGAAACAATCTCTATACCACCAAAGTGATGAAAAGGTTGAGATTTTGGATGAACAAGGCTTGGTTCTTGTCACCAAATCTTTAATCTTGGCAAATGAACTTTTGGTATCTTCAAATGGATGAACACCTTCATGGAAATCAGCCCTAAAACTCATTGGAAACTCCTTTTAACATGTTATAATCACCTCCAATCTTCATCTTTTCAAGTGGTGATCAACATATGTTGATTATAGATAAAGTTTGAGGTTAAAAATTGATGAAGATGGTGTTTTAGGGTGGAGGTTGGACGGCAAGGATGGATCTAGAGAGAGAGTTGAGAGAGTTTCTTAGTTTGCATGTGTGAGAAATGGTTTATGGTTAGCTTGTTTTGTGGTTAAGTGGTTTTGGTAAGGCTTATGAGACAAGTGTCCCAAGCTTGGCTAAAAATGTGACACCAAAGGTGTTGTGTAGCTAGCTTTGGCCACCCATAGTGGGGGTGGGACAAGTGTCCCACTTGTATCATCTCCACTAATTTACGGGTACTCCTCGATTCTAGTTTCCTCGATTACGTGCCCTCGGGTTGATTTACGAAAAATGTTTTTATAAATTATGAATCTACGGCGCAAAACGATTCTAATAAAAATTGTCTCATCAAAAACGGAATTTAAAAGCGTAAGTACGTAAACCTAGGGTTTCCGGTTTAATCGTAAAAGACGCTAAATTATGCGCGTAAGTCCTAATTTCTTCTCGTAAATTTGTGAGTTTATGAACCAACACAAATTTAAATTCCAAAATAGTATTCGAGAATAAATTTATTTCCTGAAATGTCGGACTGTCACAAAAACGGTGTATGTAAACGTAAGCACATAACGAAGAGTTCTCTGGTTTAGACGTAGTCGATGCTACTTTAAGACGTAAACCCTTATTTCTTCCCAAAAGTGAGTGAGTTCATAAATTAATAATATAATAATGATTTTAAAATAATACTTGAGAATAAAATAACGACCTCAATTGTCACAGAAAGTGAATTATCAGAATCTTGAAGCTTTAAAAATTCAGCGTTAGATTTGTGACAAGAATGATTATCTACATTTTTCACAGGTTCAACAATATTCACAGAAAGATCATGCACATCATCACATATATTGACAGTAGATGTAATCTCAATAGCACATTCAATAGTAACAACTTGCATCACTTCGAGAGACACTACATGTTCCAAGAATTGGTCATATTCGGACAAAATCTTTTCTTTCTCAATTAGATGTTGCTCATAAGCATCATCCATTTCATAGAAAACATTTCGAACTTCAGCCATTTCGAAATTAAGATTATCCCCGAGATCTAGAAATCCTTCTTTAATATTGTGTACAAACGGAACAATCTCTTTCTCAAACACCGATTTCATGTGTTCGAAAGCCCATTCTCCAGCGGTTTGAGCCGTCGGAGTCGTACATTCCTTAATGACCTTTTTAATTCCGGTGAGGTATCGCCTAATCTCTTTCATGCTTAGCAATATTGTACTTACCGGTGGAAGACCCTTTGGAATTTCCTTAGGTTTATTCGGATTGACAAGTGTAGGAAATACACTAAGGCTTTCTCTAGTAGACATGTAAGTTGGTGTATGGATAAAGTCCCTTTGTATATTAAAGCGAATTCTAAAATCTGTTTTTGCATTCTCTGCATTAAGCTGTTCATAATCATACTTAGGATATGTGAAAATCACTTTTGACAAATTCTCTTCATGTAGTGACATATTCTCTGATTCATTCGAATTACCAATCGGATCTAAGACCAAACCTAGCTTTGTTGCATCATAAAGTCGCGGGTTGTGGTCAATAGCTTGCTTTACATAACCCGGGTTAAGTGGCAGGTTTGTTAGACGGGATTGAATAAATTCCTTAAAAGATGAATGAAACAAGTGTACTAGATGTGAAGCAGAGTATTGTTTTAAAAGCAAAACATTAGTCTTTTTAACTTTCTCAGACGCCTTAATTTCCGTTTCAACCCTTTTAGACTCGAGAATTTCGAAATCCGTTTGTACTTTTTGAAAATTATTAACGACGGACTCTTTTTCTTAAAGTTCTTTTGAAAGATTTGCTCTTATACTCTCAATTTCTAGCAAGTTATCCATTTGGACTTTCCTAAACCTATCAAATTCTGGATTGGTTAAGGTAGTGGTCACTGGAGTTAATTCCAAGGTTTTAACCTTTTCCTTAAACAAAGCAAGCTCGGCAGATAATGTCTGATTAACATCGAGGGTTTCAAGGATCGCATTATTCATTTGGCCAAGCATAGATGCTGACACCATAACCAAATCTTGTTGAGTAGACGAATTTGTAGACGTAATATCTCCCGGTTGTGTTTCACTCAAAGTCTAGGCACTTGCATTGATATTGCTATCATTGTTTGTCTCCTCGTTTGAATTACTAACCACCGGAGGCTGTTCCGGATACTCAGACACTTACTCAACTTGATAAGGTACAATACTAGTATCATTGGCAGTATTTGGTACCTCAGAGATTGTATCTGCCCCATAAAGTGAAAGATTTGCCATGAGAGCTGCCTTAGCGGTATTGAGGCCATCACAGTCTGAATCGTATGCATCAAGATCATCACATTGATATGCTGCATTTTTGGTAGAAGCTGATGTGAGTCCTTCAGTATCTGCAACTCCTGGATCTGCTAGAAATGCTAACTCCTCTTCATCAAGTTCTCGACCTTGTGCTTGAGCATTCACCAAGTAAATCTTTTATTGAAACCATGTACCATCTCTCTTCCTCTTTGGCTGCTTACACTCCCTAGCCATGTGTCCTTCCCTTTTGTAGTTATAGCAGATAATCATCTTCACCTTGCCACTGTTGTTTCCTCTTGGAGCTGTGTTGAATGGGCGTGCAAGAGTATTAGATGAGCTTGGTCTCCCCTGAAGTGGTTGCACGGTAACTCTACCATCTTGAATTGTTGCTTGTTGACGAGAGTTTGAAGAAGTTCTAAACTGATTGTTTGTTGGATATGGTCCTCTATAACCTGTTTTGTTCAACGTTTGAGTTATGTAGGCATACATTTGTGCTAGTACATTAGTAGGATTACCCCCTTGTCTGAACTCGAGAATTGGAACCTCATCATCACAGTAGAAAACCGGTGTTGGTGGAGCCACATATACACTTGAAGGAGTACTGACATGTTGTGAGTAGTAAGGTTGAGGAACTTCATGTTGCTGGTAAGTGATAGCAGGATTTGTTGGTGGTTGATAAGGAGAGTATGGTTGTTGAGCACGTTGTAATGATAATGCTGGTTGCTGATATTGTTGCTGATATGATGTAGGTGGCTGTGGTAGAATCGAATACTGAGGAAAGCTCGGAGTTTGATACAAGGGATAATATGAAGGTTGTTGTCCCATAGCATACGGAGAGTTGTTATATGACAAAGTTGGATGATTTGCCATTAACACCAATGGTTCGGAATAAGATCCTTGAGAGATGCGTTTCTGGATCACATGCTTCTTGTGTTGCTGCATGAAAGCATAGAGTTGATCTAAATATGAAGCGGTATTATTAGTCATAAAGTGTTTCCCCTGGAATGTATGAGAACCTATCAAACAAATCATAGAGTTGACACTCTCGTTCCTGCTTGGTGAGTGAAGTCCCTTGTAACAAAACCGTTAAGTGATCCCAAAGTTCCTTGGCTACCTGGTGTTCGCTTACCATTTGATAAATATCGGGTGGAAGAGCTTGAAGTATGGTCTGAACGGCCCTTTCATCCGCATCGGCAATGATTTGATTAGCAGCCGTTAATTCATGAAATAACCTTGGCCGAGTCACATTGTCTACAGTAACTTCTCCCCAATCGAGTGGACCTTGATCAATGGATTGAACGATAAGTCTCCCACTGGGTTTACCCATAACGTAAGTCCTCATGCGAGCTTGCCATGATTCAATTAGCTCTTTAATGAGCAACAACGGGCGGGTATCGGTACCCGAGATGATAGAAATATCGGTAAGCGATGTCATTGTCAGCATAAATGAATGAGGATTCATTTTTGCCTACTTGATGGAAAAAAAAGATTATCTTTTGATCGAGCAATGAAGTAAGGTTGTGAAAAGTGTTGTTGTTGATGTAGATTGTCTGTTGTTATAACAATGTTAAAATCCTCTAAACATCCTTGAAAAAACTTCTAAGTTAAACCAATCAGAAAACCATCTTCACTTTCGGAATAAACCACTATCTTCGGAATAACACCACTGTTTCGGATAAACAGATATATTCGGAATATACCAGTGTTTTCGGATAAAGCTCTATATTCGCAATAACTGAATATATTCAGATAAACCACTAAATTCGGAATAACTAGAATTTTCGGATAAAATTGGAATATTCTTAATAAAAGAAGTTTTCGGATAAATCAGGATATTCGGAATAATGGGATATTCGGATAAAATCTTGATTCTCGGAATAACTTGATTTTCGGATAAAACTAGAATTCGGATAATCAGTGATTTTCGGAATAACTGGATATTCGGATAACTGGATTTTCGGATAAAGGTGTGAAAGTGAGTTTTTCGGATAAACACTTTTGGTGATTTTTGGGAATAATTAACCCTGTTCCGAAGATTGACTTTCGGAATTAGAAACCCTTTTCCAAAAACGTATTTTCAGAATAAGAAACCATGTTCCGAAAATAGATGCGATCTTTATGACCCTGTAACCAAATATTGCCCAAAAACACGAAATGTTTTTGTGATTTCTACCCAAATAAGTAAACCGAATGTTTTGTTTACAACTTTAAACCATAAGATCAAAAAAAAATTCAATATTTGAGATTGATTATCCTAAAACACCCACTAACCCAATCAAAAACTAAACAACACGAATCAAATACCTTAAATCACCCCATGGCTCTTGATACCAATTGTAGAAGTATGATAATCTATGATCCTATCAAGAGGGTTGTTGTTTCTAGAGAGAGAAACTAGAGAGAGAAAGATGAGAGAAAACTATGTGTAATATTAAAAATGAATAAACAACCAACACCCCTTTCTATGAAGGAAAGGGGTTTATATACCCAAGCCTTTGTGGGCTTGGGCCTTCAACCCATGGACAAGCCCATGGGTTGGTTTGTTACTAATTTGGATACAATAAACTAACTATGAGCTAATTACATTTAATAATATTGTTGGAGTGACCGATACTTCTAATATACGTTAAAAACGTATTTCCAACAAATGGGTCAACCGTAGGTGTGGTTTGAGCGGTACTTCGTGGGATTGGGATATGCTCCTCTTCGACCACCACCTCGGGTTCTTCCTCAATTTCCTCCACCGTAGGAGTAATTGGTTGAGGAGTCGGTTCCTTAAAGGTCTTACCACTACGTGTGGTAATCACTTTCATCTCTCCCTTCGGGTTTGACACGATGTTACTAGGAAGACCACCCGAAGTAGAGGCTCTACTCATCATGATAGCATCTAAAAGTCTATTTTCCGTCTTTTTACGTTCTTCCCTATCTTGCTCTTTCTCGGCTTTTGCATTTTGCTCCAACCTAAGTAAGGTTTGTTCGATCTTATGTAGACCTTGTTCCATTTTTTGTTGGTTTTGTTGGAGCCGAACCACATTCCCTTCCAATTTGTTACTTTGAGTTTTAAACTTAGTCCTTAGGTTACTAACATCATTTGCCATGTTCGTGTACCTATCATCATTAGCCTTGAAATAGTTCAAAATCTCCGTTGGAATGTCTTTTGAAAATGAATTTGAAAGCCCATGATTAACATTTTGGAAATCACGATTTTGATTTTGTTTTTGCACTTGACTACTAGTCCCTTGATTCCCATAATTGTTGTTGTTACCCTTATAGTTGTTCTTGTAACCACCTTGATTGTTTCGATAAGTGTTTAGCATTTTGATTTGGTGCAAATCTCGGTGGAGTCAATTGATTAGAGCGGGTAACTTGACCGTTTTGGTTATAAGTTCCCGTGGCCGCGTAGGCACTCGAAGTGTTACCACCGTTGGTAATGCACTCGGAGAAATCATGACCTCCACCATAATACATACAAGAAACCTCAACCGCTATAGCTGTAGCGGGAGTGGGTTGTTCACCAACTCTGAACTCAATTAACAATCCTTTAAGCTTATCAAATATCCTGTTCTCCAAATTAGCCTCGACTTGGCAAGCATCAATGGTTTGTGACAATGAAGGCGAAGGCGAAGACGAAGCCTTATGAATACTCGATTTGCTACGAGGACTATAGACCTTAGACCGATTCTCAATTATCAACAACGCTTCCTCGACCGTTTTACACAAAAATTACCACCCGCGGAGGCATTAAGATAATCACGCTGATGATCGTTCAAGCCATTGTAAAACGTGTCAATTTGATGCAAGTCAGAAAAACCATGATGAGGACATTCATGAAAAATTTCCTTAAACTGATTCCAAGCCGTTGAAAAACTCTCATTATACTCTTGTGATAACTTTGAAATCTCGTTTTTAAAATGCGTAGTCTTAGAGGGCGGAAAAAAATTGGTTCACGAACTTCGAAACGAGATCCTTCCACGTCAATATAGAATTGGGTGGCTCTTTCTCTAACCAAATTTTTGCGGGCCCCGCTAAGGAATACGGAAATAACATCATCTTAATCGAGTCGTTTGAGACGTTCTTAAACTTGCAAGTGGCGGTAAGACGATTGAATTGGCGGATTCGTTATGAGGATTGTCGTTTTCGTCACTACGAAATTTGTTGTTTTGGATCATGGACAATAAACCCGTCTTAACTTCAAAATTCTCCGCAAGGATGGCGGGAATCACAATCGATTCTCCATAACCCTCGGTGGGTGCGTGAAGCAACTCCATCATAGTACGATTAGCCATGGTTGCTTCTTGTTCTACGATGGGTTTGTCAATAGGAGAATTTCGGTTTCTACGTTTACGTGCACGTCTTGCTTGGTTACGAGTTTGCATAAACGTCACGTACAACGTGGGGATGAGCAAAGAAGATTCTTTTGGGTGTTTTTACTTTTTCAATTTTTTTGTGCTTTTGATTGTTTTTACTTTTTTTTTGGATTTTTGTGATGTATTACGTATACACAAATCTACAAATCTCTCCTCAAATCAAATCTCTCGATTAAAGGAGCCTCAAGGAATAAAAACGATCACGTGAAGTGAACGCCTTCGATGAATTTAGAACGTTGGTGGAACACCAAAACGTTCAAGAGGGTTTAATCTTTGAAACCAAGAAAATATATAGATACGTAGATAATACTTTGGTTGGCAAACCCTCGATTAGCCCTTTTTCTCTTAACACTCACAAGCAAGCGGGGGAAACGAGGCGGCGCTAAGCACTTAAGAGCCTTTTTCCCTTAGATCGTGAAATACAACCGCCTTATACCCACCTTATAGTTTGTGTTAATTAAAATCAAGCTTCTCGAAAGTAATTATCTATTTTCCCTTTTTTCTTTGTTTGAGATTCGAATACAATGATTGAGTGATGAAATCCCAATCAAGGTTGTGTTTTCACACTTTTGGAGTACTTGAATTTATTGGGATACGTATACAATATAGTAATATTTCACACAAAAAACGAAAACCGATAATACGTGTGCTTAGAGTTCTAAAACATACAATTACTATTTATGGATAATATAAAAAAAAAATTTGTTCAAATCAAAACACAACACGCATCCCCGACAGCGGCGCCAAAATGATAATCGTAGATTTACGTCTTTTAGGAAAAAGAAAGTAATTAGGGTAAGTACGACGATTTAGGAAAACCGTTCACAAATGACCAAAGGTGAGTTCGTTCTCAAGGAGGCTTGTGTGTTGTACGTTAAGACTTGATTAAATGTTTGTGATTAAAATTGATGAAAGAAAATGAGAAAGAAAATGATGACGATTACGAATAAAATTAAATTACGACGAATAACGTAAACGTAAAACCGTGAAATGTGACGAAATTTAAAGATTACCCTAAAAAATACTAGAAAATCACAATAAATCCTAAAAAATGCAATTAGAGTTTACGAAAAATCAAAACTTACTCAAACCTTTTATTTAATTAAATAATAATTTTTTAATGCTAATTAAAACCCTAAAAATCAATTTAATTAATAAAAAGCCCAAAATAAGAATTGTCAATTTGTAAAACTCATAAATAACTTAATTAAACTAAAAACTATTTTTGAAAAATTTAAAACTAACTATTTAAAATGATTAAAAATTAAAATTAAATATTAAGATAATATTAAAAATTCAAAATTTATAAAAAATTCTAAAAACTTGCAAACTACTTTATTTTGACTTAAATAAACTAGAAATGAAAGTGAAATATCCAAATTACCCCTAATAGGTCTCCAAATGGGCCAAAACTTAAAACAGTCCAAGCTTAATGGGCTTTTTGGCCCAATAAGCAAAAAGTTAACCAAATAAGCTGAAAAGTTCTAGTCTAGCTGAAAATCAAGTTTTAAACAAAAAACTCTAAAGGCCCAAAAGCTGAATCAGTGCTTATCACAGCTTAATAAGCAAACAGCTTATTCTCAATGGGCTTTTTGGCCCATTAAGCCATAAGCTAATGTCATAAGCTGAAATTTGACACACATCCTTCTAATGAGATTATAAAGCTGTTTGTCAAAAGAATTTTTGAATAAGCCCAAGAAATAAGTCTGAAATAAGCAAAAGCTCTCTACACAAAACGACAAAATAGTCATTTTCGAGGTCTAGACCACTTCAAAGGCTGATTCAAGTTGCAAAAGCTTTGCAATGACTTATTTAAGCACAATGATAAAAAAGATTTCAAATAAGCACACTGAATAAGCTGGAAAAAATAATAAGCTGTTTTTGAAAAAGACAAAATAGTCGTTTTCTAGTCAAACCAAAAAGTCAAAGGCTAAAAAGCTCCAGATTAGTCAAATGGGTCAAATAACAAAGATTGATTATCAATTCTAAGTTGTTGCACGTTTAAATAAACTAATATGGCTTATAAATAAGCTGATGAACAAAATACACTAGCAGTGGCTAGTAGCAGTGGGAAAGGGTTCCCCACTGCTTTGACTATTTGACCTGCTTATATAGAGAGATTTACTTGGTATTGTTGGACAAAAAAGGCACTCTTACAACCAGTAGGTTGTAAGGAGTCACAAACAAGCAAAAAACTCAAATCCAACCAGCCAAATAGTGTAGTTAATTCAATTAATGCTCAGATGTCAAACAGACATGAACAATAACCAGTAATGGAAGAAATAAGCAAAATTAGCAAGATTAAGCCAACCAGAATTCACCAAAAGCATATAACAACTCAAATAAACTTATTTAAACACAAATCAACTAGTTTCATTCACTGAATCCAAGATTAGATCTAGTTTAAAGCTTATATGAAGTTACTGATATACTGATGAACACAAACACCCTACTTGCTGAACTACTTAACCACAAATCCAATTTCAAGGCCTTAGATCTACTTATCAGGTTGCATAAACTTGGTTTTAGCACTTGTTTACCCTAGTCTAACATAAAGTCTAGGTTTCCACAAGATTATAGTTTAAAACAACAAGAAACAAATATTTTATAGCCAATTGTTTGATTTATGTGTTAAAAACCACAAAGCACACAGGAAAACTTTTAACTATATTGTCTAAACAAGAACAAACACAAACCAAGCCCTAACACTAACTAAATTTTACCCAAACCCTGAACATGCAGTAAACCCAAACACCCCTTTAACTTTTTAAATCAATATTTAACAAATAAAATGTGATTTTTAGGTTTAACCAAACTCAAACAAGCATCAATACAACATTCTTATCAAGTAAGAACAAGATTACATGCATCAAATAGCGCCAAATATCAGCAGGAACCAAAAATCACTTAGAACCAATTTTTTTAACATATTTTAGGGAGTAAAAGCTCAAACCTCGTGAATGTGCATCCACACTCACGGATTTATAGCTTATGTGCCTAGCTAAACAAGGCACAAGCTTCCAGTAACACTACTAAGAAGAACAATGTAAGATCAAACAGATTATATGAAAAGATTAAAAATGGAAAAATGAAACAGATTAATCCAAGTTTGTACCCCACTCCTTGATCCTTCCCAAACCACAAGCTTCACAGAACCTTGATAATCTTCTTATCAGGGTACTATGATCAACTTATGATCTAAAAAGTTCAAGTTTTTAAACAACACTTAGAAAAAATCAGGTTTTGGAAAAACTTTCACAATAACTTGCAGAATACTAAAAACCAATCCTTGAAACTTTAGAATCACAAACAAGAAATATAAACATGAAATATAAATGGTTGGCACTTGGAATTCGTCACAAAATCAAACACTTTTTCATTCACTATGAAACAAGGCTTTACAGATTTTTTACCAAAGAAAACCAAGAACAAGAACTAATGAAATGACTAACACCCTTTATATAGACAGGGTTACAAGAGTCCTACGAAGCTGAAAAACTAAAAACCCTAAGTGGTGGCCTTCCAAAATTTCCCCTTGAATTTTGAATATTGCTTGAACATGTGACGTTTCTTGGCTGTTTGTGAAGCTGTAAAGTAGGTGCCAGTTCATCCAAAGGCTCCAAATGAGCTTAATATTGAAGCAAGGTTGTGGGACGTTGATTCCACTGGCGAGTTTTGTACTCTTCTCTAAAGCATGTAGGAGGGCATATCCCATGTGAGCCAAGGAGTGGTGAGGTGTCATGTTTAATGGTTGGGTTATGTTTAGCATGACCTTAATCAATATTCTGGACAAGATTAAGTTGTAATTAAAAGTAATTAGCAAAAGCCCAATTCATGTTCTTCACGTGAATAGTGGGGTTTGATATGTTTTGGGTTTTATATATTGTGTTTAGCGCGAGTTTAAACTAATTAATATAATTAGTTTAAACCGCTGAGAGTGGATGTGTGATGTGGCAAAGGGATGGATGGTGATTGGTTGGTTTGAGATAGTGGGGCACGTGGCAGGCCAGGATAGGTCTAGGTGTCTTAGGTTGTCTTGGTAATTTTAACCCTCTCATTTCCTTCTTGTTTGAATTTCAGGTTTTCAGCATACAAACTTGATTTCCTTTGTAAACAAAGTTTTGTTTTTCACACTTTTGCCACAAAAACTTTTCAAAGGGTTTTCAAAGGACTTGTTTTGTAACATCTTGAAATTTGAAGGGTTGTTTTTGACATATCTTCAATCTTCAAGGTCTTCACTTGTATTCTTGTCTTCATGGAGGACTAAAAGTGCCAAGTCTTCAATTTTGAAGGACCATTCTTGCCAGTTCTTTAAAGTTGAGGGTCCTTTTTGTAATTTTGACAAACTTTAAGGACCAAACTTGTAATTACGAATATACAAGGGTTTATAGTGCCAATTATTCAATAATTAAGGACCCTTCTTGTACAATCTTCAATTCTTCAAGGTTTTTTCTTGGAAAATCAGCTCTAGGGCTCGGTTCATTGTGCGGCTTCTTTTTTCGTGTTCGTTTTTGCTTGTTTCTTGTGATCTTTTGTCGTTTTCTCAATATCCGTACCTAAAATACACATTGAACAAACACAAGCATATATTTGGCACTTTTTATGATATTTCAACCATTTTAAGCCCGTTTTGGACGATGAGACTATGTATAAGAGCAGTCTCATCAGTAACCATTAAAGCGGTTGAAGAATGAAAAAGAATTGTAAAGATAAAGGGTGTAAAGAAAGAAGCCCTCCTTACAAACTTAGGTAGTAACTCGGGTAACGCCTTGTTTGGAGTGACCTCCCTTAGGGGGATATTATTGGAAATACGTTTTACGTATTAGAAAGGATCGGTCACTCCAACAATAGATTAAGTGATAGCTAGTAGTTTAGTACTATTAAGTTAAGTAAACAAGGCCATGCCTAGCCCATGAGATGTATGAGGCCGGCGGCCCATTATGTAAGCCCAAGCCTATCACAAGGCTTGGGTATATAAACCCTCTCCTTAGTTGGAGAGGGTGTTGGTTCACATTAATTTCACATAGTAGAAAGTGTTTTCTATATACTTTCTCTCACTAAGTGTGTGTGTTCTTACCATATTTCTATCTCTTTCTCTCTCTAGACTAAGCATAGATTTACAATATCCTACAATTGTGTCCCTAAAAAGGGAGGAATGACCGTTGTGCCAAACGATGACAACGAGTTAATTCCAACTCGACTCGTGACCGGTTGGAGGGTGTGTATTGACTATCGTAAGTTAAATGACGCCACTCGTAAAGACCATTTTCCCTTGCCCTTCATGGATCAAATGTTGGAGCGTCTTGCGGGAAACTATTTCTATTACTTTTTAGATGGTTTTTCTGGTTACTTTCAAATCCCCATCGATCCTCGTGATCAAGAAAAAACTACGTTTACGTGTCCATATGGAACTTTTGCCTATCGTAGAATGCCATTCGGACTTTGCAATGCACCGGGAACCTTTCAAAGGTGCATGATGGCTATTTTTCATGACATGATCGAGAAGACGATGGAAGTTTTCATGGATGACTTTTCCGTGTTTGGTAGTTCGTTCACTTCGTGTTTAGGAAATTTGGAGAAAATGTTGAAATGTTGTGAGGAAACCAACCTTGTGCTCAATTGGGAAAAATGTCATTTTACGTGTAAAGAATGAATCGTCTTAGGGCACAAGGTCTCGAAAGCGGGGATTAAGGTAGACAAAGCTAAGATAGACGTCATCGCCAAATTACCTCATTCCAAAACCGTCAAGGGAGTTAGGAGTTTCATAGGCCACGCGGGCTTTTATCGTTGCTTCATCAAAGATTTTTCAAAGATATCTCGACCCATTACACACCTCCTCGAAAAAGATGCTCCTTTCGTCTTTAACGAATATTGTGTTCGAGCCTTTGAAATTCTTAAAAGGAAACTTACTGAAGCTCCCATTTTTGTTGCTCCAAACTGGAACCTCCCCTTTGAACTAATGTGTGATGCAAGTGATTATGCTATTGGGGCCGTTTTAGGGCAACGTCATGATAAGCATTTCTTGCCTATTCATTGTTTTTTTTACCAAAGGTAAATTGCATTAAAACATACAAATGTCAAAAAGTACAATGACTAAGAAGCAAGGACAAACCCCTAAAATTTTAGCTTTGGCAACAAAAAACTAATGGCAATGGACAATTCCCATGCTCATATCAACAAGGTACTAATACAAAAAAGCAACTAAATCCAATGTAGAAAAAGCTGCTAAATCCCAACAAACGTTGATCCCTATTGATGAAGATCAAGCTCCTGCCCTTCAATGGCACACCAAAAAGATCCAAAACTTAGTTCAATTAAGAGTCTTACTTCAGAATCCATGGCAGCCCTTAGTACAATCCACAAAGGGAAAATAACAAGAACAACGAATCCATCCCAATAGAACCTCTAACAAAAACTAAGTATAAGGAAGCAAGCCACAATAAACCTGCATAATCACCATCTGAACAAGCAGAATACTAAGAGAGGTGCTAGTGTAGCACATCATATCTATTGCCTCCTCAAAACCCCCTTCTATGTAAAACCCAGTGGGAAAGAGTACAACAAAATATGAATCCTCTCACATGATGTAATAACCTATATATCTATTGGCTCGACAATAAACAGATACAAGGTTAAATAAAATCATAAGGGAGGACTAAGCATAAAAAAATTGGTTTGGCAACTAAAATATTGTTCAAATAGGTAGAACAAGGGAGAAATGTACCATACCAAGCATAGACGGCACATCTTTCAGCACGCTCTAGATGGCATAGCACACTCCCCCATATACTACCCATAAGACCACTAATAGCACATCAAACCTCCATATCAAACAATCCAGAAAAGTCCTCCCCCAAGCTCCCTAAAGATAAGAGCTAAAACAAAACAAAAAGTTAGATAACAAGGTATAAATACCATATCAGATCTTACCAAAAGGGAAAACCAAAAGAACTCCACCAAACTTTAAAAGCAAGGCAGCAGCTACAGGTCATCACATAAAAGTAACAACCTGGCACAATAGAGATCTGAAACCACCTTCTATTGCATTCCCGAAAACCCGTCCCATTGTACGACCCCCAAATTTATACGATTCAATACAGCGGAAGACTCGTTGGTGTTACGGGATAGCACATTACTCACATCATAGACAACACATAAAAATCGTGTTGTTTAATAATAAAGCATTTCCGTTCATAAATATCAAATTTACATAGGTCCCAAGTCATAATCATTTCATACAATTTTACAAAAGATTTGAATGGAAATTGTTATTTAAGTGCGGGCCATGAATTCTTGTTGTCTTCCCGAGAATTACCTTCAAGTACCTGAGATAAAACATGTTAAAAGAAAAGGTCAGCGATAACGCCGAGTGAATTCATAGAGTTTAATAAAATCCATCAATATAACATCGGTATAAAATTTATTACCGAAAATCATTTTGTACAAATCATTGTAATAGGCCATAAAATAGCAAAAGTCATTTTATAAAAATCCTTATCAAAATCGTAATATAGGCTTTCGCCTTCAAAATCATTATACGAACCATTGTCGTTAAAAACATCATACAAGACGTTTTATAACGTTGTATAGAACCATTATATGAATATGGTTATATAAAACCAAAACACGAACATAAAATCAATAATAAGACCCCATATTGCTAGTCAGGCGATACATCGTAATTCGGTACGTATAGCAGTATTTCGTTAATTGGATTATTATAAGCCGCATGACATTGTTACCTTACTACAACAAACAACGGGTAGCTAGCCCGAAACTCAATTTGCCCATCTAAATTAGCGTGTCGTCACAATAATCACGCTTGTGTAAATCTTCTCATACATAAATTCGCTTACCAATCAATGTGGCACGACGGGGATCAACAGTCAAGGCGCGAACTGGGGTGATCGTCCCCAAATAGTACTATTATATGCATAAGCGTCTACCAAATCCCAGTAGTTCACAATTCATGCTAATGGGACTTCTAGTGACATAACCTAACTTTAATAATCCATTTCATTTCATCTATCGGGTCATTTAATCATTCATCGGGTCATACAATCATTCGGGTCAAAATCAATAAACAAACAATCGGGACAAATGGTGTCCTATTTTATAAAAACTAACATGTTATCTCCCTCGCGGGTTTATAAAACATTTCATAAAAACATTTAAAAGAGTGCGAGGCTATGAACTCATGTTGATGTGGGAAGGCGGGGTATCGGCAATTCGGACGTACGGTACGTGCTTCAATCACGAAAACCTAGACAAATAATACTCGTCTTAGACTCTTGTCCAATGACTTTATAAAAATAACGATTATGTATACATATGATGATTTTATATATATGATGATCAAGTGGGTTTACATATTCTCTTTTACTCATTTTAGTGTTTATGTATTGGTAACTTCTTACTAGTTTACTAGTTTTACCTATTTACATGTTTTAGGTCCAATAAGCCTATTATAAGTTCATTAACTTATATTAATCCATTTCATACTTGTATTATCAGTATTTATACATTACATGTTGGGCCCAAATGGGTTAAGCCCAATAAATAAGTTTATAAGTGTTTTAGCCCATTTTGTTATATTATTAATCTAATAACGTTAACTTAGCCCGTTAATGTCCGTATGTTATATAGTTCGGGTTTTTATCGGTTTTTACTTGTTATATATGTTTATATATCATTATATGAGTTTATAAAAGTTTACATTAGACGGGTCCAACCGTCTAAGTTTTATTTATCAAAAACGCTAATTTTACGGTAATAGCCGAAAAAGTCGTAAAAATCATGTTTATAGTTTTTATAACTTATAAATCTTATTCAACTACCATTTTTATAAAGAGTCCATTTATTTAACCTTATACATATCTATATAAATGAAATTTATAAGTTAGTGAGTTTTCATGTGTATATATTTTATAAATATATAAGTGAGTGCTTATATTATATAAGTTTTTATTATACAAATCTGATTTTAAATTTTATTTTCACCAAAACAGCCATATCTAGAGTTCTATATGGTGATATAAGTCCAAATTTTTATGGCATAAACTAAATGATATGTGCTCCATTTAACTCTTCTATGGCTACTGTTGAATCAGCCTCTAAGTATTTTATAAAAATCGTCCAAAACAGCCTATGCAGTTTTGCACTCTAAACTTGTTTTGATCATATCTCACTCATTATAATGATTCCATTGTATGGCCAACTCTCACATGTGTACAAGACTCATAGCTTACTGTATATAAATTCATCTATACCATTTTATCAGTTCATCATATGGTTATTTACTGTTTTTATACAGCCTACTAATTTAAGCAAGATTAACCACTTTTACATATAGTTTTTCATCTTTTTACCCATGATTATCAACACCAAATCCCCACACAATATTTTTATCATCATATATTCATCATATACATATACAATAGGAAAGAAAATACATGATTACATAATCAAAATAACAAGAGGATGGGAAGAACAATCTTTATACCACCATGATGATGTAGGTTGTGATCAAGACATGGATTTTGATCACACAACTTGTGATAAGCCAATATCATCTTCAAGTCCACCAATCTTTAAGAACTCCTTGTGGAAAATGAGTCCTAAGACTCCATAGAAACTCTTCTTTGGATGTTATAATCACCACCAATCAATAGGGCTTCAAAAGGGCATCATCATATGTGTAAATAACATAGGATTCATGGATGAATTTTGATCAATGGTGGTGGTTTAAGGGTGAAGTGGGACGACATCTAGAGGGAGATGAGAGAAAGATGAAGTTGTTTTGCATGTATGAAATGGAAGGATTAGTTTAGCTAGTGGTTTTGTGGGAAGAGTAGCTTCAAAGTGAAGCTAATGTTACAAGTGTTAGCTAAGTTGGTGTAAGGATGCCACAACTTTGATGTGGTGTCCTCCTTTGGGCCGTCCCTTTGTAGTGGGCTGGGATAAACTAGTTTTGTCCCATCCCGCTAATTTACGGGTATTACTCGATTCTAGTTTCCTCGATTTGTGTGCCCTCGGTTCGTTTTATAAAAAACGTTTTTATAAATTATGAATTAACGACACAAAACGAATCTAATAAAAATTGTTTCATTAAAAACGGAGTTCGAAAACGTAAATACGTAATCCTAAGGTTTCCGGTTTAGTCGTAAAGGTCGTTAAATTATAATCGTAAGTCCTAATCTCTTCTCGTAAATTTGTGAGTTTATGAACCAACACAAATTTAAAATTCCAAAATAATATTCACGGATAAATTTATTTTCTGAAATGTCGGACTGTCACCAAAGACGGTGTATGTAAACGTAAGCACGTAACGTAGAATCCTCCGATTTAGACGTAGTCGATGCTACTTCAAGACGTAAATCCAAATTTCTTCCCAAAAATAAGTGAGTTCATAATATTACATTAAAATAATATTTTTAAATAATATTTAAGAATAAAATATCAACCATAAATTGACGGATTGTCACAGCATTTACCCCTAAACAGGATCTTTGTCCTCAAAGATCATCTTACTACTCGCTTCTTATAGAGTAAAAGCCATGTGGGTATTTCCTCCACATTCGGTCTTTTCTCACAAGTGTAATCCATTACAATACGCGAGTTTCATCAAACATAACTACGGGAATAAGATCAGGCTTATTGTTGACTTACTTTCTCTATCCATGGTGTTCACGGGTTTTTGATGAATGCAACTTTTCGCCGATCTAATCTTCATTAAGGAATAGTCAGATTTTCACTTGATAGGCATTTTATCAAGTTCGATATACGAAACATAATTCACGCAGCTCTTGAAGTCCTAGGGTAGATCCAGCTTATATGCCTTTCATACCAACTTTTACATCATCTCTATGGTCCCATACAACGGGGATTTATATCCCATGATCTTTCAAATCATCTATTCATTTTCCATGGTTAAAAATTTTGGCATAACTTCGCTACCCACCTGGCACTTCAAGATCTACATTTCATATTCACATAACTTCCTGCCCACTACCGGCAGTCAATAATCAAATCCTAATTTCAACAATCATTTCAGGTCTCGCTGGTCATGTATTTTGTAAGGTTAGGTTCGCCATCATAGGAAACCTTAAACCTAAAACACATGTCCAACTCACAATGGGTGTATGTCGGGTGTCTTCATCTTAACTCCTGCTTACAGATGCTCTAATATTTAGATCCTAACAAGATTCGATCTGGATCCTAATACGATGATTATCAATGATAATCTTTCCAATGGAAAGCGATTATACGGTTTATTACCAAAGGTCAATCATTCAAGCATAAAACAACACTTTTAGTGTTTTGTATCATTACTTTACCTCGTCCCTTCGATTGGGGTGGTAAACAGTACTTCTCATCAAGATTCATTCTCAATGACTTCTGAGCAAATCTCTAGAAATTCAATGCGAAACGAGGATCTTGATAGAGATGATCGATACAGGCACACCATGTTTACACAACTCCTTTAAATACAAAAGAGTCAATTTCTTCATCAAGAATCTATCATTAACAGGAATGATATTAGTAGATTTGGTTAGTCTGTCGACGATGACTCAAATCAAATCAAATTCAGATGATGACCTTTGTAATAGCTAAACGTTTACTAATGTATGAGGCGATGCCTGCCTTCATAATTTGCCATCAGTACAACTTCTTCATATAAACATACATTTAGTCAAAAATGACAGGAATAGAATACTTATACTTACGAGATTCCAACATAACTAAATCTCTAAATATCCATATCTAGGCAACCACAAGTGGCCTTTTAAACATTTAACGTCATCGGTTCTTATTACTAATGGTTCACATTAGCCGGGAACCCCTTTTATTATCTATATTATCCTTTTTATAAGCATCGACTATATTTTAAATTGTTCGGCAATTTATTTTACACCGTCATTACTAAGGAACACATCTTAATTGGTTCTTTATATTTTCTACATAATGTGTCAGTAATTACGTTCACCTTCCTTCATATTTTCTAAGTTTCAGTTTCGTTTCAACTATCATTTTTATCAGTTTTGCTTAATCCGACGTTTAAAGAGTCGATAATGATTACAACTAATTAAATAATAAATATTTAATTTTTATGAAACATAACGTAAAAATTTTAATTTTTCTTAGTTCGACCAGTTATAAAAATGTTCAAAATAAATTTGAATTTAATTAACAAGACTTTTTGTTGATTTATCGAAAATAATTAAAATAATTAATAAAATCCGTAAATGTTCGAAAAACCTTCGTTTATTCTTTGGTAAAAATTTTCTTAGTTGAAAAGCAAAAATTGTCATTTCAAATTTTAAGTCATGGTTTAACGGTTTCCTCAATTCCTCTTAGGTTGTCTTGAGGTATACACGAACATTTACCCCTAAACAGGAGTTTAGTTAAATGATTTGTGTATAAGGGAATAATCCCTCAAAAGTTCTTTTCGATAAAACATTTGTCAAAACACTTTTGCACTCTCTTTTTGGTAAAACCCAAAGTCTTAAAAGGGCTCTTAATTTTTAAAGAGTCAATATATTCCATTATCTATTACTCACACGATCAATTAATATAAAGGATTTAGTCTTTAATCACATGTTAAACATTTAAGGTACAGGTTTTCATTGTTTGGCCAATTTAGGGCAGTCTATAACTAATTATTAACTCATTCTTATTCTTATAAATAAACAAATAAATGGTCCTTAATGATCGCAAGTATGAATTTATCAAATTACAGCCTACACACGTGATTCACCAAATTTATGGATGCTACGTGTGTATTAGTCAATCCAAACGACATCACGTGAAACTCATAATGTTCATTACAAGTACCGGATGTAGTGATTGGAATAGATAATCTTTTTCGAGGATGCGAAATTGATGATAACCATGCCGAGGATCAAAATTTTTAGAACATACACTAGAACCTTGTAAATGATCGAACAAATCTATCATCTTGGGTAATGGATATCAATTTCGATCGTCAATTTACTTAGTTCACGGTAATCAATAAACATAAGGAATGGTAACACCATAGCTCTTCATGATGACGAGCTTGGTAGAATAAAAGTCTTCTCCGACATCTCTCTCAGTTGCATGGTAATTCTTTCGATTCAGATGGTGCTGATGTACAGTGCACATGCCACATGTGCAGCACCGGGAATATAATATTTACCAAATTTAACTTGCCTTAATGGCGAAAGTCTAGGTAATTCACCAACAATACTTCCTAAAGTTTCAAATAGCAGGAACATCTTTTAATAAAGTCATATTAGGTTCTTTCTAGATTATAATATTTATAACTAATTCACAACCATTCACGGTATAACTTTAAGTCTAAATGCAGGATATGGTCATCCATCAAGAATTATTTAGATCACTTTTGATAATCAACATCTTATCTTTTAGGGGAATTCTACTCGAGTTCCCATCGATTAAGACAATGTCGTCATGTCATAATCAATCAATCTATTCTACTGGCACTATCAACTTTTCAGTTTTATTGCCGTCGATAAGATGTGAACTTCTCAAAAGACTAATAATAACTCATAATCCTTCACAAATTCAAGGATATATGGAGACATAACTAACCTTAAAAGAGTAAGGCTAACGCATAATCTACGCGAGAGAATTTCAAATCAGATACAGACGAAAACATTTAACGAATATGAATATATCCCATGTTTTCATAATTTGAGTACGCATTCGAAAGTTCCTCGGATCGTTACCCATGTCATTCAAATGAAATCAAATCAAAAGAAATGATAGGAACGTCTATATATCCAGTCGGGTATCAACACTCGGTAATCAGATACTTTTCCTATGAATCTCACCACAGGAGAATTGGACAAGAAGGAAATATCAATTGTCAAATAAGACAAATTCCACAGATTAGTAAATTCGACTCAGAAGAATAGATGCTACAGGCACATATGTAGGTGTCCCTAACACTATGTCCCTATTTTTCACTTCTTGCAGATCTCATAAAATTTAATCTTTCATAACTTCAATGAAAATGTAGTGTTTATTAATCAATTTTATGGTGACTACTAATCAGCCTTGCATGGTCACTTCCAAATTGTATGTAGGCGCGCAACTATATACAATTTCAAGATTAACGATGCAATACTCAGTTCGTCATAATTTTATCATCATGTTTATAATAAAAACATTTTCATGCTTAATTCTTAAATAAGAATCAAAAATAAATTTACAAAGATTTTCTTTGTTATGAAAACAATTAAGTTTTCCAAGGTGTTTTATAAACAGCTTCATTTTGATAACGATCACTTATAAATCTCACTTTGAATAATCCTTATAGTGATGAAAACTCAATTTTTCTCAAGGGATAGTGTTTTAACGTTATAAAAACAATGTGTGATCTGCAAAAGAGTGATGAAGAGTTCTTCACCAAGAACTAACTACAATATAATAGGAAATGAGCTTAGCCAATTAATCATGAGGTTCATGACCTCGATGGCACTCAAAAAGAATAATCCACAATGTAACTCAAATCGAGATGAGTACTTGCTCAATGGTTGCATCACTGATGCGAACATTAGGAAGAAGCAAGAAAAGATAGATAACATCGATACATGTAGGATTTAGCAATCAAAGGTAGTCTTTTTCATTAATCACAAACAAGTTAAAATTGTACCGTAACACATTACGTGTCACTATGTCATACAATTCCAAGAACTCATCCTACCAACTGATGTCTCAGTTAAGTTAGGGATTTTTAAAAGATACCACAATGAATACTAATCTACAAGGGTCATTAGTTGTCCCACCTGTCCTGGAAGATCCACCGGTCCCAATTCAGAAGAAGATTTCTTCAATTTATTTATTAGACACTAGGCATCCTCAGCATTGGACAATGGCCTAGGAACAACCCTTAACACAAACTAACAATCATTTAAAACCTTATAATTCAATCACGGGACTTAACGACTTCTATTAACAATCTCATATTCCATACGGGTTAAATTTTACTTTATTCAAGTTTCAACCAAATCATACTCAATGTGATATCCTACATCATTCTCCAATACTTTCAACCTTATTCATAAACCTTAATAGGGCAATAAAAGCTCGATATGAACAACACTTAATTTCCATTCCTATAGCTCTTTCATCAATAGTTATCAAATGAGTCACTAGTATGAGATGACTCATACATTCAATTAGACTTCTCGGAAAGGTATTAGTGGCATGAGGCTTTTGGGTAATGGTTCCAATGACAGCCTCAAGTGCAACATTCACCCTTTCGATTTCAATTTAAGAATTTGGTGACAACAAATCAGATGAAATCTTTCTAGGTGGTAACGTTTTGTCAAACTCCACTCTATAAAGAAAGATCGTCATGACATCGATATCAGTTTTAATCTCGCCAATTCTTCTTCAATATCACAATCAACTAATATCTACATTTCTACGAATATCAACCATTTTGTTGGGATCATAAATATCCACAACTTGATTTAGATCTAGGAAAGCTAGAATTCATACGAGAATAGCTTCGATTAATTTACTAGGGGATTTAGGGTTCTTTGTGACAATCTACGTCTTATAAATACCTCGTATAAATATCAAAATAATCATCAAACAATCATGTAATCAAATTACATCATATGTATATATATAATCCAAGTTATATATATATATATATATATATATATTAAAATAACACTTCTCAGTCTGGCCTTGTCGGTAACTCGGGAAATCTTCGACACCGTTATAGTCAAAATATTTTTAGACATTTTTAGAAAAATGTTTATAGTTAAAATATTTTGAAATGTTTTATTCAAAACCTTGGTTTTAAAAATCTTTCGTTCTCTATAACCAGAGCTCTGGTACCAAACTGTAACACCCCCAAATTTATACGATTCAATACAGCGGAAGACTCGTTGGTGTTATGGGATAGCACATTACTCACATCATAGACAACGCATAAAAATCGCGTTGTTTAATAATAAAGCATTTCCATTCATAAATATCAAATTTACATAGGTCCCAAGTCATAATCATTTCATACAATTTTACAAAAGATTTGAATGGAAATTGTTATTTAAGTGCGGGCCATGAATTCTTGTTGTCTTCCCGAGAATTACCTTCAAGTACCTGAGATAAAACATGTTAAAAGAAAAGGTCAGCGATAACGCCGAGTGAATTCATAGAGTTTAATAAAATCCATCAATATAACATCGGTATAAAATTTATTACCGAAAATCATTTTGTACAAATCATTGTAATAGGCCATAAAATAGCTAAAGTCATTTTATACAAATCCTTATCAAAATCGTAATATAGGCTTTCGCCTTCAAAATCATTATACGAACCATTGTCGTTAAAAACATCATACAATACGTTTTATAACGTTGTATAGATTAAATAAAAACCGTTATATGAATATGGTTATATAAAACCAAAACATGAACATAAAATCAATAATAAGACCCCATATTGCTAGTCAGGCAATACATCGTAATTCGGTGCGTATAGCAGTATTTCCTTAATTGGATTATTATAAGCCGCATGACATTGTTACCTTACTACAACAAACAACGGGTAGCTAGCCCGAAACTCAATTCGCCAATCTAAATTAGCGTGACGTCACAATAATCACGCTTGTGTAAATCTTCTCATACATAAATTCGCTTACCAATCAATGTGGCACGACGGGGATCAACCGTCAAGGCGCGAACTGGGGTGATTGTCCCCAAATAGTACTATTATATGCATAAGCGTCTACCAAATCCCGGTAGTTCACAATTCATGCTAATGGGACTTCTAGTGACATAACCTAACTTTAATAATCCATTTCATTTCATCTATCGGGTCATTTAATCATTCATCGGGTCATACAATAATTTGGGTCCAAATCAATAAACAAACAATCGGGACAAATGGTGTCCTATTTTATACAAACTAACATGTTATCTCCCTCGCGGGTTTATAAAACATTTCATAAAAATATTTAAAAGAGTGCGAGGCTATGAACTCACGTTGATGTGGGAAGGCGGGTTATCGGCAATTCGGACGTACGGTACGTGCTTCAATCACGGAAACCTAGACAAATAATACTCGTCTTAGACTCTTATCCAATGACTTTATAAAAATAACGATTATGTATACATATGATGATTTTATATATATGATGATCAAGTGGGTTTACATATTCTCTTTTACTCATTTTAGTGTTTATGTATTGGTAACTTCTTACTAGTTTACTAGTTTTACCTATGTACGTGTTTTAGGTCCAATAAGCCTATTATAAGTTCATTAACTTATATTAATCCATTTCATACTTGTATTATCAGTATTTATACTTTACATGTCGGGCCCAAATGGGTTAAGCCCAATAAATAAGTTTATAAGTGTTTTAGCCCATTTTGTTATATTATTAATCCAATAACGTTAACTTAGCCCGTTAATGTCCGTATGTTATATAGTTCGGGTTTTTATCGATTTTTACTTGTTATATATGTTTATATATCAGTATATGAGTTTCTAAAAGTTTTAATTAGACGGGTCCAACCGTCTAAGTTTTATTTATCAAAAACGTTAATTTTACGTTAATAGCCGAAAAAGTCGTAAAAATCATGTTTATAGTTTTTATAACTTATAAATCTTATTCAACTACCATTTTTATAAAGAGTCCATTTATTTAACCTTATACATATCTATATAAATTAAATTTATAAGTTAGTGGGTTTTCATGTGTATATATTTTATAAATATATAAGTGAGTGCTTATATTATATAAGTTTTTATTATACAAATCTGATTTTAAGTTTCATTTTCATCAAAACAGCCATATCTAGAGTTCTATATGGTGATAGAAGCCCAAATTTTTATGGCATAAACTACATGATATGTGCTCCATTTGACTCTTCTATGGATACTGTTGAATCAGCCTCTAAGTATTTTATAAAAATCGTCCAAAACAGCCTATGCAGATTTGCACTCTAAACTTGTTTTGATCATATCTCACTCATTATAATGATTCCATTGTATGGCCAACTCTCACATGTGTACAAAGCTTACTGTATATCAATTCATCTATACCATTTTATCAGTTCATCATATGGTTATTTACTGTTTTTATACAACCTACTAATTTAAGCAAGATTAACCACTTTTACATATAGTTTTTCATCTTTTTACCCATGATTATCAACACCAAATCCCCACACAATATTTTTATCATCATATATTCATCATATACATATACAATAGGAAAGAAAATACATGATTACATAATCAAAATAACAAGAGGATGGGAAGAACAATCTTTATACCACCATGATGATGTAGGTTGTGATCAAGACATGGATTTTGATCACACAACTTGTGATAAGCCAATATCATCTTCAAGTCCACCAATCTTCAAGAACTCCTTGTGGGAAATGAGTCCTAAGACTCCATAGAAACTCTTCTTTGGATGTTATAATCACCACCAATCAATAGGGCTTCAAAAGGGCATCATCATATGTGTAAATAACATAGGATTCATGGATGAATTTTGATCAATGGTGGTGGTTTAAGGGTGAAGTGGGACGACATCTAGAGGGAGATGAGAGAAAGATGAAGTTGTTTTGCATGTATGAAATGGAAGGATTAGTTTAGCTAGTGGTTTTGTGGGAAGAGTAGCTTCAAAGTGAAGCTAATGTTACAAGTGTTAGCTAAGTTGGTGTAAGGATGCCACAACTTTGATGGGGTGTCCTCCTATGGGCCGTTCCTTTGTAGTGGGGTGGGATAAACTAGTTTTGTCCCATCCCGCTAATTTACGGGTATTCCTTGATTCTAGTTTCCTCGATTTGCGTGCCCTCGGGTCGTTTTATGAAAAACGTTTTTATAAATTATGAATCAACGGCACAAAACAAATCTAATAAAAATTGTTTCATTAAAAACGGAGTTCGAAAACGTAAATACGTAATCCTAAGGTTTCCGGTTTAGTCGTAAAGGTCGTTAAATTATAATCGTAAGTCCTAATCTCTTCTCGTAAATTTGTGAGTTTATGAACCAACACAAATTTAAAATTCCAAAATAATATTCACGGATAAATTTATTTTCTGAAATGTCGGACTGTCACCAAAGACGGTGTATGTAAACGTAAGCACGTAACGTAGAATCCTCCGGTTTAGACGTAGTCGATGCTATTTCAAGACGTAAATCCAAATTTCTTCCCAAAAATAAGTGAGTTCATAATATAACATTAAAAAAATATTTTTAAATAATATTGAGAATAAAATATCAACCATAAATTGACGGATTGTCACACCCACCATGGGACCAAATCCACCACAAATCAAAGAGATCACTCGCCATCATCATCCATTAAGTCACTAAAACCCTCATCATCAATAACCTTAAACTTATCCTTCTTAACTATAGGAAAGTTCCAAATCTCAACAGCCTCTAAAACGTCAGGTGTGGTTCTAAGACTAAGGCTTAAAATTCTCGTCCTAATTGAGTTGCAAATAATATTGAACAATTCATTCTCATTCCTAGTTGAACCCTCAAATAATCTGATATTCCTTTCCTGCCAAATGTAATAAACGACAGCACCAAGCAAGAATCTTTGAATGACACTCCAGATCGTATTATTGGCAGTGACATTAACAAACCTAGAAATCACTTGAGCCCAAATGTTTGAAACATTATCTAACTTGACCATGCACTTAAGCCTTTCTCATAATCTTCTTGTAAAATGACAGTTAAAGAAAAGATGGAAATGAGAATCCTTACACTGTTTGCAAAAAGGGCAACACATGTCTGGAATATTCAACCATTTAGAGAGCCTATCTTGTGTCTTGAGCCTCCCCTTCATAGCCATCCAAAGGATAAAAGCATAACCCGGGACACATTGATTAAACCAAACATGATTACACCAAATGACATTATCCGACTCTTCCTGAATACCTTTCGAGACTTCTGAAACACAGATGGTTTTAGTCATACCTTTTCTGTCCACCCAAATGGTTTCATCAGCAACATCCGGTTTAATAAAAGGAACATCAATATTGCATATTTCTGAATACTTCTCATTCCAATCATCAGGCAACTTCCAAACTTTATCATCAATAAGGTCAGCAACTTTCACCTTCTTAGCAAATCTGTCCGCAGCCAAAATTTAGACCTAACCAGATTATATAAAGGAGTTTCATTCTTCCAGTTATCAAACCAGAGAAAACAATCACTCCCATTCCTAATTCTAACCTTGACAAACCTTCTACCTATATCTCTCGACTGAAGAATTTGCTTCCAAGTCCAAGAAATACGTTTTCTACTATTCGCAGCCTATACACTCTCACCTTTAAGCCATTTGGAATTAACCCAACTAACCCAAATAGACTTTCTATCAGTTAAAATACTCCACAAATGCTTTGCCATAAGAGAAACATTAATATCATAAAGCGATTTAAGGCCAAGGCCACCTTCACTTTTCTGTTTACATAACTCTTTCCAAGAAACACTATGCTTATAACCTTGCTTCCCATCCGCCATCCAAAGAAAGTTCTTTAACAACTTATCAACCTCATCACAAATACTTTTAGGAAGACTAAAGATGGATGCCCAATATGTACTAAGAGAACTAAGGACTGATGTCACAAGCTGTAATCTACCAACAAATGACAACAACTTATTTCTCCAATCCCCAAGCCTTCTCTTAACCTTATCTAAAAGAATACCACAATGTAATCTAGATAGCTATGTAGCATCAAGGGGAATACCCAGATATTTAACAGGCAAACTACCTACATCATATGGCATAACTAGTCTAATATCATTTTGAACCCTACGATCAACATTCCCAAAATAAACAGTACTTATAGTCATACTTGGCATAAGACTAGAAGCCAAACAGAACTCATCAAGGACTCTACGCAAAACACAAGCTGAAATAAAATTACCGTGACAAAACATCAACAAGTCATCAGCGAAACACAAGCTAACAATCTCGAGCTTCTTACAACCCCAATGGTATTTGAACTTCTTTTCCTCCTTAATCTGTCTTTTGAGCATCAACGTAAAAACCTACATAACAATAGTGAATAGGTAGGGTCATATAGGATCACCCTGCCTAAGCCCACGACGAGCCTTAAAGAAACCATTAGATTCTCCATTAACGCTAATGGAGAAAGAAGCAGACTTCAAGCAGATCATAATCCAACCTACCATAATCCTGTGCAGACCAAATTGAAGTAAGATACATTCAAGAAACTCCCAAGATACCGTGTCATACGCCTTCTGGATGTCAATTTTAAAAGCACACCTAGGAGGTTTATTTTTGTTAAAATAACCACACATCAATTCTTGAGCAAGCATGATATTGTCACTAATTAACCTCCCTTCGACAAAAGAACTCTAATTAGCACTAATAGTATCTTTAAGAACTTCTTTCAGTCTATTAGTAAGAACCTTGCTGATGCATTTGTAAACCACATTGCAGCAAGCAATTGGCCTAAAATCAGTGACTAGACACGGAAGATTACATTTAAGAATTAGAGATATAAGAGTGGTGTTAAGTTCACCTAACATCTTACCCTTAGCAAAGAATTCCTTCACAACCATACAAACATCCTTGCCCACAACATCTCACGAAGACTTAAAGAACTTCGTTGTGTAGCCATCTGGACCTGGTGCTTTGTCATCATGGATATCAAACATTGCAGGTTTAACTTCATCATTGACCTCTTTAATCATATGAATAGCAGCAAAAGAATCCACTTTCTTTACAAAGAGTTCTTCAGGTTTCTCAATGGGAAATACTTCATCACACGTACCAAGGAAGTTCTGAAAGTGATCAACAAAAATCTCAGCAACAGCATCACCAAAAAATCCTTCCCATTTACATCTTTAACACTAATAATCCTACTCCTTTTCATACGCCCTTTTATCATCTTGTAAAAATAAGCACTATTCCGACCCCCCTCCTTTAACCATTCTACCTTAGCTTTCTGCCTAAGAATTCTTTCTTTATCAAGAACAGCACCCCTATACGCACTATTAAACACCATCTCAACTTCCTTAAGAAACACATTGTTAGGATCCAGATCCAACTCAGATTGGACTTTTTTCAACTCAGATCTAAGCATTTTGACTTTATCAAACACATTCCCATTTCTCTTGTTCAACTTTCTAAGATGATACTTCATGGCTTTAAGTCTTTTAGCAAGAACAAACATAGCAAAACCATCAACAGTTATCCCCCAATGCTCCTTAACAATGCTATGAAATTCCTCCTTATGCACCAAATAATTCATAAATCTAAACGCTCGCTTCCTACCTTTCTTAACATCACTAATAACCAAAACAGCAGGGCAGTGATCAGAAATGACATACGGAAGGAATTTAGCGTAACTAACTTCAAACAAATCAATAAATTCTTGCCTATTCACTATGCTAGTAGACGATGACCGATGCTCAACTTAAATACACCACAACAGAAAAAGTATTACATGTTGTGGTATATGCATTTGAGGAATTCCGACCTTATCTTGTCTTGACCAAAAGCATAGTGTATACGGACCAGCCGCCTATCAAGTACCTCTTTCCTAAGCTTGATGCAAAGTAGAGATTACTTCGTTGGATTCTCCTCCTACAAGAATTTGATGTCACCATACTTGACAAAAAAGGAGCCGAGAATCTTGCGGCCGATCACCTCTCTCGATTGGAAGATCCTCACCAAAGTGTATACTAGAACAAGGAAATCACTGAAACATTTCCTCTCGAGACACTTGGTGTAGTTAATTCCAAGGATGATTCTTCTACCCCATGGTTTGCGGACATTGCAAATTACCATGCGGGCAACTTCATCATTGATAAGTTCTAATTTCACACTCGTTTAGGAAAACGAGGTAAAAGCGGTAAGTATTAAGTGTACGTTTAGGAAAAACGTAAACACTTATGACCCTTTGTATGGGATCGTTCTCAAGGAGGCTTGTGTATTGTGTTAAGAGATGATTAATATTTATGATTATGATTATGAGAAAAGAAAAGAGAAAAAGATGACGGTTATGGTTAAAATTACACTAAGACGAAAGTCGTACACGCAAAACCGTAAAATATGACGAAATTTAAAAATTAGCCTAAAAATTCCTAGAAAATTGCAATAAATCCTAAAAAATGTAATTAAAGTTTACAAAAAATAAAAAATCACTCAAAACTTTTATAATTAAATAATAATTTTTTAATGCTAATTAAAGCCCAAAAAATCAATTTAATTAACAAAAAGCCCAAAATGAGATTTTTCAATTTGTAAACCTCTAAAATTACTTAATTAAACTATAAACTATTTTTGAAAGATTTAATATTAATTAAAACTATTTAAGTTGATTAAAAACTAATAAAATATTAAAATAATCCTAAAAATTAATTAAATGACAAGAAAATTAATTTAAAAGTTTTAAAAATCCTAACTTAATGTTTTTAAGCTAGCAAAAATGAAAAAGTTGCAAAAACATTAAAAACTAATTTTAATAATAAAATAATATTAAAATAATATTAAAAATCCAAAATTTATAAAAAATTCTAAAAACTTGCAAACTATTTTAATTTAACCTAAGTAAAAAGAAAATGAACTTGAAATGACAAAATTACCCCTAATGGGCCTCCAAATGGGCTAAAAGTCCAAACAGTCCACGAAATTGGGCTTTTTAAGGACCAATAAAAAAATGTTGTCTACATAAGCTCAAACTCACCTATCTGACTCAAAATTTGATTTTAAAAACAAAAGTTTAAAGGCTCAAAAGCTGAAAATGTGCTTATCACAGCTTAATAGTCAACAACTTATTCTTAATGGGCTTTTTGGCCCATTAAGCCATAAGCTAATGCCATAAGCTCTAATTTGACACACAAGCTTCTTTTGGGATACTAAAGAGATCTATAAAAAGAAATTTTTAAAAAGCCCAAGAAATAAGCCTGAAATAAGCAAAAGCTCTCTACACAAAACGACAAAATAGTCGTTTTCGAGTTCTAGGCTGTTTCAAGTGCTGATTCTTTTTGAAAAAGGTTTCAAATGACTTAATTAAGCAAAATCTACAAAAATATTTCAAAAAGAACCACTCAATAAGCTAGAATAAGCAAATAAGCACTTATGAAAAAGTCAAGTCAATTCGTTTTCTAGTCAAACCCTAAAGTCAAACCCTAAAAAGCTCCTGAATAAACAAATGGGTCAAATGATGAAGATTGATAAAAAAATCAAAGTTGTTGCAGGTCTGGATAAGCTATAATAGCTTATTGATAAGCGTATTTAAAAATTGCACTAGCAGTGGCTAGTTTTGGGTGTCCAGCAGTGGGAAAAGTTGCCACTGCTTGACTTAATTGACTATTTGTCTTATATGGATTTTTGTTGGATTCAAAGAACACAAAGGCACCCTTATAACCAGTGGGTTATAAGGAGTCAATAACAATCAAACAAACACAAATCCAACCAGCCAATTAGTACAGTTTAATCAATTAAGAATTAGACATTGCCTAGACATGAACATAAGCAGTTTTGAACAAAATAAGCAGTTTAAGCAATATTCAGCCAACCAAATTGAACCAAATTCATACAACAGCTTAAATAAATTCAAATGAACACAAATCAACTTGTTTCATACACTGATTTAAAGATTAGAGCAAGATTCAAGCTGATGAATGTTACTGATGAACACAAAGATGAACACAAAATCCTTTTTCTGATGTACTTGACCACAAATCTAATTTCAAACCCTCAAATCTCTTAAACAGGTTACACAAACTTTGTTTAAACGCTTGTTAACCCAAAACATGCATACACTCTAGGTGTTTCCAAAATTTTAGGTCAAAACAGTCAAAAACAAGCAAGTTATAGCACAATGTTCAGATTTGATGTTAGAAGCATAAAACTTGCAGATAATAGCATACAATCACTTAACAAACAGATACCAACACTTAACAACCTTACACACTAATTCAAAATCAAACAAGAACCTTAAATCAGTAGACCTAAACACCCCTTTCACTTTTTAATCCAAGATTTAATAAAGTAAATGTGTGTAACAGGTTTACCCAAGCTTAATCTAGCATTATAACAACATTAACATGCAGTATACACCAGATTCAAGCCACAAGAACACCTCAAATAACAACAGATCACAAAAAATCACTTAATATCACTTTTTTAACAGATTTTTGGTAAGAAGGCCCAAACCTCATGAATGTGCATCTACACTCACGAATATTTAAGCTTATGTGCCTAGCTTAACAAGGCACAAGCTTCCAATAAGCTGCTAAGAACAACAAGGTTAGAACAAGCAGATTATATAAAACAGAAAATGGAAAATAAAAGCTGATTAATTCAAGCTTGTTCCCACTCCTTGAATATCCCCAAACCACAAGCTCACTACACCTTGATAAGCTCCTTATCAGGGTGCTATGACCACTTGTAATCCAAAAATTTCAAAGGTTTGAACCACGACTCAGAAAAATATCAGATTTTGGAAAAACATGCAATTTCTTGCACAATCTTTGAAAACAGGTTTTGGAACTTCAAATTCACTAACTAGAATCAATAACAACAATATATTAAAGGTGGCACTTGGATTTCGTCAAACAATTCAAACACTTTTTCATTAATCTTGAAACAAGGATTTACAGAAAGTTGACCAAAGAAAAACCAAGAGCAAAAGCAAATGTAGAATGCTAAACCCTTTATATAGAGGGTGTACATAGACCTAGTAAGCTGAAAACCTAAAAACCATAAGCCTTGAACTTCCAGAATTGCCCTTGTGGAGTTCGAAAATTTGAGCTCATGTGAAGATTGTTTGGACGTTTGTGGAGCTGTAAAGTGGTGGAATTTGATCAAAGGGCTCTAAACAATGCTTAGGAATGAAGCTAAATGTGGTGTGTTGATTCTCTGCAAGGCTTTGTCTTTTTTCCCAAAAACGTGTGCAGGGGAGGTATCATGTGAGTTTGTGAGTGGTGAGGTGGCAAGTTTAAGGTTTGGGTTATGTTTAGTGGACCATCAATCATAAAACTAGAGGTTTTTAGGGTTTAATTGCAAGTAATTAACAAACCCCTAATCTTGTTCATATGGTGAATAGTTGTTGGTTTGATCCGGATTAGGATTTAAAAACATGTTAGGCGAGTGTTTTTAATAACTAATTAAGTTAGTTATTAATCCGGTTAAGTGGATTAGTGAGGTGGCAAATTGGTGAGTTTTCATTGGTTGAAATAAGTTAGTGGGACACATGGCATGTTGTGGTTGGTCTAGGTAACTATGATGTCTTGGCAGAATACACCCCTTGTCTTCTATTCTTCTTTCGTTCCTTGTTTAATAGCACAAAACTGAAAATCCTTTGTTATTAAAGTTTCAGTTTTCATACTTTTGCCCCAAAAAGTTTCCAAAAGTGTTTTCAAGGGTATTTCTTGTTATTTGATGATTCTTCAAGGGCTCTTTTGGACATATTTTCATTCTTCATGGTCTTGACTTGTTTGTTGACTTAGTGGAGGAATAATAATGACAAGTCTTCATTTGTGAGGGACCATTCTTGCCAATTCTTCAAAGTGGAGGGTCCTTTTGCAATTTGACAAACTTTAAAGACCAAACTTGTGAAATCAACTCTAGGGCCCGGTTCATTGTGCAATCTTCGTTATTGGAGGACCCTTCTTGTAAAATCTTCAATTCTTCAAGGGTTTTTTCTTGGAAAATCAACTCTAGGGCCCGGTTCATTGTGCAGCTTCGTTTCCCGTGTTCGTTTTTGCTTGTTTCTTGTGATCTTTTGCCATTTTCTCAATATCCGTACCTAAAATACACATTGAACAAACACAATCATATACTTGGCACATTTCATGATATTTTATGCATTTTAAGCCCATTTTGGACGATGAGACCATGTATAAAAGCAGTCTCATCACTCCCTCATACTAAACCATTGTCGTGCCCCACGCAATGCTAAAATAAAGTATCGTAGCACCTCCAAAATTCATTTTTATGCACTTTTATTGAATGTTAAACTTGCTACACTACTACTATTGCTACTACTACTTGCGTTTTAGACATAATGTAGGATTTTCATCGCAAAATGGGACGTTTAGGTTCATAGAACAAGAACACGTGAATGCTTCGTTAGAAATAATTTGTCGTCCTCGATTTGCACCCCAATTCCATGCCAAGCGTGCAACGAGATCATTGTCATTATAAGTTAGTAATGCTAACACTACTCATATGCCCTAATCACGTACTTAGACTCCCATTTTTCTAAGGGGTATCTCTTATATTTTATTTTTGTCTTGAATGTTCACGAGGATACATTTTTTACTTATGCGATGATTGAGATTTAGGTCTAAAAATAGAGTCATAACGGTGTAACCAAGACCATCGAATTAATAACCCCCCCTAATAGACAACGATGTCAAAAAATTAAGTCAACAAGAAGGATCGATAAACACTATTTTATAACGGTTTTGAACATGAGACTTATTACCAAGACTTTTATACGCCCCCTAACAGATGGGGCTTATTATCATAGGTTTACCTCCATCTTTTATTCAACTTCGTCATGAAGCTTTTATTATGACTTCGGTCTTGCCTTGCCTTTTATCCTCCTCATCGGTGGTTTTACTATGGCCAATGACGTATATCCTCACGCTAAAAGAGAATTTTAGATCTTTAAAGCTTCAAAGATTAAGGCATAATTTACTTTCAATTTCACATACGATTTTCGGCCTTGTGAGCTTGAAATTGTTTGCTTGATCTAGTTGAGCACTTGAAATATTATTATTAGGTGAAGCTTTTGATTATTCGGGTTGCCAATACTTCAAAACCGTGAAGCTGGCGATACCTTAATGTCTTCCCAATTTAATTACATGGAAGCTACTAGAAAAGACTAGAAACCAACAATCAAGATTAAACCGCTAAGCCAATACTTATTAAGCAAAATATATATACAAGCGAAGGGAGAATAAGCAAACAACGAGAACACATGAGTTTTTGAAAGAATACGAGTACTCTACGTTTAGCATAGTAACTTATAATTAACTCTATCATTTCCCGTCCTCATTTAAGAGACATAGCCTAATATAAAGTTAAGGAATCAAAGCTAAGTGCTCAACACGCACGGTCGAGTCAAAAATTACTCTTATTCTCGCCATCGGAAAATCTACATACGTGTCTTTAAACACTTATAAAACATGAGAAAATTTTTAAAATTTGGCCATTTTTAGCCTTATTTTCCAACAAAAAGATAAACTTTGGAAAGCGTGAAGGTTTGGCAAGGCAAGTATCTATTCACCCCCCCCCCCCCCCCATACTAAAGTTAAATATTGTCCTTAATGTTTCGAGTCTAAGGGTAGGATACCCCCATACTAGAGACGTAGTCGAATGCTTAATCTAGCATGAAAAGTGTGTAACCGTTATATCAATAGCCGTTTATGAAGTGTGCTAAAACCCTAAGGTTAGAACATCAAAGGATATATCATGTGGATAAGAAATTCTTTAAAGCAAACGATCGAGTCTCCCATAAAACGAACACGAGGCTACAATCGTGAAGATCATGATCATCTAAAAACCACAATGCACAAACAACTACGAAGCAAAGGTTGGAAGGGAACAAATCCCCTCACGTTACTACATTAGAAAGTGATAATATGTACATGGATAAGCATGGGACTCCCCCACGAGGCACCTCGTTTTTTATTACCGAGTCATGAGCTCGACTCGATCCCCTCAATACTTATTATCATTGGGGAAGGTGAATTGGTCGAGGTAGTTCAAAGAGGGAACTTCCCCACCAAAGTAGTGCTTCAACTTATGTCCATTCACCTTGAAATTCGGTCCATAATTTTGAGCTAGCTCGATTGTACCATATGGAAAAACTTGGGTAACTGTGAATGGACCGGACCAACGGGATTTCAACTTGCCGGAAAAGATTTTCAAACGTGATTTAAAAAGCTACACTTGATCTCCAATGTTAAAAACCCGGTTTTTAATTTTAGAATCATGAAACTTTTTGGTTTTCTCTTTGTAAATCAATGAAATTTCATAAGCAATGCTCTCAATTCATCCAATTCATTAAGTTGCATTTTCCAGTGTTTTCCCGCGGTCTCAATGTCATCATTACAATGCTTTAGGGCCCAATAAGCTTTGTGTTCGAGTTCAATTAGCAAGTGACAATTCTTCCCATACACAAGCTTGTAAGGAGTGTACCCGATGGGTGTCTTATGGGCGGTACGAAATGCCCATAAAGCATCGTCTAACTTATCCGACCATGATTGTCAGTTCTCTCCTACCGATCTCTCCAAGATCCTCTTCAACGCTCGGTTTGAAACCTCGACTTTCCCACTCGTTTGTGGGTGATAAGCCGTCAAAAGCCGACGTGTAACCCCATATTTCCTTAGGACCCTTTCGAATTGGTCATTACAAAAATGGGTTCCACGATCGTTATGATCGCACGAGGGGTTCCAAACCGAGAAAACAAATTCTTCAAAAACTTGACTACCACACAAGCATCATTCGTGGGCAAAGCCTTAGCTTCCACCCACTTGGATAGGTAGTCAACGGTGACAAGGATATACTTATTACCACGAGATGATGGGAACGGCCCCATAAAATCAATTCCCCAAACATCAAAGATCTCACTGATGTAGGTTTTTCGTACACGTTTTAGGAAAAACGCGTATGAGTGGCAAGTATTAAGTTCTACGCTTTAGGAAGAACGCAAAACCGAATAAATGCGGGTTCGTTCTCGAAGGAGGTGTGTGTATTAATGTGCCAAAATATAAAATAACAATGTTTGGATTAGTGACGTTTTTGGTTTAGAAGGAGAAAAAGTAAAGACGAGCTACGACTACGATTACACTACGACGAATGACGTAAAACGCGAACGTAAATACGTAAAACGTGACGAAATTAAAAACAAAACCTAAAAAATAATTAAAAGTTAAAACTAAGTCTTAAATAATATAAATAAGAATAAAATTCCAACAAATATATTTTAAAACCTTTTATTAATTAAATATTCAATTTTTAATGCTAATTAAAGCCCAAAAATTAAATATAATTAACAAAATGCCCAAAATATTAATTTATTGAACTAATAACTAACTTATATTATTTAAAGACTAAAAACTATTTTTCCTAAATTTTAAAAACTATTTTTCTATTTTTTAATCACTAAAAACTAATTTTAAATTAAAATAATCCTAAAAAATAATAAAATAATGCCAAAATTAATTTGACAATTTTAAAAATCTTAAATTACCCTAATGAACAGTAGAAAATTGAAAAAGTTTGAAAAATGTAAAAATTTGCACTAAAAGACAAAACAGATTAATAATTAAACCCTAATTAAACTAATTTAATTATAAAAAATAATTAAAAAGTGATCAGTGAAAATTTTTAAACTAAAAATCTTAAACTAATTTTCTAAATCTAAGAAAAATTTTAAAATTGAAAAATATTACTTTTTTACACTAAATTCCAAAAAACAGTAATTAAAAAGTAATTAAATAAGCTATTTAATGTGAAAAATAGCAAATGAACAGTAACACAAAAATAAATTAAACTGAAAAATCAAAAATTAAATAAGAAAAATAATGACACTAATTTGAAAACCTAAAACCTAAAAAAGTTCACTAAAGACAAATTTCTAAGTTTCTGACAATGACACTTGTGGACTTTTGTCCTTTTGCTGGGCAGTGGGAACTAAAGCACTAGCAGGGGTAATGAAGTTCCCACTGCTAGTGCAAAATCAATGTCTGGTGGGCGATTTGCTTGTAGATTGAGATTGAGTTGGTATTTTTGGACAAGAGGGGCACCCCTACACTCAGTGGAGTGTAGGGAGTCAGTAAATGCTAAAAAACACACAACCACAATACAAGTATCACACACAAATTACCCTAATAAGTTACTATAAATGGTTCCTAGGGGTCTGATGAACCTTATGCTGGTGCAAATGGCATAATGGTGAGTTTTGACTGCCAAGTACTTGCTTAATACCCAACCCAATCACACAAAAATGGTTACAAACCCTAGGTCACCCTATCTTCTAACAGATTACAAGCTTGTGAGCAACAATTTGCACAAAACAAGGCAGAAACAAGGATTGCTGTTTTTAAGCTATAAGAACCAAAATTTTATCATGCAAACTTGTTATATCCTTACCAAACTGAAAACCAAACACTACTACTACCTAAATACAACCCATTGAGTATGTTTAAGCTATTTTTAAACCAAATAAATTTCAATTACTAGATTTAATAAGCAGACCCAAACACCCCCTAATAATCAGTAACACTACTTTATCAAACCAAATACTATCATAAGCCAACCAAACTGATTATGATTGATCTAAACATGTATACTAATCCTAAAACAACAATATCAAACAAGAAAAACAACTTAAGAACAAGTTTATCACAAATCACATAATTCACATAAAAATCTCATTAAAAAAAATGGAAAAAGGGGTTCAAGCCATACCAAGCTGATGCCTTCCTTAATCAATTTACTTTGAGCTCATGTGAGCTTATGGGGAGCTTGTAGAGAATCCCTGTTGAGGTTCAACAACAGAACCAGGGAGAACAATATCTTCAAGGGTAAAAAAAATGAAATGAGATGGATGATGGACTTGCTTTCCTCTTCTTACCTGCACAACACCACAAAACCACTAAACAGACTTCAAGTATCAAGGGCTACAAGCTAAAAGCTTGTAGCTTTTGATACAGTAAAGGGGTAACAAAAATATTGAAAATAATATTTTCTGAAAATATTGGGAAAACTTGCAAATACGAACACACTTAAAAAACTTTTGAATGTGGTTAACAAAACACAAAACAGATTGTGAGAACCAAAATCCAATTTCCACTTTCACTTCTATTGGATTTTGGACTCACAACTGATTTTTCTTTTGAAATTACTTGATGAATGAAACTTTTCTGAAAACTTAAACTGAATGTTGGAAAACAATTAAAATTACACTAAGAAAGCATAAATGGAACTCAGAGTACTTTGCAAATATTTTTAATAAACTTTAACTATTTATTAGATAAAAAGGACTTTTACAAAGCAAACTGGAACAAAAAATACTTGCTACAGGCAGCAAAGTATTTATACTACTTAATGGAAGGATCTAGATACTAAAAGCAATAAGAAAACCCTATCTACAATCTTCCTATTCTGCCCTTGGTCAAAAAGTCTTCAAACTTGCCCATGTGATGATTCTGATGGATTGACAGTTGGAATCTTCAATCTCAAGCGTTTAAAACTCCTTAGGGAGCAAGTTTAAACTGCCAGTCGTTCATCTTGTCCCAATTTTGGATGTTGTGTGAAAAGGACGTAGCAGGGGAGTGTTGGAGGGGTCCCACCAGGTCACGGGTTGCTTGGTTGGCGAGTGGGATTGATTTAGTGTAAGGTTAATTAGCTATCTGGATAATAAGGGGGAAAACCCCTTTGTTTTTAGGTGATTAAGGGATTAGGGTTCATCAGGTTCGAATTGGGGAAGATTTAGGAATAGTGAGTGTTTAGCGGGAGTATTTGGATTAATTAATACTAATTTAAACTTAGTATTTACTGGTGAGGAGACGTGGGGGATTATGAGTGGGGGGTGAGGTGAAGTGGCTTGGATGACGTGGAGATGGTGGACCGGGTATGGGGTGATGGGTATTGGACTTGGTTGGGTCGTGGGTAGGGTTTGGGTTGTACCCGGGTTTGGTTTGGTGATGTGGCAAGATTTTAATGGCTGGTGGGGTTTTGTTGTCTGCCAGGAAAGCCCCCTCAAGTTTCAACATGTCTTCAAGTTGTATTAAACAGCTCCAAACTCTATTTCCTTTGAAATAACTTTCAAACACTTGTCAAATTTGGCACCATGATTTTCAAAGTTGATTCAAGGACTTCTCTTGTAATTTTGATATTCTTCAAGGACCTTTAATGTAATATCTTGAAATATTAGGGACCCTAATGCAATAATGGAGTTTTGCAATGGTATAATATGACAAGTCTTCAATTCTTGAGGGACCATTTTTGCCAAATCTTCAAAACTTCAAGGACTTGATTGGAAAATCATGATTCGGGTCCGGTTCTTTGTGCGGCTTCGTTTCCCGTGTTCGTTTTTGCTTGATTCTTGTAATCTTTTGGTGAATTCACGATATCCGTACCTGAAATACACAATGAACAAACACAAGCATATTTTTGGGTATTTTGACGATATTTTAAGCGTTTTAAGCCCAATTTGGACGATGAGACTATGTATAAATACAGTCTCATCACTCCCCCATACTAAACCATTGCCGTGTCCCCACGCAATGCTAGAATTAAGTATCATAGCACTTCCAAAATTCATTTTATGATGACATTTATTAAAGACATAAACTTAAATAAACTACTACCCGTGTTTTAGACATAATGTATTGTTTTCATCACGAGAACGTGACTTTTGGGATCATAGAACAAGAACACGTGAATGCTTCGTTAGAAATAATTTCATCGTCCTCGATTTTCACCCAATTCCATGCTAAGCGTGTAACGAGATCATTGTTATTATAAGTTAGCAACACGAACACATCTCATGAGTGTTAATTACGAACCTAAACTCCCTTATTCCTACTTGGTATCTCTTATATTTTATTTTTGTCTTAATGATCACAAGGATACATCATTGACTTATGCGTGAATAGAGATTAAGTCTAAAAATAGAGACTTAACGGTGTAACCAAAATCATTAAATTAATAATTCATCCCAATAGACAACGATGTCAAAAAAATTAAGTCAACAAGAAGGATCAATAAACACGGTTTTATAACGGTTTTGAACATGAGACTTATTACCAAGACTTTTATACGCCCCCTAACGGAAGGGCCTTATTATCTTTGGTTTACCTCCATCTTTTATTCAACTTCGCCATGAAGCTTTTATTATGACTTCGGTCTTGCCTTGCCTTTTATTATCCGCCTCATCGGTGGTTTTATTAGCCAAAGACGTATATCCTCACGCTAAAGCGAATTTTGGATCTTTAAAGCTTCGAAGATTAAGGCTTAATTCACTTTCAATTTGGGCATAGATTTTTCGGCCTTGTGAGCTTCAAATTTTTGCTTAATTTAGGTGAGCACTTGAAATCTTATTATTAGGTGAAGCTTTCGATTATTCGGGTGCCAATACTTCAAAACCGTGACGCTGGCGATACCTTAATGTTTTCCCAATTTAATTACATGGAAGCTACCAAAACAAATTAGAAACCCAACAATAGTGACTAAACCGCCAAATCAATATTTATTAACAATTTATTATGCAAAAGCGTTGGGAGAATAAGCTAATAATTACTACACATAAGATCGTGACGATTACGAGACTTATAAATAACTTTATCATTTCTCGTCCTCATTCAAGAGACTTAGCCTAAAAAGTTAAGGAATCGAAGCTAAGTGCTCAACACGCACGGTCGAGTCAAAAATTACTCTCGTTCTCACCATCGGAAAACCTACATTCGTGTCTTAAACACTTATGAAAAATACGAAAAATTTTAAAATTTGGCCATTTTAGCCTTATTTGCAACAAAATGATAACAAAAAGATGAATATTGGATTGCGTGTTGACGTAAGCAAGGTGAAGTATCTACTCACCCCCCATACTAAAACTAAACATTGTCCTCAATGTTTCGAGTCTAGGGGTGTAAACACCCCCATACTAGAGACGAAGTCGAATGCTTAATCTCGAGCATGGAAAGGGTAAAACGAATAACCTAAAAGCCGTTTATGAATTATGCTAATAAGATAAACGTTAGAACGTAAAAGGATATCATCGGATATCGGAATCTCCAAAGGCAATGATCGAAGCTCGAGTGATCCGTAAAACGAACACGAGAGGCTTCAATGATGTCGATGAACCTAATGAATCACAATCACAAACAACCACGAAACAAAGGTTGGAAGAGCACAAGTCCCCTCGTTACATTAACTAAGAAAGCAATAATATTTACAAGGATAAGCATGAGAATCCCCCACGAGGCACCTTGTTTTTGATAACCGAGTCAAAAGCTCGACTCGAATCCCCATAAATGTGATCATTTAGGGATAATCTTGGTTTGGTCATTTTTGGTGGGGCTTACATGATAAACAAGGCCCAAAAGTACATGGAGTACTTTAAAAATCCGATACACGAATACCGGGGTCAAAGATAGCGTCCTTGTTTTCGGATGAAAGACGAAACAACGCTACTCCAACGCAAACCCCAATGGGGTAGAAGAAAAGAGATGAGAAGTAGAAAGGTGGGGCAATGGGTAAGTCAACAACATGAGCTACTCGAGGTAGACTCACACCAAACAAATAGATATGATTTCAATTTATTGCATCGGTGGAAAACCGAGATTTCCCTTTACAAGCAATTCCGGGATCGTAAATCTCGTCCTCGGTGGAGAAATGGGGGGGGGAACATTTGGGGCTTCCCCCACATTAAAACCACACCAACCGTCGTCAAAAGGAGTAGACGAGGTGGTAGCACTCACAAAACGATGTGATGACGGAGTTAAACATGTAGAAAAATCTTTTAAAACATTTTCAAAATCTTTTCCTTTTTCATCGTTTTTAAACTCTTTATGAAAACCCGATTGAATAATGTTGAAAATATTTGGCGTGTCAAATTGAAAATTAGTCGCGCTAAAAATCCTCACATTTAAGTCTTTGGCGGGAGGGGGTGGCGGATTGTATAAGTTCTCAAAACGTTTGTCAATAAAGAACACCGCCCCCTCGGGGTCAACATACTCGTCATCCTCATGAACGTCGATCTCATCGATTTCTTCATCAAAGATAGGCTTGTCAAACCATGGTTTGTCATTCCCCTCCTTGAGTATCTTAGAAACTCTCTCGAAAAGATCACGATCAAGCACGAAACCATCATTCTTTTGTGGGGATCGTTGATAAGTTAGATCCTCACGAATGTGGTAAACGTCATTCTCAAATGAGGAGTGTTGATAAGGTAACTCCTCGAGAATGGGATTTTTGGTGGTCACATGAGTTGGTTCGTCGTCGAAAATAAGACGTTCCAACTCATTAAGTTCATCCTCGATTTTGGAAAGATCGACCTCACTTGTAGGTGGAAGTGAAGGCATAAGAGCTAGCTCTCGTTCAATGATTTCCTCAATCTCGGGATCAAACTCATAATCATCGTACTTCACATGTTTCTTCTTAGGAGAATCAAAAATAGCATGTGGATTTCGAAGTACGTGATCAATCTCGGCAAAATCGCCATCGTCATCGTCAAAGAAAGAGTCGATGTGAGCACTCACAACCATGGTCTTACAAGTCGAATGACTATGCTTAGGTGACTTTTCTAAGACGAGAGGATCGATGTCGATAAACCCTTTAGCCTCAACGGGTGTTGGGCTAGGCAAAGGAGGCACTTCGATGGAGTTAGAAGTTGAAGCCTCAAAGACGTGGTCCTTCGAAGGTGGTGAAGACGAGCCCATATTGGTCTTTGTCGTGATGGCACTAACGTCGCCCTTCGGAATTGGTGTTTCACTTGTTTCGCTAAAAACATCCCAAAGTGAGTTTTCATCCATAAATTTACACATACCCTTTTGAATTAGGTACACGTATTCTTTATCATCAAAATCATCATCTTTAAAACCGTTTTTCTTAATTCTTTCAAAACATGCATCAAGCTTCATTCTTTCCGCTAAAGTAAACATTTTGAAATCATTAGAATTTGAATCATTAGGTTTTGAAACCTCGGTTTTTTCATTCTCAGTAAATCCTTGGGATTTTCTAGCGAAAAAGTCTATTTTCTCATCCCCATATCTCATAGTAAGTCTCCCCTCGTGAACGTCGATTACGGTTCTAGTCGTTGATAAGAATGGTCGGCCTAAAATAATGGGACATTTAGCGTCACACTCGTAATCGGATATATCGAAATCCGCGGGAAAAACAAACTTTCCAATCCTAACATAGACATCCTCGGCTATTCCAATTGGTATTAAAGGTGTACAATTTGCAAGCTCGATTGTCATGTTCGTGGCGGTAAGCGAAGGCAATCTCATCAATTTCCATAGAGAATGAGGCATGAGATTGATGCTAGAACCTAAATCGGCAAGGGCTAAACATCCCTCAATCTCGGAAAAACTACAAGGTAGTAGAAATTGGCCCGGATCCTTTTCCTTTCTCGGCATACGCCTTTTGGGTTTTTTAAGAAGGATCGAAGCACAAGTTTCTTCAAGGGTTACTTTGGTAAAGTCGACAAAGCTCTCTTTTTGAACCGTAGATGGAATTTGAGGTACACGAGGGTGTGCACTTTTTTCCTTGGTCGCCACGTTCACCCCATCGATTTTAGAACAAGAAGACGTCTTAGAAGTCGAGGGTTGAGAGGGATAAACAACACGGAATCCTTCAAGGTTAGGGGTAATCACACGACCTTTCTCACGAGACGAGGCGGCTTTACATTGTTCTTTCAGATTAGCAACGGTGTCACTAGGTAACGAACTTGATGACGAACCCGAGGCCTTGTTCATTATGGCCGAAAACATCTTTTTAATATCAATTTGCCCTTGCTCAATCTTCGTGTTTTGCAATTTCAATGTATTAGAAAAGTCGTTTTTCAAAGTACCAATTTCTCCCTCTAATCGTCTCATATTAGCCTCATTCGTTTTCATGTAGTTTTGAAAATCGTTTGACGAACCATTTTGATTAGAATTAAAGTTCCCTTGGTTTTGATTACTTCTTTGAAAATTGTTTTGATTCCCACTTGAAAAATTATTTCCTTGATTGTTGTTGTTGTTTGAAAAATTCGAGTTTTGGTTATTGTCTCGATTTTGCCAAGTTATATTACGACCTTGATTATAACCTCCTTGATTTTGATTCGAAAAATTTCCTTTTTGATTATTTCCTTGAAAATTGTTTCGATTTTGAAAATTGTTGCCTTGGTTATAATTGCCTTGTTGTGATGGACCCGCGTTATTTTGATTAGAAAAATTGTTGTTTCCATTTAACGCACTCACATTCGACGTTTGGCCATCCGTAGCCGCACACTCGTAATAATTATGAGGTCCACCACAAAACGTACACGAAACCTCAACCGCTTTCACCGTAGCGGGAGCGTCTTTCTTTTGCATCTCAACGAGAAAAGACGTGAACACATTCGTCAACTTGTCGACTTTTGCATCAACCCTCTCAATGTCGCGATTAGAACTACTAACATTGGCGACATTGGCAACACTCGGTGCATTGCGGAGTTGGTAAACCTTGGATCGGTTCTCGATAATTATCAATGCATATTTCGGAGTTTTACACAAAAAGTTGCCACCGGCGGCGGAATTCAACGAGTCTTGTTCGTGAAAATTAAGACCGTTGTAAAACGTATCGATTTGGTGCAACTCGGAAAAACCATGGTGAGGACATTGCCTAAGCAATTCCTTAAAATGATCCCACGCGTCTCTAAAAGATTCATGCGGTTTTTGCTCAAATTTCGTAATTTCATTCTTAAAAAACGTCGTCTTAGACGGTGGGAAAAAATAATTAACGAACATGGAAACGAGATCCTTCCACGTAACTATCGAATTAGGTGGCTCTTTCTCGTACCAATCCTTGGCGGAACCATCAAGCGAGTACGGAAAAAGCATAAGCTTGACGACATCGGTGTCGACGTTCTTAAACTTGCTCGTGGCTAAAAGACGATCAAAATTCCGAATATGGTCGTGAGGATTATCGGCTTCACGACCTCGAAACTTCGTAACTTGGATCAACGAAAGCATTCCGCTCTTAATCTAAAAATTCTCCGCCTCGATAGCGGGAATTACGATCGCGTCTCCATAACCCTTGGTGGGCGCTTGGAGCAATTCCATCATCGAACGATTATCGGCCATCTCCTCTACGGTTTCTTCAACAACGATATTAGGAACGTCGGTTTCTAATTCTCGTCTACGTCGTCGATTCCTTCGATTACGATTGCGTCGATTCGAAGCTTCACTAGAATTGGAATAATCCTTCGATCGAGTGCGCATGCACTAAGCGTAGAATGGGTGGTAGCAAAGAAGATTCTTTTTGCGGCTTTTCGATTTTTTCAATTTTTTTGGTTTTTGATTGTTTTTTTAATTTTTTTGGATTTTTGAATGTATTACGTAGACACAAATCTACAAATCTCTCCTCGAATCGACTTTCTCGATTAAAAGAGCCTCAAAGAATGAAAACGATCACGTGGAGTGAACGTTCTCGATGACTTTAGAACGTTGGTGGAACACCAAAACGTTCAAGAGGGTTTAATCTTGAAAACACAAGCAAATATAATATACGTAGATAATACTTGGGCGGAAAACCCTCGATTAGCCCTCTTTCTCAAAACACGCACAAGCAAGCGGAGGAAACGAGGCGGCGCGAAGCACTTAAGAGCCTTTTTACTTTAGGTCGTGAAATACAACCGCCTTATACCCACCTTATAGTTTGTGTTAATTGAAATTAAGCCTCACGAAAGTATTTATCTATTTTGCCTTTAAACTTTTGCTTTAGATTCGAATACAATGATCGAGTGATGAAATCCTGAATCAAGGTTGCGTTTTCACGCTTTTGGAGTACTTGTATTTTTATTGTTCTTACGTAGATACAATATAGTAATAATATATTAACAATAAAAACGAAAACCAATATATCTACAATATAGTAAAGATTGATTTGTGTTTAATTTAGGAAAACTAAACACGATTTATTTGGATACTATAATATAATAAGGAAAAATAACAAAAATAAGTATGTACGATATTCACGCTTTCCAAAAATGAAAAGCTAAAACGCACTACTCACACAAACACGATACTAATAATAATGGCACACTAAACACCTCCCCGGCAGCGGCGCCAAAAATTTGATGTAGGTTTTTCGTACACGTTTTAGGAAAAACGCGTATGAGTGGCAAGTATTAAGTTCTACGCTTTAGGAAGAATGTAAAACCGAATAAATGCGGGTTCGTTCTCGAAGGAGGTGTGTGTATTAATGTGCCAAAATATAAAATAACAATGTTTGGATTAGTGACGTTTTTGGTTTAGAAGGAGAAAAAGTAAAGACGAGCTACGACTACGATTACACTACGACGAATGACGTAAAACGCGAACGTAAATACGTAAAACGTGAAGAAATTAAAAACAAAACCTAAAAATTAATTAAAAGTTAAAACTAAGTCTTAAATAATATAAATAAGAATAAAATTCCAACAAATATATTTTAAAACCTTTTATTAATTAAATATTCAATTTTTAATGCTAATTAAAGCCCAAAAATTAAATATAATTAACAAAATGCCCAAAATATTAATTTTTTGAACTAATAACTAACTTATATTATTTAAAGACTAAAAACTATTTTTCCTAAATTTTAAAAACTATTTTTCTATTTTTTAATCACTAAAAACTAATTTTAAATTAAAATAATCCTAAAAAATAATAAAATAATGCCAAAATTAATTTGACAATTTTAAAAATCTTAAATTACCCTAATGAACAGTAGAAAATTGAAAAAGTTTGAAAAATATAAAAATTTGCACTAAAAGACAAAACAGATTAATAATTAAACCCTAATTAAACTAATTTAATTATAAAAAATAATTAAAAAGTGATCAGTGAAAATTTTTAAACTAAAAATCTTAAACTAATTTTCTAAATCTAAGAAAAATTTTAAAATTGAAAAATATTACTTTTTTACACTAAATTCCAAAAAACAGTAATTAAAAAGTAATTAAATAAGCTATTTAATGTGAAAAATAGAAAATGAACAGTAACACAAAAATAAATTAAACTGAAAAATCAAAAATTAAATAAGAAAAATAATGACGCTAATTTGAAAACCTAAAACCTAAAAAAGTTCACTAAAGACAAATTTCTAAGTTTCTGACAATGACACTTGTGGACTTTTGTCCTTTTGCTGGGCAGTGGGAACTAAAGCACTAGCAGGGGTAATGAAGTTCCCACTGCTAGTGCAAAATCAATGTCTGGTGGGCGATTTGCTTGTAGATTGAGATTGAGTTGGTATTTTTGGACAAGAGGGGCACCCCTACACTCAGTGAAGTGTAGGGAGTCAGTAAATGCTAAAAAACACACAACCACAATACAAGTATCACAAACAAATTACCCTAATAAGTTACTGTAAATGGTTCCTAGGGGTCTGATGAACCTTATGCTGGTGCAAATGGCACAATGGTGAGTTTTGACTGCCAAGTACTTGCTTAATACCCAACCCAATCACACAAAAATGGTTACAAACCCTAGGTCACCCTATCTTCTAACAGATTACAAGCTTGTGAGCAACAATTTGCACAAAACAAGGCAGAAACAAGGATTGCTGTTTTTAAGCTATAAGAACCAAAATTTTATCATGCAAACTTGTTATATCCTTACCAAACTGAAAACCAAACACTACTACTACTACCTAAATACAACCCATTGAGTATGTTTAAGCTATTTTTAAACCAAATAAATTTCAATTACTAGATTTAATAAGCAGACCCAAACACCCCCTAATAATCAGTAACACTATTTTATCAAACCAAATACTATCCTAAGCCAACCAAACTGATTATGATTGATCTAAACATGTATACTAATCCTAAAACAGCAATATCAAACAAGAAAAACAACTTAAGAACAAGTTTCTCACAAATCACATAATTCACATAAAAATCTCATAAAAAAATGGAAAAAGGGGTTCAAGCCATACCAAGCTGATGCCTTCCTTAATCAATTTACTTTGAGCTCATGTGAGCTTATGGGGAGCTTATAGAGAATCCCTGTTGAGGTTCAACAACAGAACCAGGGAGAACAATATCTTCAAGGGTCAAAAAAATGAAATGAGATGGATGATGGACTTGCTTTCCTCTTCTTGCCTGCACAACACCACAAAACCACTAAACAGACTTCAAGTATCAAGGGATACAAGCTAAAAGCTTGTAGTTTTTGATACAGTAAAGGGGTAACAAAAATATTGAAAATAATATTTTCTGAAAATATTGGGAAAACTTGCAAATAGGAACACACTTAAAAAACTTTTGAATATGGTTAACAAAACACAAAACAGATTGTGAGAACCAAAATCCAATTTCCACTTTCACTTGTATTGGATTTTGGACTCACAACTGATTTTTCTTTTGAAATTACTTGATGAATGAAACTTTTCTGAAAACTTAAACTGAATGTTGGAAAACAATTAAAATTACACTAAGAAAGCATAAATGGAACTCAGAGTACTTTGCAAATATTTTTACTAAACTTTAACTATTTATTAGATAAAAAGGACTTTTACAAAGCAAACTGGAACAAAAAATACTTGCTACAGGCAGCAAAGTATTTATACTACTTAATGGAAGGATCTAGATACTAAAAGCAATAAGAAAACCCTATCTACAATCTTCCTATTCTGCCCTTGGTCAAAAAGTCTTCAAACTTGCCCATGTGATGATTCTGATGGATTGACAGTTGGAATCTTCAATCTCAAGCGTTTAAAACTCCTTAGGGAGCAAGTTTAAACTGCCAGCCGTTCATCTTGTCCCAATTTTGGATGTTGTGTGAAAAGGACGTAGCAGGGGAGTGTTGGAGGGGTCCCACCAGGTCACGGGTTGCTTGGTTGGCGAGTGGGATTGATTTAGTGTAAGGTTAATTAGCTATCTGGATAATAAGGGGGAAAACCCCTTTGTTTTTAGGTGATTAAGGGATTAGGGTTCATCAGGTTCGAATTGGGGAAGATTTAGGAATAGTGAGTGTTTAGCGGGAGTATTTGGATTAATTAATACTAATTTAAACTTAGTATTTACTGGTGAGGAGACGTGGGGGATTATGAGTGGTGGGGTGAGGTGAAGTGGCTTGGATGACGTGGAGATGGTGGACCGGGTATGGGGTGATGGGTATTAGACTTGGTTGGGTCGTGGGTAGGGTTTGGGTTGTACCCGGGTTTGGTTTGGTGATGTGGCAAGATTTTAATGGCTGGTGGGGTTTTGTTGTCTGCCAGGAAAGCCCCCTCAAGTTTCAACATGTCTTCAAGTTGTATTAAACAGCTCCAAACTCTATTTCCTTTGAAATAACTTTCAAACACTTGTCAAATTTGGCACCATGATTTTTCAAAGTTGATTCAAGGACTTCTCTTGTAATTTTGATATTCTTCAAAGACCTTTAATGTAATATCTTGAAATATTAGGGACCCTAATGCAATAATGGAGTTTTGCAAGGGTATAATATGACAAGTCTTCAATTCTTGAGGGACCATTTTTGCCAAATCTTCAAAACTTCAAGGACTTGATAGGAAAATCATGATTCGGGTCCGGTTCTTTGTGCGGCTTCGTTTCCCGTGTTCGTTTTTGCTTGATTCTTGTAATCTTTTGGTGAATTCACGATATCCGTACCTGAAATACACAATGAACAAACACAAGCATATTTTTGGGTATTTTGACGATATTTTAAGCGTTTTAAGCCCAATTTGGACGATGAGACTATGTATAAATACAGTCTCATCACTCACACACTTGGATGATGTTTTGTGGCATTTCATCATTTTGTGAGGCTTTTCCTTGACGTTGGCATGAGTCACATGACTTGACAAATACATGTGCAACTCGGTAAATAGTAGGCCAAAAGAACCTGGCATCAAAGACCTTCTTCGCTGTGAGATTAGCACCATGGTAACCACCCGTGGGTCCCTCGTGACACGCTCTAAGGATATTATAAGCTTCGGTGCCAAATACACAACGTTGAATGATTTGATCCGCACAAGTCCGAAAGAGGTAAGGGTCGTTCCAAAAGTAGAACTTGACGTCACGAAAGAATTTTCGTTTTTGTTAAGTCGTCATACCCTTAATGATGAAGTTTCCCGCATGGTAATTTGCGATGTCCGCAAACCATGGGGTGGATGAGTCAAGCTTAGAATTCACTACACCAAGTGTCTCGAGAGGAATGTTTCGGTGATTTCCTTGTTCTCGTACACACTTTCGTGAGGATCTTCCAAATGAAAAAGATGATCGGCTGCTAGATTCTCCGGCTCCTTTTTTGTCAAGGATTTTGACATCAAATTCTTGTAGGAGGAGAATCCAACGAAGAAATCTCAGCTTTGCATCTTGTTTAGCCATGAGATACTTGATTGCCGAGTGATCCGTATATACTATGCATTGGGTCAAGACGAGGTAAGGTCAGAATATCTCAAATGCATACACCACGACAAGGAATTCCTTTTCCGTTGTAGTGTATTTAAGTTGAGCCTCGGTCATCGTCTTGTTAGCATAGTGGATAGGCAAGAAGTGCTATTCATTACGTTTCCCCAAAACGGCCCCAATAGCGTAATCACTTGCATCATAGATAAGTTCAAAGGGGAGGTTCCAATCGGGAGCAACAAGAATGGGAGCTTCAATAAGTTTCCTCTTAAGGATTTCAAAGGCTCGTACACAATCTTCGTTAAAGACATAAGGAGCATCTTTTTTGAGGAGATGTGTAATGGGTCGAGAAATCTTTGAAAAATCCTTGATGAATCGACGATAAAATCCCGCGTGGCCTAGGAAACTCCTAACTCCCTTAACGGTTTTGGGATGAGGTAATTTGGCGATGACGTCTACCTTAGATTTGTCTACCTCAATCCTCGCTTTCGAAACATTGTGCCCTAAGACGATTCCTTCCTTAACCATAAAATGACATTTTTCCCAATTGAACACAAGGTTGGTTTCCTCACAACGTTTCAACATTCTCTCAAGATTCGACGAACACGAAGTGAACAAACAACCAAACACGGAAAAATCATCCATAAAGACTTCCATCGTCTTCTCGATCATGTCATGAAAAATAGCCATCATGCACCGTTGAAAAGTTCCCGGTGCATTGCAAAGTCGAATGGCATTCTACGATAGGCAAACGTTCCATATGGACATGTAAACCTAGTTTTTTCTTGATCACGAGGATCGATGGGGATTTGGAAGTAACCGGAAAAACCATCTAAAAAGCAATAGAAATCGTTTCCCGCAAGAAGCTCCAACATTTGGTCCATGAAGGGCAAGGGAAAATGGTCTATCTCTAACACCCCCAATTTACATTGCGTAGCGGAAATACCCAATTGGGTGCTAGACACAAGCATCATCACACAATATATATTGAACGACTCAAAAGTGAGACGTTTACACAAAATATAAACAAGATTTTCATAATAGGTCTAAAACATAAATTTCATCCCATGATTGTACTAAAACGACACAAGAGTAAAGTGTTTAGTCCCCATGGATCTCGACCAACAACCAACAAGTTTAGTACAGTACATCAACATAAAGTAAATTGTTCAACAGTAAAGGATAGAAATAGTTTTTAGACCAACATTCTTCTAAAAACCAAGCCACAACCTCCAGAGCAAAGCTCCATGCTCCATCACTTCCTATTACCTGAAATACATGCTAAAACGAGTCAACAATAATGTTGAGCGAGTCTATAGGTTTGTCAAATCACATTTGAACACAAGAAGAAAATCAATCATAATCATTTATAGAATTTTCGTACACACAATCTATATTCAAGGCAATAATAAACATTGTATTTAAGCTCATGACACCGACCCCTTAACCAAATAGTCACCCACGCCAAATGCCGGCATGACTAGAATAAAACCATCGCCCCTCTAGGGTATCGGTTGCTAGAATACCACATTCTTATTCCCGTAAATTATCCTTCCCAGAGGTTACTCAACGTAATGCCCTGGACTCAGATAGGGTGGTCAACCCAATAGTACTATCATTAGAATAAGCGGCTATTCCCGACTCACAACATCAAGTCAGAAGATAGTTAACGGCTCATGAATTTAGGTTCTTTAGCAACAAGGTACTCAATACAATGAATTCAACTTTAGGCAACATTCTGGTCTAACAATTACTCATGACTGGTGTTCATTTATTTTCAAATAGCATGTATCCCCATCGCGGGTATAAAACATTTAGTAGCTAGCATAAGAAGCGAGGCTATAGACTCACCTTAGTATAAAGATCTAGCGAGATGATCGTCGATGATAATGGATGCCTTTCAAACACGAGAACCGCTACCTATCAAATATGGCGCGTTCATTAATAATGACTCGAGAAATAAATCATGCATAACAACATCAAACTCAAACTCATAAAATCACGATAAACTCGAGAGAAAATGATATAAATAACTTTATTATACTCTACTACACATTTACTTTACCATTTTACACTTTTAACAAAGTCCTCCGGCACATACTACATGTACTAGCTTATTTACCCCTTTTAAACTTGTCAAACGTTTATGAAACGACTCGATAAACTAACTTACTATATATAGAAAGTCCTCCTACAAGTTTATCAAATGAAATTACTTTTAAAGTCCTTTAGCCGACTCATCTTCAAACTATAAAATCCGGACAGATTTACGTTAATTTTTCATACAACCGTTTTAACTTCTTTAAACGACTCCTCTTCCTACCTTTCTTAACATCACTAATAACCAAAACATCAGGGCAGTGATCAGAAATGACATACGGAAGGAATTTAGCGTAACTAACTTTAAACAAATCAATAAATTCTTGCCTATTCACTATGCTAGTAAGACGATGACCGAGGCTCAACTTAAATACACCACAACGGAAAAAGAATTACTTGCCGTGGTGTATGCATTTGAGGAATTCTAACCTTATCTTGTCTTGACCAAAAGCATAGTGTATACGGACCATTCGGCTATCAAGTACCTATTTTCTAAGCTTGATGCAAAGCCGAGATTGCTTCGTTGGATCTCCTCCTACAAGAATTTGATGTCACCATACTTGACAAAAAAGGAGCCGAGAATCTTGCGGCCGATCACCTCTCTCGATTGGAAGATCCTCACCAAAGTGTATACGAGAACAAGGAAATCACCGAAACATTTCCTCTCGAGACACTTGGTCTAGTGAATTCCAAGGATGATTCTTCTACCCCATGGTTTGCGGACATTGCAAATTACCATGCGGGCAACTTTGTCATTGATAAGTTTTAATTTCACACTCGTTTAGGAAAACAAGGTAAAAGCGGTAAGTATTAAGTGTACGTTTAAGAAAAACGTAAACACTTATGACCCTTTGTGTGGGATCGTTCTCAAGGATGCTTGTCTATTGTGTTAAGATATGATTAATATTTATGATTATGATTATGAGAAAAGAAAAGAGAAAAAGATGACGGTTATGGTTAAAATTACACTAAGACGAAAGTCGTACACGCAAAACCGTAAAATATGACGAAATTTAAAAATTAGCCTAAAAATTCCTATAAAATCGCAATAAATCCTAAAAAATGTAATTAGAGTTCACAAAAAATCAAAAGTCACTCAAAACTTTTATTTAGATAAATTATAATTTTTTAATACTAATTAAAGCCCAAAAAACAATTTAATTAACAAAAAGCCCAAAATGAGATTTTTCAATTTGTAAACCTCTAAAATAACTTAGTTAAACTAAAAACTATTTTTGAAAGATTTAAAATTAATTAAAACTATTTAAGTTGATTAAAATCTAATAAAATATTAAAATAATCCTAAAAATTAATTAATTGACAAGAAAATTAATCTAAAAGTTTTAAAAATCCTAACTTAATGTTTTTAACCTAGCAAAAATGAAAAAGTTGCAAAAATATTAAAAACTAATTTTAATAATAAAATAATATTAAAAAAATATTAAAAATCCAAAATTTATAAATGTTGATCCCAAACTTAGATCGATTAAGTTTGTGTATACGAGATAAGATCAAGTTATACACGTGGAGAAACTTTGTTTATGTATAAAGTAATCTAAGTGTTATGCGGATTAACACTTAAACAAGAACACACAAAGATGTAAAACAAACTTTCACTTGATTGATAATAACAAACTTGCTTACAATGAAAGTGTTTAACGTATGAAAACTTATTATGAAACATAACCTAAAGGTTTTCTTTTATAGACATAAGAAGCCTTGTACAAGAGTCTACGTATCAACTATTCTAGGTAAAGATAATTATAGAAAATACAATGTTGAACTTATCTTTACTAGAAACAAACTAGAAACATAATACGCGTAGACCATATCTTTCTATCAGTGCTTGTCTTCAACCTATCAACGCTTGAATTCTTCTTGTCAACGCTTGATCTGTCAGCGTTTGTTTTCTTCTTATCAACGCTTGTTTTCCTCTTGTCAGCGCTCAAGTGGACTGGCTACATTTTATTCCCAACAATCCTCCCCTAAACTTGATATCTACTCTAGTAATCAAGTTTCTGAATAAAAATTAAGAACTAGGAGGAATCTTACAACGCTTATCATATTGGTAATAAACATGCCTAATCAAATCTTTGGCCACGTCACTTGAATAGTTAATCTCCAACTGTGTTGTCTTCATCTTCTCCAAAAATTCTTTGGACATGGAATACTGACCATCTACAAGAAGATACTCAGCAAACTTTGTAGAGCTCAAATAATATACACCAGCAGCTGAATATAAACGCCATTGAAGACCACTAAGATCATCCTCAAGATCCTTCCAAACAGCAGGATCTTCTTCTTTTGGTCCACACAGTCTCTTGAATGTTGACCAAAGTTTTATTCCATTAACTGAAGTAGGAGATTCAGTCTCATACTTGGCCTCTAACAACCTCCAAAGGTCTACCAAGTCTTCTCTATCCACACTTGCAAAGAGAGATACAAGAGTAGTAAATGTGTGTACCTCTTTCCCATACCTGCCAATCTTCTAAAACCCACTTTCATCTTCTTCATAGCTTATGATAGGGTTTCTGGCATCAAGAGGTAACACTTGTACCATATCTTAAGCTTCCAAACGTGAGAGCTTGATGCTCCTTCTTATAACAGCTTCACTGGGCTTCAATCTATCCATATCTTTACGAAACTTAAGAGGGACCCCCTTCTTCAAAGGTCTTGGAACAATCATTGCCTTCTTAAGCTCCATCTCTTCTGCAAGTTCTTCTTTCCTTTCATCTGAAAGAAGTCTTAGAGTGTTCATTTCCTACACTTTTGCCCAAATGGGATAAGCCTTGTACTCTAACTCTTCAAAGGATAATCCCAACAGTTTCTTATAGGTCCATCCTGTTCCATGACATCTGAGTAGCATGTAGTAAAGCTCCCTTCTATCCCTCTTCAGCATTGAGAGAACATTGCTAGCTTTGTGTTTCAGAATTACCTTGCAGTCTTTTTGAACTCTTAGAAGAATCTCCAAGCCCCAAATTTGGTCTGAAATAGTCAAATATGGATTCTCCATACACCTATCCTCCCAAGCATGGTACATCTGAACAACTTCTGGCATATCAAAATCTACTTGCAATTTTAACTCTCTAAGCTTCTCTCTTGCCAAATCATCACCATATTCAAGTCTTTATGGTTGTTCTATTATCATCACACTTGAATCTGAACTTGCTTCAACACTTCCTTCTTGTTCTTCTAAAGTGACAACAAATGGTGATTCACCAACCTTCTTTATTTCTTGTTCCACAAGTTGTGCAACCAACCTTCTATCAAACTCTACCTGTGCTGCATCCTTTGGAACTTCTACTTCTACCATGATTTCTTTACCCTTATCTAATGGATCAATGATGGGTAAGGATGATGGTAATACCTGTGAAGATACTTCTTTGATGATAGTTGATGACTAGAATACATCAACCTCATATGCAGGTCTGTCAACGCTTAAATTCCTTGTGTCAGCGCCCAAATTACTCTTGTCAGCGCTTGGTGTCTCAGCGTTCAAATTTTGCTTGTCAGCGCCCAACTTACTTGTCTCAACGCCTCTTGTAATTTGCTCCAACATAGCTGTAAAAGACAAGTCTAAATTGGTAGGAGTTACCAGAGATGTGTCAAAACATGGTTGCTTCTTCAATTCAGTTAGGGCCTTAGTAACACCCAAAGATTCACCATCATGTGAGCCCTTATCACTCACATTAATCTGCTCATCCTCCCCTTTGGAAGATTCCTCCATCCCACGCCTTGTGCTAGCATTCTCCAAAATAACAATCCTCTCCCTCAATTGCTTAAGTTCAAGGCCTTGTGTACTGACAATTTGTACCAAGTCTGCATTTTTCTTTTGCAAGCTAATGCAGACAGCCGTCAATTCCATTAAGGTGTATGGTTCCAGTCAGCCCTCCTCTAAAATGGGTATTTGATCTCCCAAGTTAGATTCATGGGGCATGGATGAGGTCTTAAAGATGTTAGGACTGTCTTGGCCTGCATCTAAGCTAGAACCAATAGTCCCAGCCTCATCCATAGCACCAACCACACTTGTGGTGGTGGTTCTCTCTGCTACATGGCTAGGACCACTAGAGGAGAACACTCCAGTAGTCCTTTGGCATTTTTGCAACCTATATTGTGGTGGGGTAGAAGATGATGTGGATTGGGTGGATGTGGGAAGGTTAAGGGGTGTTTAGGTCTTGAAGGAAAGGTGTCAACGTTTGGATTACTTGTGTCAACGCCAACATTTAATGTGTCAGCGTCGAAGGGTTCTTGGTCAATTTCCATGCGTTGAGGTGAAGGTAAAGGTTCTGGTATTGGGTCAAGTTGTGGTTGTGGGTCTGGTTGGGGTTGTGCTGCTGCAATAACAACAAGCATAGCTGGGGTGAGGGGTAATTTACGGTGAGGGGGTGAATTCATCTTGGTAAAAATAGCTTTCTTTTGCACAGGGATCTCATAAAAATCATCATGATCCCTTGTGCAGTAATTTTGCACATCAAAAACCATTTGTAAAAATCTGGGATAAGCCACAGTCATCTTATTCCCTTTGTTTTTACACATGCCATCAAAAATCATTTTAGAATAATTAAACTTTTGCCCAGTTGCAATGCACACAATAGCACTAGCAATGGATCTATTAATCTCATTGTGTGCAGTACATTTGGGACTCAACATTGTAGGATGACATGTATGAGGTTCTTCCAGGCTAGGGGAAACTCCTGTTTATGATATTTGTTTAAAGTTCCCTCATCAGGGAAAGGATAACCCAAAGCCCGAAGCCCTTGTTCTATTTCATGAATGGGGAGGGTGGTCATACCATCTGCATCATCAAGATGCAAAGCCTGGCGAACCAAGGCTTCAGTAACTACCCATGTACGCCCATGAATAATAGATGATAATGTAGTCACATTATTAACTGTTGAGGAACTGACAGTGTTCCAAAACTGCTTAATATGTGTGACAAAGATGAGAGGAGCATGAGAAAGAGCATACCTAATTGGGGATGCATTCAAATACGCCACCATCTGGGTGTATTGGGGAAACATAGTATCATCAGCGCCCAAATATGCAATCATGTTGTGTTGACTCCTGAATCCCAATACCAAATCACTTGGTTTAAATTTTTGTGCCATTGTAGAAGAAAGTTGTTTGAAGTATTGAGAAAGATGAATTATAGGAGAAAATTGTTTGACAAGAATATGAGGTACCCTGTTTAAAAATAGGAGCCAAATATATAGGAGAGATAGGTGCATGTGATTGGTAAAAAATGAGGCAACTATTTTCAAAATAGAATGATGAAAATATTGAAAAGAAAATAAGTTATCTCATGCATTAATTAAAAGTTATCTGCTCCCAAAATTAGGGCCCCAAAATTCGTCAAAAAGTAACAACTGGGTAGGTCCCAATGAGTGTCAACGGTCAAAAATAACCCATCAACGCCCAACGGCTATATTCTTGTCATCGTTTGCCAAAGCCATGTCAGCGTCTAAATTGGTCATAACAACGCTTGGAAAAATACTTGTCAGCGTCCAAAAATAAAAGTAATAAAATTGAAAAAGGACTTTAACAAAGTAATTTATCCTAGTGAAGATAACCTATAAGTTGATAATTATTATAGGGTGGCAAGCACTGTCCAGTTATGCACACTTTCTTATGCAAGATAGACATATTAGTCCTCTAGTCCGAGAATCTCCATCTGCTCTAAGTGGGCGAGCTAGAATCCTTATGTCAGGTCCCATTCCCGCTGCATCGGCTGGTCAAAGATCACCCAAAAATTGATTCAAAAGCGCAAGCCTTTGTCATTGTCAGTCAACTAAGTAGGGCCTGAGGCCCCCTGTGAATCCGTAAATCTGAGGAGCATGCCGCAACAAAAGAATGGTCCCCTATGCAAAGTTATCTCATAAAATTCCTTGTAACTCCCAGGTAAAACCCATGATAAACTCATTCCCAAGTCTCCCAACAGACCATAACCAATTCTAGGCCAAAAATGTCTTGGCAGCATGCATAGTATATCAACTTTGCATGCTACAGTGCCTCATGATTTAGTAAAACTAACTCATACTCACCTGTGGACACAATCTAGAATTGTGATAAGAGTATTATAAGTATACCCAAAAGTCCTAAAGGTTCCTAAAACCTCCCCTTAACCTGTGATATATATGTTGCCCAAAAATATGCATGAACATAAAAAATTTATGTCAAGATAGGAATATAAATATTCCAACCATCATCCATAAATGAAAACATGCTCAAATGATTCTACAAGGATCCATAAGCAACTCTGTATCCAATGGTATAATGCTAACACCACCTGCACATTTAGATCAAAAACCACAAAACTAACATTGTTGCTGACAACGCCACGATAACACTTGTCAGCGTTAAGATAACCTTTGTCAACGTTCGAAAAATATAGTGGAAAATCTAACATCAAAAAGACCAATAACAGTGCATTATCCTGTACATACATTTAAAATAAGACCCCAAAACACATATTATGTAAGATTGATCATTCCAATACTTGTTACCAAGTATTGAAACCTTCCAGCATCAAAAGGTTTAGTTAATAAATCAGACACATTTTCTTCTGTGTCAACCCTGTCTGGTTGTATTAAACCCTTTTCAAAACAATCCCTTATAAAATGATGTCTAATTTATATGTGTTTTGTTTTAGAATGATGTATGGGATTTTTAATAATGCATAAAGTGCTGTTATTGTCAACAAAAATCTTGGTTTGCATGAAATTATACCAATTATCCAACAGCTGGTTCTGAATCCATAAGACTTGTCCACAACAAGCAGCTGCAGCAACATACTCTGCTTCAGTTGTAGAATTGGCCACCACTATTTGTTTCTTGCATTGCCAAGATATCAACCTACTCCCAAGAAACTGACATCCACCAGTGGTGGATTTTCTATCAAACTTATCACCACCATAGTCACTGTCTAAATATGCAATAAGCTCCAATGGTGAATCTTTTGGGTACCACAAGCCAAGATCTGGATAACATCTAAGGTACCTAAAGATCCTCTTGACAACATAAAGGTGACATTCTTTGGGAGTCACTTGATGGCGTGCACATGCACACACAACAAACATAATGTCAGGTCTTGAGGTTGTGAGATACATCAATGAACCAATCATTGATCTATAGTGCCTGACATCCACATCTTTTCTATCTCCAACTTTTCCCCAAGGGTGTTCTCTATCCATAGGCGTAGTAGCCCTCTTTTCATGTGGAGAAAAGCCAAACTTCTTCAAGATCTCTGCTACATACTTATCCTGAGAGATGAAGATACCATCTTCTTTCTACTGGACTTGTAACCCTAGAAAGAAGTTCATCTCCCCCATTGCACTCATCTTGAATTTGTGTGTCATAACCTTGGAAAAGTCTTCACGCATCTTTGGATTGGTGGAACCAAAGATGATATCATCAACATAAACCTGAACAAGTAAGACATCCTTACTAGCCTTCTTTGTAAACAATGTCTGGTCTACGGTGCCCCTTTTGAATCCATTTTCCACCAAATAAGTGGAAAATGTGCCATACTATGCTCTTGGGGCTTGATGAAGTCCATACATAGCTTTCTTGACTCTATACACCTTGTCTGGATTCTCTGGATCTTCAAAACCAGGAGGCTGCATCACATACACCTCCTCAACAATTGTGCCATATAAGAAAGCACTCTTCACATCCATTTGATAGACAGTGAAACCTATACAGGAAGCATAGGCTAGAAATATCCTTATAGCCTCAATCCTTGCAACTGGTGCAAAGACCTCCTCATAGTCTATCCCTTCCTCTTGTGTATATCCCTGAGCCACTAAACGTGCCTTGTTTTTTACCACAATGCCTCTTTCATCTTTCTTGTTTCTTAGAACCCATCTTGTCCCAATAGGTCTGACATACCTGGGACAATCAACCAGCTCCCAAACATCCTGAATAGCAAATTGGTGAAGCTCATCCTGTATTGCTTCCACCCAACTTGGTTCTTTGAGAGCATCAAAAATCTTCTTAGGTTCCTGTTGTGACAGAAAACAGGCAAACAAACATGCTTGAACAAGAGAGGTATCAACCTTCTTGTGTATATTGGCAATAAATCCACCAAGACTCTGATGAGATCTTCTAGTCTGAATAGGAGTCATGACATCCCCAATAATTTGAGAAGTGGGGTGATTCTTCATAGTAGAAGTAAGAACTCCTCCCTCAAAAAGTCTGTTATCTTCAATCTCATCATCCATGTTGCCAATATCTTCTTCAAACTCTCTTCAATCAATATTTGTATGAACCTCTTAATTCCTGCTTGAAGGTTCACCTTGTTCAAAATTTGAAGAGAAGATATGCTCAAAAGCGTTGTCAACGCCTGAACCAAGGTTTTAAGCGTTTGGATCATCAACGCCTGAAATGGTGTTGTCAACGTTTGAGCCATCAACGCCTGAATTTTGCTTGTCAAAGCCCAACTTACTTGTCTCAGCGCCTCTTGTAATTTGCTCCAACATAGCTGTAAAAGACAAGTCTAAATTGGTAGGAGTTACCAGAGATGTGTCAAAACCTGGTTGCTTCTTCAATTTAGTTAGGGCCTCAGCAACACCCAAAGATTCACCATCATGTGAGCCCTTATCACTCACATTAATCTGCTCATCCTCCCCTTTGGAAGATTCCTCCATCACACGCCTTGTGCTAGCATTCTCCAAAATAAAAATTGCTTCCCCTCAATTATAGCATGTATGTCTTCCCCTTTTTGTCACATCAACAGGGAAGTAAACAATTTATGCAATCTTGAAGATTTTCCAAATGTAGCTCTAAGTAATGATCTTGAAGAAAAATAAATAAAGTAATCTTGATGTAGAAGTAGAATAACCCAACCTTGTGTTCCATGTATTGTACTATCCATGTGATGAAGAACTTATATGAAAACGTTAAAGTATAAGCAGACCTCGGTCTCTTGTCAAAATCCTCATCCTTTGTGAGACACTGAGCATGATAATGTAACTCCTTCAAGTGTTATGACAAGTCTTCGTCACCAACCGTGTAAGCATGAACAAGTTACCTTTAAAGAATAATGTTGACTAGGCACCATCTTTAAAGATATAATAGAACACAAACTCGTGAAAATCTTCTTCGAACATCAAACTTACCATAAGAATTCTTCCCCTTAAGCCAACACCTCTTCATGACGAATTTAATGAAATAACATCTTCATACCATATGTAAAAGTCAGACATATGGATAACTCTTTCACAAGGCTATCCCGATTACATAATAAAATATCCATCAAATTCTTCATGAATTGTTGCTAACTTACTTAAAAATCATTTAATCCTTGTAAAAATATCCGAGCCATAAATATCAACTTGATATTCTAAATAAAAACGGAGATTCCATGTACCTTTGCGTGTAAATACCTCCTTTTTGTGTGCTAAAAACGTACCAATTTTCTCAAACAGCAGCTATTCTTTTTGTCATCCGAGAACCTTCATTGTCCAATATCTTAATCGCATGCATTGTCAGATATCAGACAAAACCTATCAACGCTTGAGCAAGCGTTTCTCGGACAACACATGTCAACGCTTCCTGTCAGCGTCGACTTATTCCTTGTCAGCGTCAAAACAATACTTTGTCAGCGTTTCAGTAAACACACATGTCATAACAGTCTCTTGTCAATGACTTTGTATAACATATTATTATACCCAATCATAGCATGTCATCACATGAATACATTAATTTTCATGGACCACACCATGTGAATACCATCACTTCTTTTGATTGATTGGATGTATCGTGTGAACACAATTTCCATTCTCACGTTATTTATCAATCACTGCTCACGTCCTAGTTCTTGGCTCACAGCCATATCACGTCACCATCATAGAATCCCACAAGCATGATATTATTAATAGAATAATTACCTTGCTTTCTTTCTTCGTGTGAATACAAAAATCATTCTCTTTTTATCACTTGGATAAACTAAATACTTCACGTGCACAATAGATAAAGTTGTACAGTAGCTTGTTGTGTCTTTTCAGCAACGACACTAAATCATAGCATCAAGTTACTCGTCAATCATGTCACTTTATCACATGGCTGCTACAAATCCATCACGTGAATGGATCTTGCGACCAAAACCATCAGCAACACAAATCCCACGTCACGTTACTGTTTCTCTTTCCCAAAATACATAAATCAGTGTGTATGTAAATAAGTTTTGTCTTGAATCTGAAGACCACGATCAAAACAACTTCACTGAATACATCCATAAGCACTCGTGACCATATCAATGAATAACAGTTCTTGGATCTAGGGTTATTCCAAAACCCTAACTATAATCACAATAACACCAATGGATCTAGGGATTTAACTGTTCTGAATTTGATTCTAGGGTTTGGGATAAACCCTAATTCATTTTTTTATGTGAAACATAAATCTTCATACCTTCTTTGCAGCCAACTTCGACATATGATAACTTCTTCATTAGAGCTCAAATCGAAGATCCCTTCGGTGAGATCCTAGACACAAGTGCCAAGAATCTACAGTTCAAAAATAACGATTATCCAACGGTTAACGATGGAGAAATCATGTTTTGAACATGGTTGTCCACATAAAAACTGCATGTGAACGACTTCCCTGCTGCTGACTTTGACGCTTAATAACTTTTTCTTTGGGATAAAACTCGACAATCCCTCTGGTGGATGTCTAGATATATGTGTATAGAACACACACAAGATATTTCGTGACGATCCAACGGTCCAATAAAAAGTTATGACCTTCTGAATACTGTTGCGCACACAAAAACGTCCAGAAAAACCTTAGACGGATTTTTCTTCTTTTCACCATACACGAACACCTTGTTGGTCCTAGCATCACGAGACACGAGGCTCTGATACCAATTGAGGAATCCTAAGATTCTGGATATTTTAGCTACTAGGAACGAATCTCATTTACTTGATTGAATCAAGGCGGAATAGAATGAAACACGTTTAACAAGGTGTTTAGACACAAAGAACATGAATTAAACAGATGGATTGTTCATTATATTAATAACAAACAATCACTAGACCTGTATAAATTGAATCCCACGTCTAGTCGACACACGCTTTAGGTTTACATTGTATATGAAAGTTATGAATAAACCTAATACCCTTGGTTCCTTTTATATTGTAAGGATTAGCGTTTACAAGAGATAATATCAAATAAACATGTAAATATTCTATTCAAATAAACTTATACAGAATATATCCTGCATGTTTATCTGAATAGAAGCTTCCAAAGGCTTCTTGTCTACATTTCTGTCAATGCTTAGTTTGTACATGACAATGCTTGGATTGTACATGACAATGCTTGAGCCATCAACCTCCGATTTGCTCTTGTCAACGCTTGATTTGCTCTTGACAACGCTTAGACGAATGTCTTCATGTTTTCTTGTGTTCTTTAAGATCAAAAGTTTCTCAACAAGCTCTGATACCACTTACAAATGTCTTCATGTTTTCTTCGTTTTTTATTTTCCTTTGTTAGCGCCTGAAGGACCATGCATGTTGTTAACTGGTGATACTTGGGGACCACCATTATCCTTTCCAGCAGCAGCAGCAGCAAAGGCATCTGTCCATATGGGAATAGTGACATACTCTTGTATGGGAGATGACTTGTCTGCTTGTGATCCAACCTCTTCATTAACATGTGTACTTGAAACATCAACAACTGGTTCTTCCACAACATTTGAAGTTACCTTCACAATGTCTGGATTAGTAACATGCATATAATTCAAAGTCCTAGATAGAGGTTCCAAGTCAAACAACCAATTTGGACCACTTTCAGGATCACTAGGTTTATTCTCTAAAAACCTAACATGTACTTTTTCAAGTATACATTTTTCCTTCTTAAGGTAAACCCTATATCCCTTACTCTGCACTGAATAACCCATGAAATAGCCTTCATCACCTTTAGCACTAAATTTACCTAAGGCATCACTAGTATCTAGTACAACTACATGACAACCAAAAGGTTTAAGAAAACCAATATTAGGTTTCCTTCCCCAAAGTAACTCATAAGGTGTTTTGTTATGTATCTTGTTGACCAATTGATTGCGGTAAATTACGACCTTTAGGAAAAGGAGCGTAAAAGCGGTAAGTATTGAACAAATGATTTTAGGAAAAACCAAATGTTAATGACCCAATGAAGTTCGTTTCCCAAGGAGGTATATGTGTGTGACTAAGATGTAAATGATTTGAGATTAATATTGCTTTAGAAAGGGATGAGAAAAGAAGATGACGAAGACGTGAAATTAATTACTACGTTGACAAAACGTAAAACCGTAAAATCTATAAAAATAAAAATTAATTCTAAAAATTACCAAAAATTCACCAAAAATCAAAATAAATAAACTAAGAGTTTACCAATGATCAAAACTTTTTCAAACCTTTTAAATAAATAAATATTCAATTTTTAAATGCTAATTAAAGCCCTAAAAATCAAATAAATTATCAAAAATCCCAAATAAAGATTTTTCAATTGGTAAACCTCTAAAATGACCTAAAAAGATTAGAAACTATTTTTGGAAATTTTTAAACTAAGAAAAACTATTTAAAATGATTTAAAAACTATTAAAACTTAAAATAATTATAAAAAATAATCTAAAAGTGATAAAACTATTCTAAAAGTTGCAAAATTTCTATTTTAATGTATTTAAGCTAAGAAAAATGTAAAAAGTTGAAAAATGTGAAATTTGAAAATTAATAATAAAATAATATTAAAATAATATTAAAAATCCAAAATTTATAAAAAATTCTAAAAACTTGCAAACTAATTTATTTTAACCTAAATAATCAGAAAATAAAAGTGAAATGACCAGAATACCCCTATTGGGCCCTCAAATGGGCCAAAACAAAAAACAGTCCACTTAAATGGGCTTTTTAGCCCAAAAAGTCAAACCTGGCCCAATTAACTTGGAAAAGCCCAATCTGACTCAAATTTGTTTCTAAACACAAAACTATAAGGCCCAAAAGCTGAAAGTGAGCTTATCACAACTTATTATGCAAACAGCTTATCCTTATTGGGCTTTTTAGCCCATTAAGCAATAAGCTAATGCCATAAGCTCTAATTTGACACACAACCTTCTTTTGGGATGCTTAAGAGATCTATAAAAAGAAATTTTGAAAAAGCACACTCAATAAGCCAGAAATAAGCAAAGTAATATTTCACTAAAAGACAAAATAGTCGTTTTTGAGAAATAAGGCACCTCAGGACTTGATTCAACTTGCAAAATGTCATAAATGAACTCAATAAGCCAAAACAATCAACAAAATTCCAATAAGCAAAACCAATAATCCAGAATAAGCCAATAAGCACTTATGAAAAAGTCAATTAAGTTGGTTTTCTAGTCAAACCCTAAAGTCAACCCACCAAATGCTCCAGTATGAACAAATGGGTCAAATAATGAGCACCTATTACAAAATCCAAGTTGTTGCTGGTTAAAATAAGCTATTATAGCTTATTGATAAGCTGAAACCCAATTAACACTAGCAGTGGCTAGCAGCAGGGGAAAGGAGTTCCCACTTCTTTGACTATTTGACCAAGCTTTTTAGAGAGATTTAGTTGGATTCAATTGGAAACAAAGGCACCCTTGTGATCAGTGAATCACAAGGAGTCAATAACAACAAGAAAATCACAATTTGGTTCACACAATAAGCCATAATCAATCAAACAGTCACCAGATGATGCAAAGACATGGAAAATAAGCAGTTATGCACTAATAAGCAGATATAGCATGAATAAGCCAACCAAATTCAACAGGATGCATACACAAGCTATATAAACTATGAATAAGCACAAACAAACTTAAATCAAAAACTAAATCAAAGTAAATAACAAGATCAAAGCAAATAAATGTTACTGATATGAACTACTAGAACAAAAGCCTACTTTGCTGATCTAATTGACCACATATCCAAATTCAGGCACTCAAATCTTTTTTCCTGATGTAGTTAACTAAGATCTAGCACTTGTTAACCCTAGTCTATGCTTAGATCTAGGTGTCCTCAAAATCCTAGCCAATTTTACCAAGTAACAAAGATTTTATACCCTTTTTATGAATCAAGGTGTTTCAAACCAATAAACCTGCAAACAAATGGTCAAGTATACTAATAGAACAGATATAAGCACAAACTATAACAAAGCTTTCACTCAAAATCACACAAATCTAACCAATGCAGTTAACCCAAACACCCCTTAAAAACCTGTTTTCACAAATTTTCAAAGTATTATCCAGATTCAAACCACAAATCAAACTAATAACACTTCACTAACATCAAACAACACCAGATGAACAATAATCAACCATCAAATCACAGATTCCACAATAATCATGCAAATATCACAAAATTCAGAAAAATAAGAGAGAAAATGAAAAAGGAGAAGGTGCAAACCTCCAAGACCTACATCCAGGCCCTGGATTGTTTGAGCTGAGGTACTAGCAAAACAAGTACCAGCTTCCAATGCTGCTAAGATGAACAAACAATAAGGTGAGATCAAATTAACCACCACTTTCTGATTTTTTGAAGCACAAGCTTTATCACTTAAAACCTTGCCTCAAAAACCTTCAAACAAGATTATGGAACTCAGATTTTAGCTTATCAGATACCAAACTTTTATAAATAACAAATGAGAATTCAAAATTTTCAGAAATTCAAACTTTATTTCATAAAAAGGAATTACAAAGATTTAAAAGCTAAAATCTGGAACCAAAAGCTCTCTCACAGGTTGAGGAGTCTATTTATAGGCAAATGCCAAGCTAGCACTATTCATAAACCCTAGAAGTGAAATTCCTATTCTATCCTTGAGTCTTCTAGACGAATTATTGGTGTGAGCTGTCCAAAATGATCCTGAGTGTTCATTTTAGCTTTGTGATGAAGCAAGGACTCTCAGCTGTTGATTTGGCCACGTTGGATGACTTGGAGGTGAAGTTGCGTTTTGATTGGTTGAAAGGGAATTGGGGGTGGGGTCCATAGTGAGTGGGAGTCAGGGTTTTGATGTGGGATGTGTTTCTGCACATGTGAATCAAGCGTGGGAGTGGGTAATTGCTTTTTACCCTTTGTTTAAGTGATGTAAAATCTGGGTGGTGAAAAAGGTGAACAGTGGTGATTTTGATCCGAAATTGGGGGAAACTTGTTGTTTGGCGTGCGTTATGGGATTCAAAGTTTTGAAATGGCAACTTGGGTCCTTTGTTTTTGGCAGATGTGGTATAAAACGTTTTTCAGCCCAAATACTTGATTCCCTTTGATAATAACTTTCATAACTTTACACTTTTGGCACCAAACTTTGGAAAAAGGGTTACAAGGGTTGTTTTTGCCATTTTTGGATAATTCAAGGACTGATCTTGGACATTATTGATCTTCAAAGGTCTTCAATGTAACTTTGACTTCATGAGGGACCATAATTGGCAATTTAGAATCGTTGAGGGACTAAACTTTCCATTTCTTCAAAGTTGAAGGACCTTTTGTGTAATTTTGACAAACTTAAAGGACCAAACTTGTAATTATGAATATACAAGGGTTTTAAGTGTCATTTCTTCATTTATTGAGGATCAATCTTGCATGTCTTCAAGTCTTCAAGGGTATTTGTTGGATAACTCATGATCTAGGGCCCGGTTCTTTGTACGGCTTCGTTTCTCGTGTCCGTTTTTCCTTGTTTCTTGTGATATTTGTCTTTTTCACGATATCCATACCTAAAATACACAAGTAAACAAACACAAGCATATATATATATGGTATTTTATGACATTTTTATGCATTTAAAGCCCGAAAAGAATGATGAGATCATGTATAAATTCCATCTCATCACTCCCCCCATACTAAGCCATTGTCGCGCCCTCATGCAATGCTAGAATAAAGTATCTAAGCATCACCAAAGTTCAATTTTATTTAACCTTTATTGAAAAGTAAAAGACTTGCAAAAATTCTACGAAGATGTGTAAAGACATAATGTATGATTTTCATCACAAATGTGACTTTTAGGGTCAAAGAATAGAAACAAGTAAATGTCCCTTAGAGTAAAATTCGTCATCCTTGATTGTCATACATTCCATGCTAAGTGCAAAAACGAGATCATTGTTGGTACAAGTCACAATGCTAACACTACTCATACGTCCAAATTGTGTAATACTTTTTCTCCCTGCAATCCTAGTTATTATAAAAGGAAATGGGTTACTAGCATTTTTTAACTATTTGTAATGGATCACAAGTGATTCATATTGACTTATTTGAGTAGTTATTAGTCCGAAAGCAAAGTAGCACGATTTAATCGATAGTTAGCCGAAGGACAAAATATTTTAAAACGGCTTCTCGTGTATCTCCTTAAGTTCATATCTTGGCATAACTCGTTTCACGATTTGAGACCTTTCTCGGACCGATATTTGGAATGTACTTCATACTTCAAATCTTGGGAAGACGTTCTTGAAATATGGTCTTCACTTCATATACTTGGAATTTCTTCACTTGACGTTTTTGAGAGATTCTTCATATTTGGACCACGACTTCATCATTTTTCTTCAATCGTTACTTTGGATTTTGATATACAACGATCCGCCTCCTTTTCGGACTTGGATATATTTATCCTCATACCTTGTAAGGGTCTTTTTGGATAGACTTTCTCCATGATCTTTAGGGGAGTAATTGCTTTTCGTCGTGTGTCTCGATCCTTCATATTGATTTAGGAATAATGATACTTCACATCATCTTGGATCTTTAGCAAAAATAGATCTCCTCATGCCTTTTTAGGGCCTTTTTGGATGATCGCCAATCTTCGCGTCCCGCTTCAATAAGTTATGCCTTGGCTATGAACTCTATTCAACCCCGAGCAACTTTTAAACGATCTTGCGCTAGAGGCTAAGTAACCTTTCAAATCGCACGACCTTACTTATTGCAATTATTTTTATTCCTAATGCATTGATCTTATGGGAAGAAAAAGCCACAATTAAAGACATATGAGTTTTTGTAAGAACATTTCCATGTTCTACGTTTAGCATGATCACTTGTCTAACTCTATCATCTCTCGTTCTTCACTATATAAAGACCTCTAATTAAAGAGACTCGTGAATACTTAGCCATGCAAGTCAAAATTAAGCCAAATTTGGATTAGCTTTCATTAAGACTGTATCAAATCAAAGTTTTGGGTTTTCAAGCCACCTATAGGATCTTGCACTTTCTTGGACTTTTTCAAGTTTTAGAGAATGCATTTTATAGTTCCCTTGATAAGTGACTTTCTAGGATCAATTATAGGAACTTGCAAAAAGTTCTTGTTCTTAACCCGAATGAGCTAAGACTTTTGCGTTTTAAAGCTCCCTATATAAAAGTCTAGCAAAACTTGAATTGAGCGGGCTAAGGAATGTAAATGGCTCCAAATGCCCATCAAGTCAAAAATTAGCTCTTATTCTACCCGACGGAAAATATACATTCATGTCTTAAAAACACTTATGAAAACTAAGAAATTTTTTAAAATTTGGCCATGTTTAGCCTTATTAGCAACAAAAACAAAACATTGAAAGTTGGAAAGCGTGAGGGCGTAGCAAAGCAAGTACCTATTCACCCCCCCCCATACTAAAAGTAGACATTGTCCTCAATGTTTCGAGTCTAAAGGTGGAGCACCCCCATACTAGAGACGTAGAATCGAATGCTTAGGATCTAGCATGGAAAGGGTGATAGACAATATATCTAAAGCCGTTTATAAAGTATGCTAAAAGATAATTGTTAGAACAATAAAGGATATGTCAATGGATTCGTGAAAAACTTCTTCAAGCAAACGATGGAGGCTCACGTAAACGAACACGAGAGTCTTCAATCGTAGATGATGACGATGATGATCTAGATAACACAATCACAAACAACCACGAGACAACGAGTTTGAAGGGTACAAGTCCCCTTATTAGTGAATATAAGCATAAAAGGATAAGCATGGGATCTCCCCCACGAGGCACCTCGTTTTTGATTACCGAGTCATGAGCTCGACTCGATCCCCTCAATGCTAATTATCATTGGGGAAGGTGACTTGGTCGAGGGCAACCATTGAAGGAATTTCCCCACCAAAGTAGTGCTTAAGCCTATGTCCATTCACCTTGAAGTTAGGACCATCATCTTGAGCTAGCTCGATGGTCCCATAAGGAAACACTTGTGTAATGGTGAACGGACCCGACCAACGAGATTTCAATTTCCCGGAAAATATCTTAAGTCGAGAGTTAAAAAGTAACACTTGATCACCAACGTTAAAAACCCGGTTTTTAATCTTTGCATCATGAAACTTTTTAGTCTTTTCTTTGAAAATCAATAAATTTTCATAAGCATTGTCTCTTAATTCATCTAATTCATTCAATTGTATTTTCCGGTGATCTCCCGCGGTCTTCAAGTCAAAGTTTGCATGCTTAAGGGCCGAATATGCCTTGTGCTCCAATTCAATGGGCAAATGACAATTCTTCCCATAGACTAACTTATAAGGAGTGCAACCGATAGGTGTCTTATAAGCGGTCCTAAAGGCCCATAAAGCGTCATCGAGTTTATCGGACCATGAAGCACGGTTTTCTCCAATTGACCTTTCTAAAATCCTCTTCAAAGCTCGGTTCGAAACCTCGACGTGCCCACTCGTTTGCGGGTGATAAGCCGTAGAAAGACGATGAGTAACTCCATATTTCTTTAAGACCTTCTCGAATTGGTCATTACAAAAATGGGTTCCACGATCGCTTATAATAGCACGAGGGGTTCCGAACCGAGAGAATAGTTGCTTCAAAAACTTCACTACCACACGAGCATCATTAGTAGGAAAAGCCTTAGCTTCCACCCACTTAGAAAGGTAGTCCACCACGACGAGGATATATTTGTTGCCATGAGACGATGGGAATGGCCCCATAAAGTCTATTCCCCATATGTCGAAAATCTTACACACTTGAATTATGTTTTGCGGCATTTCATCACGTTGAGACGATTTTCCTTGACGTTGGCACGAATCATACGACTTCACAAGTGCGTGTGCATCACGATAGATAGAAGGCCAAAAGAAGCCGGCATTCAACACTTTCTTAGCCGTGAGATTAGCACTGTGGTGACCACCCGTGGGTCCCTCGTGACAAGCTCTAAGGATATTAGAAGCTTCGGCACCAAACACACAACGTCGAACGAGTTGATCCGCACAAACCCGAAAGAGATAAGGGTCGTCCCAAAAATAGAACTTGACGTCACGAAAGAATTTTCGTTTTTGTTGTGTCGTCATACCCTTGATTATGAAATTGCCCGCATGGTAATTTGCAATGTCGGCAAACCATGGGGTGGTGTCTTTAGAATTCACTACACCGAGAGTGTCGAGAGGAAATGTCTCGGTGATTTCCTTGTTCTCGAAGACATCTTTGTGAGGATCTTCTAGACGAGAGAGATGATCGGCCGCTAGATTCTCGGCTCCTTTCTTGTCAAGCACGGTGACATCAAATTCTTGGAGGAGGAGCATCCAACGAAGCAATATCGGCTTAGCATCTTGCTTAGCTAAGAGATACTTAATAGCCGAATGGTCGATATACACGATGCTTTTAGTTAAGACGATATAAGGTCGGAATTTCTCAAAAGCATAGACCACGGCAAGGAATTCCTTTTCCGTTGTGGTGTAATTTAATTGAGCCTCGGTCATCGTCTTACTGGCATAGTGGATAGGACGGAAATGCTTGTCATAACGTTGCCCTAAGACGGCCCCTATAGCATAATCACTTGCATCGCACATGATTTCAAAGGGTAATTCCCAATTAGGAGCAACAAGAGTGGGAGCTTCGGTAAGTTTCCTTTTGAGAGTTTCGAAAGCTCTAACACAATCCTCGTTGAAATTAAAAGGAGCATCCTTCTCGAGAAGGTGTGTCATAGGTCGAGAGATTTTCGAAAAGTCCTTGATGAAACGACGATAAAAGCCCGCGTGGCCTAGAAAACTCCTAACTCCCTTAACGGTTTTGGGATGAGGTAACTTGGCGATGACGTCTACCTTAGCTTTGTCGACCTCAATCCCCGCTTTCGACACCTTATGTCCTAAGACGATTCCTTGTTTACACATAAAATGACATTTCTCCCAATTAAGCACAAGATTGGTTTCTTCACAACGTTTTAACATTTGCTCGAGATTAGATAAACATGACGTGAACGAATTGCCAAACACCGAGAAGTCATCCATAAACACTTCCATCGACTTCTCGATCATATCGTGAAAAATCGCCATCATACACCGTTGAAACGTACCCAGTGCATTACAAAGTCCGAATGGCATCCTACGATAAGCAAACGTTCCATAAGGACACGTAAACGTAGTCTTCTCTTGATCACGAGGGTCGATAGGGATTTGAAAGTAACCGGAAAAACCATCTAAAAAGCAATAGAATTCATTTCCCGCGAGTCGCTCCAACATTTGATCCATCAAGGGCAAAGGAAAGTGGTCTTTACGAGTGGCGTCATTTAACTTTCGGTAGTCAATACACACCCTCCAACCGGTCACAACACGAGTGGGAATTAACTCGTTGTTTTCATTAGGCACAACGGTCATTCCTCCCTTTTTAGGGACATAATGGATTGGGCTCACCCATGGGCTATCGGAGATAGGATAAATCATTCCCGCGTCAAGGAGTTTCAACACTTCCTTTTTAATGACATCGTGAATTTTGGGATTCACCCTTCTTTTACTTTGAATTGCGGGTTTGTAGTCCTCCTCCATTAAAATCTTGTGAGTACAAAATTTTGGGTCAATACCCTTAATGTCGGAAATTTTCCACGCAATTGCCCCTTTATGAGCCTTAAGAACTTTCAAGAGCTCGGTTTTTCATCATTAGCAAGACCTCTTGCAATAATAACCAGAAACTTGTCATCACCTTCCAAGAATGTGTATTCAAGGTGAGAAGGAAGATCTTTCAATTCAAGGATAAGTGGTTCCTCGATCGAAGATTTTGGTTCAACACTCATAACTTCCATCGGCGGACGAAATGGTGGAATAGAAGTATCATCACTAATTAACACCTCATCTTCATTGTCGATTTCATTCGAAGTGAAATCGACTCCTTGGAATGGAGTGAGATTTGGTGTGGAATTAACAAGAATCGGATCCAAAATAGTGGGATTGCCACTTGACGAGCTATCAGAAAAACCTAACACTTCTTGTGAAAACTCATCGCAAACCACATCAAAGATGTCAATGTGATTGATGGTAGCGATTACATAGACATGAGAAGGTTTCGAGTTTTGAGTAGCGTTTATAACAAGTTCCTCTTCTTTAAATCTCAAAGTGATAGTTCTTGCATGAACGTCGATAAGCGATCTCGAGGTGTCTAAAAATGAACGACCTAAGATTAGAGGAACTTGAGGATCCGCGGGGATGTCAACTACTATAAAATCAACGGGATAGTAGAACTTCCCCACTTTCACAAAAACATCTTCGGCTACTCCACATGCTAAGATCGTAGAATGATCGGCCATCTCGATGGACATGTTCGAAGGAATAAGAGCCGGAAGCGAAAGCGATTTCCAAATGGAAAATGGCATCAAATTAATGCACGCACCAAGATCGGCCAAGGCGAGGCATTCTTTCATATCTTGTATGTCACAAGGAATGAGAAACTTTCCGGAATCACCAACTTTTTCCGGTATGCGGTTAAGATAAACCGAAGAACAATTAGCAAGCTTTGAAAGCTTTTCCTTATCGCTCATCATACTTTTAAAAGTGGAAGCGAGACGAGGCATATAGAACAACGCGTCGGCTAAACTCACATCAAAATGCACTTGTTGAAACATTTTTATAAAAAGCTCGATTTATTGTTTGTTACGTTCTTGCAATTTCTCTTTGTTTCGTCTCAAAGGGTAAGGTAAGGATGGTGTGGGTTGGACATTAGGCGACGGCCTTGGAATCTCGGATTCCACAATTGGTATTGGTTCAACCATAGGTGTGGTTTGAGCGGTACTTCGTGGGATTGTAATGTTCTCCTTTTCGACCATCACCTCGGGTTCTTTCTCGATTTCCTTCTCCGTAGAAGTACTTGGACGAGAGATTGGTTCTTTAAAAGTTTTACCACTTCGTGTAGTAATAACCTTCATTTCTCCCTTCGGGTTTGCAATGGTATCACTAGGAAGACCACCCGAGGAAGAGGGTTTACACATGATTGCTTCAAACATCTTAGTCATTCGGTCCTCAAATTTTGATTGCCTAGCATCCGCTTTTAACAACTCTTGCTTAATCTCATATTGTCCTTGTTCCATCTTTTGTTGATTTTGTTGAAGACGTTGGACATTTCCTTCCATTTTATTAGCATGAGTTTTAAGTTCATTAGCAAGTTCATTTTTTAGCTCGTTTTTCAACTCGGATCTTAAGCTAATCATCTCACGTTGCATGTTATCAAACTTAGCATCATTTGCTTTAGCATAATCCAAAAATTCTCCTTGAAGATTTTTAGTGTGAGCATTTTGAAAACCTTGTGTAGTGTTTTGAAAATCACGATTTTGGTTTTGATTAGTGACTTGTCCATTCCCACTTTGATAATTCCCCTTGTTGTAGTTACGTGAATTGCCTTGGTAATTACCACCTTGGTTGTTGTTTCGATAGTTATTAGCATTTTAATTTGGTGGATCTTGATTTGGGCGGGAACCTTGACCGTTTTGGTTGTAAGTTCCCGTTGCTACATAAGCACTCGAAGTGTTACCATCCACGGTAATGCACTCGGAAAGATCATGAGCTCCACCACAAGACAAACAACTCTTAGCAACCGCTTTAACCGAAGCGGAATTTGAAGCTTCTTGAGCTTTCCAATGAGACATAAGATTAGCAAATCTATCGAAAAACCAATTTTCCTCATTAGCTTCATCAGGTAAGGCATTAATGCTACGAGACGATGACGACGATGACGAACCCATATTGGCAACACTCGGTGTGTTACGAGGGCTATAAACCTTAGATCTATTCTCGATAATTTGTAAAGCCTCATCGGTCGTTTTGCACAAAAAATTACCACCGGCGGCGGCATTCAAGTAATCTCGGTCATGATCATTAAGCCCATTATAAAAAGTATCAATTTGATGCAATTCCGAAAAATCATGGTGTGGACATTCATGTAACATTTCTTTAAAGCGTTCCCATGCCATTGAAAAACTTTCATTATTTCTTTGCACAAATCGTGAAATCTCATTTTTCAAGTGTGTTGTTTTAGATGGTGGAAAAAACTTGTTCACAAACTTCGAAACGAGATCACCCCATGTCAAAATCGAATTTGGCGGTTCTTTCTCAAGCCAAATTTTTGCGGGTCCATCTAACGAGTATGGAAACAACATCATCTTAATGGCGTCATGTGGAACATCCTTAAACTTGCTAGTAGCGGTGAGACGATTAAAATTCCTAATGTGATAGTGCGGGTTGTCTTTCTCATGACCTCTAAACTTATTAGCTTGCAACATCGACATTAAACCCGTCTTAATCTCGAAATTCTCCGCAAGGATGGCGGGAATCACAATGGCCTTTCAAAAACCCTCGGTGGGTGCTTGTAGAAACTCCATCATAGTACGATTAGCCATGACGACTTCTTGTTCTACAATAGGTTCAACAATTGGAGTTTGTTCTTCAATCAACGTCTCTTGATTGGCTTGCTTTTGAAGACGTTTACGAGCTCGTTTTGCTTGATTACGAGTGATCATAAACTTCACGAAGAATGGGAGGTGAGCAAAGAAGATTCTTTTTGGGTGTTTTGTGAATTTTCAATTTTTTTCTGTTTTTAATTTTTTTTTTGGATTTTGTGTACCTTCGTAGACAACAATCTACCAAATCTCTCCTCGAATCAAACTCTTGATTAAACAAGCCTCAAAGGAATGAAAACGATCATGTGGAGTGAACGCCTTCGAATGACTTTAGAACTTTGGTGAAAACCAAATTGTTCAAGAGGGTTTAATCACAAAGAAACCAAGCAAATATATTATACGTAATAATACTTTGGGCGGCAAAACCCTCGATTAGCCTTCAATCTCAAAATAATCACAAGCAAGCGGGGAAACGAGGCGGCGCGAAGCACTTAAGAGCCTTTTCCTTAGGGTATATTTTATAATACCCGCCTTATACCCACCTTATAGTTCGTATTTTTCAAAATCGAGCTTCACGAAAGTATTTATCTATTTTTGCCTTTTTCTTTTTGTTTGAGATTCGAATACAATAATTAGGAGATAAAATCCCAATTAAGGTTCTGTTTTCACACTTTTGGAGATACTTTGTATTGATTGTGATACTTAATACAATATAGTAATAATAATTTCACAAGAAAAACCAAGAAAACCGATAATACGTATTAGTAGAGTTCTACTAATACAAATACTATATATGGTTAATATTAAAATCAACAAGACAAATTAATCACGACACACCTCCCCGGCAGCGGCGCCAAAATGATTGCGGTAAATTACGACCTTTAGGAAAAGGAGCGTAAAAGCGGTAAGTATTGAACAAATGATTTTAGGAAAAACCAAGTGTTAATGACCCAATGAAGTTCGTTTCCCAAGTAGGTATATGTGTATGACTAAGATGTAAATGATTTGAGATTAATATTGGTTTAGAAAGGGATGAGAAAAGAAGATGACGAAGACGTGAAATTAATTACTACGTTGACAAAACGTAAAACCGTAAAATCTACAAAAATAAAAATTAATTCTAAAAATTACCAAAAATTCACCAAAAATCAAAATAAATAAACTAAGAGTTTACCAATGATTAAAACTTTTTCAAACCTTTTAAATAATTAAATATTCAATTTTTAAATGCTAATTAAAGCCCTAAAAATCAAATAAATTATCAAAAATTACAAAAAAATATTTTTCAATTGATAAACCTCTAAAATGACCTAAAAAGATTAAAAACTATTTTTGGAAATTTTTAAACTAAGAAAAACTATTTAAAATGATTTAAAAACTATTAAAACTTAAAATAATTATAAAAATTAATCTAAAAGTGATAAAATTATTCTAAAAGTTGCAAAAATCCTATTTTAATGTATTTAAGCTAAGAAAAATGTAAAAAGTTGAAAATGTGAAATTTGAAAAATAAGAATAAAATAATATTAAAATAATATTAAAAATCCAAAATTTATAAAAAATTCTAAAAACTTGCAAACTAGTTTATTTTAACCTAAATAATCAGAAAATAAAAGTGAAATGACCAGAATACCCCTATTGGGCCCTCAAATGGGCCAAAACCAAAAACAGTCCACTTAAATGGGCTTTTTAGCCCAAAAAGTCAAACCTGACCCAATTAACTTGGAAAAGCCTAATCTGACTCAAAATTTGATTCTAAACACAAAACTCTAAAGGCCCAAAAGCTGAAAGTGAGCTTATCACAGCTTATCCTTAGTGGGCTTTTTAGCCCATTAAGCAATAAGCTAATGCCATAAGCTCTAATTTGACACACAACCTTCTTTTGGGATGCTTAAGAGATCTGTAAAAAGAAATTTTGAAAAAGCACACTCAATAAGCCAGAGATAAGCAAAGTAATATTTCACTAAAAGACAAAATAGTCGTTTTTGAGAAATAAGGCACCTCAGGACTTGATTCAACTTGCAAAATGTCACAAATGAACTCAATAAGCCAAAACAATCAACAAAATTCCCATAAGCAAAACCAATAAGCCATAATAAGCCAATAATCACTTATGAAAAAGTCAATTAAGTTGGTTTTCTAGTCAAACCCTAAAGTCAACCCACCAAATGCTCCAGTATGAACAAATGGGTCAAATAATGAGCACCTATTACAAAATCCAAGTTGTTGCTGGTTAAAATAAGCTATTATAGCTTGTTGATAAGCTGAAACCCAATTAACACTAGCATTGGCTAGCAGCAGGGGAAAGGAGTTCCCACTGCTTTGACTATTTAACCAAGCTTTTTAGAGAGATTTAGTTGGATTTGATTGGAAACAAAGGCCCCCTTGTGATCAGTGAATCACAAGGAGTCAATAGAAACAAGAAAATCACAATTTGTTTCACATAATAAGCCAGAATCAATCAAACAGTCACCAGATGATGCACAGACATGGAAAATAAGCAGTTATGCACTAATAAGCAGATATAGCATGAATAAGCCAACCAAATTCAACAGGATGCATACACAAGCTATATAAACTATGAATAAGCCCAAACAAACTTAAATCAAACACTTAATCAAAGTAAATAACAAGATAAAAGCAAATAAATGTTACTGATATGAACTACTAGAACACAAGCCTACTTTGCTGATCTAATTGACCACAGATCCAAATTCAGGCACTCAAATCTTTTTTCCTGATGTAGTTAACTAAGATCTAGCACTTGTTAACCCTAGTCTATGCTTAGATCTAGGTGTCCTCAAAATCCTAGCCAATTTTACCAAGTAACAAAGATTTTCTACCGTTTTTATGAATCAAGGTGTTTCAAACCAATAAACCTGCAAACAGATGGTCAAGTATACCAGTAGAACAGATATAAGCACAAAGTATCACAAAGCTTTCACTCAAAATCACACAAATCCAACCAATGCAGTTAACCCAAACACCCCTTAAAAACCTGTTTTCACAAATTTTCAAAGTATTATCCAGATTCAAACCACAAATCAAACTAATAACACTTCACTAACATCAAACAACACCAGATGACCAATAATCAACCATCAAATCACATATTCTACAATAATCATGCAAATATCGCAAAATTCAGAAAAATAAGAGAGAAAATGAAAAAGGAGAAGGTGCAAACCTCCAAGACCTACATCCAGGCCCTGGATTGGTTGAGCTGAGGTACTAGCAAAACAAGTACCAGCTTCCAATGCTGCTAAGATGAACAAACAATAAGGTGAGATCAAATAAACAAACACTTTCTGATTTTTTGAAGCACAAGCTTTATCACTTAAAACCTTGCCTCAAAAACCTTCAAACAAGATTATGGAACTCAGATTTTAGCTTATCAGATACCAAACTTTTATAAATAACAAATGAGAATTCAAAATTTTTAGAAATTCAAACTTTATTTCATAAAAAGGAATTACAAAGATTTAAAAGCTAAAATCTGGAACCAAAAGCTCTCTCACAGGTTGAGGAGTCTATTTATAGGCAAATGCCAAGCTAGCACTATTCATAAACCCTAGAAGTGAAATTCCTATTCTATCCTTGAGTCTTCTAGACGAATTCTTGGTGTGAGCTGTCCAAAATGATCCTGAGTGTTCATTTTAGCTTTGAGATGAAGCAAGGACTCTCAGCTGTTGATTTGGCCACGTTGGATGACTTGGAGGTGAAGTTGCGTTTTGATTGGTTGAAAGGGAATTGGGGGTGGGGTCCATAGTGAGTGGGAGTGAGGGTTTTGATGTGGGATGTGTTTCTGCACATGTGAATCAAGCGTGGGAGTGGGTAATTGCTTTTTACCCTTTGTTTAAGTGATGTGAAATCTGGGTGGTGAAAAAGGTGAACAGTGGTGATTTTGATCCGAAATTGGGGTAAACTTGTTGTTTGGCGCGTGTTATGGGATTCAAAGTTTTGAAATGGCAACTTGGGTCCTTTGTTTTTGGCAGATGTGGTATAAAACGTTTTTCAGCCCAAATACTTGATTCCCTTTGATAATAACTTTCATAACTTTACACTTTTGGCACCAAACTTTGGAAAAAGGGTTACAAGGGTTGTTTTTGCCATTTTTAGATAATTCAAGGACTGATCTTGGACATTATTGATCTTCAAATGTCTTCAATGTAACTTTGACTTCATGAGGGACCATAATTGGCAATTTAGAATTGTTGAGGGACTAAACTTGCCATTTCTTCAAAGTTGAAGGACCTTTTGTGTAATTTTGACAAACTTAAAGGACCAAACTTGTAATTATGAATATACAAGGGTTTTAAGTGTCATTTCTTCATTTATTGAGGATCAATCTTGCATGTCTTCAAGTCTTCAAGGGTATTTGTTGGATAAATCATGATCTAGGGCCCGGTTCTTTGTACGGCTTCGTTTCTCGTGTCCGTTTTTCCTTGTTTCTTGTGATCTTTTGTCTTTTTCATGATATCCATACCTAAAATACACAAGTAAACAAACACAAGCATATATATGGTATTCTATGACATTTTTATGCATTTAAAGCCCGGAAAGAACGATGAGATCATGTATAAATGCCATCTCATCACCAATGCTCTATTCTAAACATAACAAGTTGTATTCACAGCCTCAGCCCAAAAAGCTATGGGAAAGTGAGCATCAGCCAACATAGTCCTGGCTGCTTCAATTAGGGATCTATTCTTTCTCTCAGCAACCCCATTTTGCTGTGGGGTTCTGGCAACACTAAACTGCCTAGTAATCCCTTTCTTGGCACAAAAATCATCCAACAGTTTATTTCTAAACTCACCACCATTATCACTTCTAAGCATTTTAACTTCATTACCAGTTTTCTTCTCAATTTGGGTAATAAAGTCAATTAAAGTATCAGCAGTATCACTTTTCATAGCTAGAAAGAAAGTCCAAGTAAACCTAGAAAAGTCATCTGTGATGACAAAGCAGTATGATTTACCATTCAAACTCTCTATATTAGTTGGACCAAACAGGTCCATATGCAGCAAGTGAAGTGGTTTAGAACTAGAGTGGACATGTTTAGACTTAAATGAGACCTTGTGCTGTTTGCCTTTAAGGCATGCAACACAAGAGTGGTCATTGTGGAAAACCTTTTCAGGCAAACCATCAACCAAACAAAGTCTCACAAGTCTGTTTATATTTTTAAATTTTATGTGCCCTAGTCTCCTGTGCCATAGATTACTCTCATCAACTGAAGCTTTTGCATAAACACATGACATATTATTATTCATCATAATCCCATTAAGATTCACATTATAAATGTCCTTATGCCTAGGTGTTCTATAGTCAATATATTTCTCATCTGGAATTTTAAAATCCTTGCTCAACACCGAGCATTAAGTAAAAAGAACCTTATTTTTGTTATCACAGACTTGTGATACACTAAAAAGATTGTAATCAAGTTCTTTTACCAGAAACACGTTTTCAAAACGCAAGTTCTTAGTGAGAAGAGTTCCTTTGCCTGTGATAGTTCCATATCCGCCTCCAAAGTAAACCTTATCACCATCCTTAATGGGAGTAAAGTTAGTCAGATAATCTTCCTTCCCAGTCATGTGCCTTGAGCATCCACTATCCCAATATCCATAATCATTTACCTGTTTTTGAATGCCCTGCACATAAAGAAAACAAATTAGATTTCTTTGGGAACCCAAGCCTGAGCAGACTTGGATTCATCTGGCTGTTCAACAAGAACAAACTTAGTTCTCATAAAAACCCCTTGTTCATCCCCTTTTGGATGAAATACCCAGTTAACCCCAATTGGTTTTGTAATGACCTTTGAAATATAATTAAATCTGTTGCAGGTCATAGAAATCCCATTAGAATTAGGGTTTTGATCTTGCTTAGGTCTCCATGTCAAGATAGAAGAAGCTTTAGACCCCTTACCCTGTGGTTGCAAATATTTAGGTCTGGCAACGTTTCTGTCAATGTTGGATTTGGTCTTGTCAACGCTGAAATTACCCTTGTCAGCATTGAACCTAGGGTTTGCTACAGAAACCCATTGCCTATTAGACCAAGTATTGGTCTTTTGAAATGGTCCACGTCCATGAGTGTTAGACCCTTTAGTGAAGAATGGGGCTGGTCTAACAACTTGTGGACTTTGCTCCACAAAAGTTTTGGGTCTGACAATGTTTAACCTTTTGACAACGTTGACCTTGGAAGCGTTGACACACTTATATGCTAAATGTGAAAAGCTACCACAAGTGTAACAGGCTTTTCTAGACACAACTCTAGGTCTAGAAGAAAAGAAACCTGTTCCATCATTACTAACTTGGCTTTTTGGTGACCTAGTATTCCTATACATTTCTGCATACTTAATACTAGGTTTCTTAACAGTGTTTGAGCCAAGGTCAACAGTCTTGCCAGTGATTGGGTTTGTTACTTTGATAGGGGTCGACTCATTTGGACTATCACAAAGCATGCCACCCTTGACAAACAAGGTAGGGTTGGCTTTCTTCCATTCATTCAAGTCAGTCAACTTTTGCCTATACTCTTCAACTGGGGTAAGAACTCTTGGTGGAGGAATAAATTCCTCTTCTTGGAGTTCTGGTAAACCAGTCCAAGATAAGTCCTTTCTTTGGACACCATAGAAGTCCCCAGCTGGTGGTGGACAATAGTATAGTCTTTCATCCCAATCCCAGTCATGTCCTTAGGATCCCTCTGTTTATTAACGCATTCTCCTAGGTTTGTGAGGCCTTATCAAATCTCTGAATTTTAAGGTCAACATAATCCTTATTCTTGATAGCCTCATCTAACATAGCCTGCAATTCAGCATTGACCCTTTCCATGATGTTTCTAATATCATTACTAGCATTTAAATCATGTTTTAAGATATTTATTTTATCTTTTAGGTCAAGCTCCATTTTCTTATACTCCTCAACTGTCTTTTCAGTTTGAGTTAGAGCAATTTGATAGTTAGACAACTTGCATCTCTCAGTAATCACATCACTTAACAATCTTAAAACCTCTTTGTTATGTTTTTCAGTATTTAAACGACAACCCTTACTACAAAAAGCATCATCGTATACCTCATTATCTGATGAAGAGGAGGAGTGTGCCATGAGAGCATATTGAACATGCTCTTATTCTTCTATCTCAGCAACCAAAGCTTTATCCTCTTCCCCATCCTTAGACAAATAGCTCCAGTCCCATCCAATACCATCAATTTCTTGCACTGCTACCATGGCCTTAGGATCCTGAACCATAACAATTTGGCTTGAGGGTTTTCCGGCATCAGATCTTCTTGGAGATCTGCATTCCCTCATAAAGTGCCCTATACGATGACAATTGTAGCACTCAACCTTGGATTTATCAAATCTAGCAGTGTCCTTTGCATTAAAGGTCATCTTCTTCTTAAACCTTCTATTCCATCTGTTTGCTCTTATACTTGCAAGAGCCATGTTCCACTTTATATCCATCTCTTCCAAGTGCTCATCACTTATTTGCTTAAGGTCCTCATATGTAATCATTGAACCATTGGGAAATGAAGCAATGTATGCACACACAGTATCCAGATCCAAACCAGCAGGCTTAACTCTTAGTGAGTCAATTTTGTATGTATCAGCGTTTGAAGGTGAGGTGTTGACAGGATATGATCCAGCGTTGACACATGTTGATCCAGTAACTGGGTGCATGTATGAGTCCTTCTGATCAAATTGACCTTCACTATGTGAGAAGAAGGCCATGTTACTATTGGTAGACTTACTTCCATGCTCCAAAAGAGTTTCATTCTCCAACAGCCTCAGTTTGTTGTAGATATCATCAAAAGTAGAACTTTTGTGAGTGTTATTGGCAAGTATAGATCTTGCCTCAATCTTCCACGCATCACCAAGGCTTTTAATAAAAGTGGAAATAATGTCAACATCACCAACTTGTGTCCCCATAAAGGACAACTTGCTTGTAATGTCAAGCAGTCTGCTTCTCAAATTGCTAAGCTTCTCATTAGGTTGAGCCTTAAAAACAGCATACTCATGCATGAGTTGTTTCTTCTTCTCTTCCTTAGTATCAGCAATACCACCATATGAAACTTCAAGGGCTACCCAAAGGTCTTTTGTAGACTCATAACCTCTGTATTTGTGCTGATTTTCTTGTCCCAAAGAGAGTTTCAGAATGTTTAGGGTTTTCATATCAACCCTGTTCATTGCTATATCTTCAACAGACACAGCTCTACCATCATCAGGTTTTTCTTTCTTATCTTCTTCTGAACATCCTTGAACAGCTGATCTTGTAGCAATGGCATTAGCAATCTTTTGAGCTTTATTGAATGTGTTTCCATATTCAATAATCTCCCAGAGAGTGTAGTCATAGATCCCCAGATATTGCTCAAAGTTGAACTTCCACAGCTCAAAGTTATTTGCATCAAGCATGGGAATCTTGATGTTGTGGTTTGAGGAGGAGGAGGTTGCTTCTGGAGTGGACATGATATTTTTAAGGTTTTGTGAAAATTAGGGTTTTGGTGATTTTTAGGGTTCTTGTGTTCTTTAAGATCAAAAGTTTTTGAAGATGATGTACAACTTACAAGAGATACACAAAGAGTTTTGCCGACATCAACTAGGGGAAGATTGTTGGGTCAAAAAGTTGATGTGGCAGAAGCTCAAAAACGAAGAAAACATGAAGACATTTTTCTAAGCGTTGTCAAGAGCAAATCAAGCGTTGACAAGAGCAAATCAGAGGTTGATGGCTCAAGCATTTTCATGTACAATCCAAGCATTGTTATGTACAAACTAAGCATTGACAGAAACGTAGACAAGAAGCCTTTGGAAGCTTCTATTTAGATAAATATGCAGGATATATTCTGTATAAGTTTATTTGAATAGAAGATTTACATGTTTATTTGATATTATCTCTTGTAAACCCTAATCCTTATACTATAAAAGGAACCAAGGGAATTAGGTTTATTCATAACTTTCATATACAATGTAAACCTAAAGCGTGTGTCGACTAGACGTGGGATTCAATGTATACACATCTAGTGATTGTTTGTTATTAATATAATGAACAATCCATTTGTTTAATTCATGTTCTTTGTGTCTAAAAACCTTGTTAAACGTGTTTCATTCTATTCCGCCTTGATTCAATCAAGTGAATGAGATTCGTTCCTAGTAGCTAAAAGATCCGGATTCTTAGGATTCCTCAATAAAAAATTCTAAAAACTTGCAAACTAGTTTAATTTAACCTAAATAAACAGAAAATGAACTTGAAATGATCAAATTACCCCTAATGGGCCTCCAAATGGGCAAAAAGTCCAAACAGTCCACTAATTGGGCTTTTTAAGGAAAAATAAAATAAATGTTGTCCAAATAAGCCCAAGCTCACCTATCTGACTCAAAATTTGATTTTAAGAACAAAAGTTTAAAGGCCCAAAGCTGAAAATGTGCTCATCACAACTTAATAGTCAACAACTTATTCTTAAAGGGCTTTTTGGCCCATTAAGCCATAAGCTCTAATTTTACACACAAGCTTCTTTTGGGATACTAAAGAGATCTGTAAAAAGAAATTTTTAAAAGCCCAAGAAATAAGCCTGAAATAAGCAAAAGCTCTCTACACAAAACGACAAAATAGTCGTTTTCGAGTTCTAGGCTGTTTCAAGTGCTGATTCTTTTTGAAAAAGGTTTCAAATGACTTAATTAAGCAAAATCTACAAAAATATTTCAAAAAGAACCACTCAATAAGCTGGAATAAGCAAATAAGCACTTATGAAAAAGTCAAGTCAATTCGTTTTCTAGTCAAACCCTAAAGTCAAACCCTAAAAAGCTCCAAAATAAACAAATGGGTCAAATGATGAAGATTGATCATAAAATCAAAGTTGTTGCAGGTTTGGATAAGCTATTATAGCTTATTGATAAGCGTATTGAAAAAATGAACTAGCAGTGGCTAGTTTTGGGTGTCCAGCAGTGGGAAAAGTTGCCACTGCTTGACTTAATTGACTTTTTGTCTTATATGGATTTTTGTTGGATTCAAAGAACACAAAGGCACCCTTATTACCAGTGGGTTATAAGGAGTCAATAACAATCAAACTAACACAAATCCAAACAGCCAATTAGTACAGTTTAATCAATTAAGCATCAGACATAGCCCAGACATGAACATAAGCAGTTTTGAACAAAATAAGCAGTTTAAGCAATATTCAGCCAACCAAATTGAACCAAATTCATACAATAGCTTAAATAAATTCAAATGAACACACATCAACTTGTTTCATACACTGATTTAAAGATTAGAGCAAGATTCAAGCTGATGAATGTTATTGATGAACACAAAATCCTTTTTCTGATGTACTTGACCACAAATCTAATTTCAAACCCTCAAATCTCTTAAACAGATTACACAAACTTTGTTTAAACACTTGTTAACCCTAAACATGCATACACTCTAGGTGTTTCCAAAATTTTAGGTCAAAATAGTCAAAAACAAGCAAGTTATAGCACAATGTTCAGATTTGATGTTCAAAGCATAAAACTTGCAGATAATAGCATACAATCACTTAACAAACAGATACCAACACTTAACAACCTTATACACTAACTCAAAATCAAACAAGAACCTTAAATCAGTAGACCCAAACACCACTTTCAATTTTTAATCCAAGATTTAATAAAGTAAATGTGTGTAACAGGTTTACCCAAGCTTAATCTAGCATCATAACAACATTAACATGTAGTATAAACCAGATTCAAGCCACAAGAACACCTCAAATAACAGTAGACCACAAAATCACTTAATATCACTTTTTAACAGATTTTTGGTAAGAAGGCCTAAACCTCATGAATGTGCATCTACACGAATTTTTGAGCTTATGTGCCTAGCTTAACAAGGCACAAGCTTCCAATAAGCTGCTAAGAACAACAAGGTTAGAACAAGCAGATTATATAAAACAGAAAATGGAAAATAAAAGCTGATTAATTCAAGCTTGTTCCCACTCCTTGAATATCCCCAAACCACAAGCTCACTACACCTTGATAAGCTCCTTATCAGGGTGCTATGACCACTTGTAATCCAAAAATTTCAAAGGTTTGAACCAACACTCAGAAAAATATCAGATTTTGGAAAAACTTGCAATTTCTTGCACAATCTTTGAAAACAGGTTTTGGAATTTCAAATTCACAAACTAGAATCAATAACAACAATATATTAAAGGTGGCACCTGGATTTCGTCAAACAATTCAAAGACTTTTTCATTAATCTTGAAACAAGGATTTACAAAAAGTTGACCAAAGAAAAACCAAGAGCAAAAGCAAATGTAGAATGCTAAACCCTTTATATAGAGGGTGTACATGGACCTCGTAAGCTGAAAAACTAAAAACCCTAAGCCTTGAACTTCCAGAATTGCCCTTGTGGAGTTTGAAAATTTGAGCTCATGTGAAGATTTTTTGGACGTTTGTGGAGCTGTAAAGTGGTGGAATTTGATCAAAGGGCTCCAAACAATGCTTAGGAATGAAGCTAAATGTGGTGTGTTGATTCTCTGCAAGGCTTTGTCTTTTTTCCCAAAAACGTGTGCAGGGGGAGGTATCATGTGAGTTTGTGAGTGGTGAGGTGGCAAGTTTATGGTTTGGGTTATGTTTAGTGGACCATCAATCATAAAACTGGAGGTTTTTAGGGTTTAACTGCAAGTAATTAACAAACCCCTAATCTTGTTCATATGGTGAATAGTTGTTGGTTTGATCCGGATTAGGGTTTAAAAACATGTTAGGTGTGAGTTTTCAATAACTAATTAAGTTAGTTATTAATCCGGTTAAGTGGATTAGTGAGGTGGCAAATTGGTGAGTTTTCATTGGTTGAAATGAGTTAGTGGGACACATGGCATGTTGTGGTTGGTCTAGGTAACTATGATGTCTTGGCAGAATACACCCCTTGTCTTCTATTCTTCTTTCGTTCCTTGTTTAATAACACAAAACTAAAAATCCTTTGTTACTAAAGTTTCAGTTTTCATACTTTTGCCCCAAAAAGTTTCCAAAAGTGTTTTCAAGGGTATTTTTTGTAATTTGATGATTCTTCAAGGGCTCTTTTGGACATATTTTCATTCTTCATGGTCTTGACTTGTTTGTTGACTTAGTGGAGGACTAAGAATGACAAGTCTTCATTTGTGAGGGACCATTCTTGCCAATTCTTCAAAGTGGAGGGTCCTTTTGCAATTTGACAAACTTTAAGGACCAAACTTGTAATTATGAATATACAAGGGTTTAAAGTGTCAATTCTTCAATATTAGAGGACCCTTCTTGTA